>OX377201.1:87264198-87570927 GCA_947396885.1 Heligmosomoides polygyrus polygyrus
ACGCAACGGAATCGATTAGAAGTAACGTCAGAGTGATAGCTGACTAGCTTTAGTGAGAGCTGTCATTAAGAAAAGCTGGGCTTTGTCCTTGATTCTACTATGGATTAGAAACCAGTGATAAACCCTAATATATCTTCTGAATACATTGTCTGCAACAGAACACAAACAATGGTTCTCGAACAACCATTGGAACTCACCCGCACACGACTCCTCCGTAGTGCGGAGCTGCTCCATAGGCCTCACACACATGGCAGTTCAACGACGACCGCATCGGCATTGGAGGCATCTAGAACGTTGTCCTCGTAATGGCTATGTAGCAGTTGTCATATGTATTTACTAACTACGCCTTTTTGTAACCTGATGATTACATTTTAGGGAGATTTTTGCTCTCAAACGCTGAGCTTCACCCTCTCTCTCTACAAGGACATCCTTGAATACAATCAATTCTAATTGCAACCTACAATTTGACAGTAAGAGATTTACAGAAGTATGTATACAATTTGATTTGAAACAAGAATGTTAGTATTTAGCAACAACCAAAGCGGTTACTTCCTTCTTGGCGCTTCTACCTTTCTAAAATCCTATAGAAGTCTAAACACCTAAAATATTTGCCCAAATAAAAGCTTATAGGTTTAAATGGTAAAAAAGCACTTTGGTTAATTTAAAAAAACTTCATTTGAAAGGCACACATCCTATCAAACAATAAGTGACACTACGGACAATTTTATGGCGTAACATCATACTTCAAGAAGAACATTTGCGGTTTTGCCTTCCGAGGGGAGCTATTTTGCTCTGCGGTAGCTGAAAGAAGAAGAGTTTTGTGGCAATTCAAATAACGACAACGTTTCTTGGGAGATCCACAGCACAGTTCAAGACCGATCTTCGAGAGCTAGGAGGGCCACTTACAGGAAATTGGAGTTTCCCAACGACCGGCTCCGAATAGCTAGGTATCTTCTCGACATCAGCTGATTTCTTCATGGATTCGTTAAGCATGTGAGCCATTTCAAGCGTCGTGTAGTCAGAGACTTTGCTGGCCAGAAGAGCTCTCATAGAGAATGCGTCGAGACAGTACGAGGAGAACTCCATCTCTTCCGACTGAACACTTCAACCTGAAACGAACGCACTTATCATGGAAGTAAGGGAGCAGGGAGCAAAAACGAAATCAAGGAAAGAAAAACGAGAAATCGTAACGGAATCGAGAAAATCCATAGATTTGGAACATTACCGAAGCAAATTGTCGCACGTCAGAAGAGTGTTATGACGGAACGTGACAAAGTGCTGCAGGTATAAAACCATTGGTGAACGGGGAGGCGCAAACTTATCACGAAATTGGATGGAAATCTATTTTGCTGCGCAGCGCGGGCGTTCTAACCAGCTACTGGAAGATGTTAATAGAAGAGGAACTAGAAATAGGGACCGCTTAAGCGGAAACATCTTTTATGGAAGCTCTACCGGCACCTTGAGATAGACGACGTAGGCTGTGCAAAACGGCCAACTGAATGTCGCTCTTAGAAATCAATTCACCCCTCCCTTACACCGAATTATAGCGGATTGTAAGCACTACCGTCAACAACAAGCCGTTGCAGTTGCTTGCTCCGGATGAGAAGCGATATCTAACAATGTAAGTATATTTAGTAAGTAAGTCAGTAAGTCAGCGCAAACATATCCGCCGTCCTCAACGTAAAAATTCAAATGTTTATATCTTCGTTCATATCTAGCAAAATGAATGGACACAAGGCAGTGAGAGCTCAAGAGTTGTCGGATTACGTCCTTGACGTTGTTCATCAATCCGTGAGATTTCTCCTCTAGAAGCGTCTGAGAAATCAGCGTAAACAGTGTTGTGGAAGCGAGTGGCCTGTAAAAAAAATCTAGATCGTGCGATTCTTATGTTTGACTATGTGTTATTTGGTGTTGCATCCCGGAAGGATACGACTTATAATGTTGTGCAAATGCAGTACGCATCTGCATCGGGTAATAAGTCATAATTCACGGTTGTGATGCCGTTCCTCCACGTGGTGCCACTGGGAACTGCTCGCTTTAAGCTAAGCTAGACACGGACACTTGATTGCCTGCGACAGGCCCTTGTGACAGGCCGGCCTACGAACACCCATGTCACATCACATGGCATCACATGGTGCATATCAGTTCACGTATATCGAGATAGTGCTACGGCGTACGCGGGAGCCGACGCGCACTAGCAAAGCCCGGCGAGTGTGGAAAGCATGCGAGGATCCCTGATGCGAGGACGGCATCGGGGGCAACTGAGCTAGTCCGAAAGTCCCGCAACGTAAGCAGGACCCGCGTGACAACGCTGAATGTTGGTACGTTGACGGGCCGCTCGCGCGAATTGTTTGAAGCTCTGGAGCGTAGAAGAGTTGATTTCTGTGCGGTGCAGGAGACAAGGTGGTCCTGCAACAATTCAAGGGACAATGGACGGGGCTTTAAGGACGTTATATCTGGAAGTCCCAGGACATCCAGCGGTGTTGGTATATTCGTTTCCGAACGGTCTCGCGACTCGATCAATCGAACGCTTTCATGATCGATTGATGAAGGTCGCTGTCACCGCTAAGGAGCGACTCTATCACTTATTCCGTGCGTATGCTACGTAGACCCGCTGTTCTGATCAAGTCAATGTAGAGTTTTGGAGCCTGCTTGATGAGAAGACAACAGAGCTACAGAGAGGATCATCATAGTTGCTGGTGACCTTAATGGGCACGTAGGTGCGGCGAAAGACGGGCACAGCTGTCACGTTTGTTTCGGATAAGGATCTCGTAATACCGATTGTGAGCGTACTCTTGAGTATGCAGAATCGCATAGCCTCACAATTCTGAACATCGTCTACCGAAAACGCGACTTCCACCTCATCCCCTAGTATACTGGGAGTTTCAGGTCTCAGATAGAATCTGTCCTCTTGAAAATCGCGAACGAAGTAATGTCACAGACCCGAAGATTGTGCCGTATGAAGCGGTCGCCCTACTATAGCATCGACCGCTGATCGGCACTTTGAGGATCGCCCCTCCGAGGCTGAAGCAGGTCGAGCGATGCGGTACACAAAGAATTAGGTGATGGCGAATGAGAGAGAAGGAAGCACCTGTGACTTCTCTTGTACGGTTATAAACAGTCGCAACTGCGGGAAATTTGGAAGAGAGCAACCGAAGCGATGCGCCAAGCTGCAAGGCCGGAACGCGGCACTACGAAGCCTGGACACCCAAGCACGAAAAGCAGACATGGTTGTGGACAGACGAAGTGAAGGCAAAAGTTCGAAAGAAGAGGTCACTCTGTCACGTATTTCTCTGCGACAAGATAGCCGATAAATGACAGAAGTACCAAGAGGCGAAGAAGACTGCAAAGAAAGCGGTGGCAATTGCAAAAGGCACTCATTACAACGATGTCCTGAGAAAGCTCAAATCGCGCGATGGTGAGGGATATTTGTACTTTGTGTGTGAGACCCACCATCGCCAAACCGAGAATATTAAAAGTTTTTCGGCATCAATTACGAGAACGGCCATCCTGTTATGGACCGCAAAAAGGAGTTGAAGCGATGTTGTGATTGCATTGAAGAAATTTCCACCATCCTTTCTATGGCTTCTGTCCGCGGTGACGTTCACACTATCACGGTGAAGGAAACGGAAGCGGCCTCGAAGAAGATTATGAAGCCTGGCAAGGCTACAGGCCGCGATGATCAAGCAGCCGATTTGTAGAAATCGAAGCTCTGCTGAACGGTTGGCTAAATTCTTCAACCAGGTTGATAGGAGAAGAAAGTTCCATAGTGTTGGCACAGCAGTACGACGATTCCGATTTGGAAGAAGAAGGGCAGTCCTGCAGATCCCACTACCGTCCGATTCGCTTGTTTCCGTATAGCATTGAGGTCTTTGAGCGAATCCTCCATAGACGAATTCGTGAAATCGTCAAGCTTTCCAGCAATCAATGTTGCTTCGTAGCTGACAGTGGCACCATAGATGTCATACACGCTGTCCGGTTCCTGTTAGAGAAGCACCGCGAGAAACAGAAGCCGGTGAATATAGCCCTTCTCGACTTGGGAAGGCCATCGATCGCGTGAGGTTATATGGTATGCCTTACTACAACACAAAGTGCCTGAGGAACTCATCAGTGGGTTTGAATGGTTTATTCTTGTCCAACGCGTATACAGGGTGCGTAAAAGTATTGGCGCACTAAACATAAACGTTAGAAATAACAACGCATCATAAGATTTAATAAGCTTTTATTTATTTATTTATTTATTTATTTATGTCAAAAAAATTATTTAATTTTTTTATGCAGAATGTCAACAATGATCTAGCGAACAGAATAGCATCAATTATGTTTTATATGGGCTTCTTTGCTGCGAATGCAGGAGCGAAGACGACGAGGAAATGCATCGACGGTGCGCCGCAAGTAGTCCACGTCGATTTCGTTTCATGCTTTGACCAGATCATCCCTCACTGACTTGGTACTTTTGTGGGAAGTAGCGCAAGCCTTATTCTCCAAAACTTTTTATATAGAGTAATTCAGCGGATTCAAATTCGGTCTATACAGAGGACATTCCTCTGCCGAAATGAAGCCCTTCAAGTTGGCGCGGCACCAGTCCTGAACAATCCTAGATTCTGCGCAGGAGTCTAATTCCGCTGGAAGACATATGGCGTAATCTCGAGGTGGGATTTAAGCCAAGGAGCCAGTTGCTTTTTTTCGGGCATCAGTACAGATAGTTCCACTGATTTATCTTCACTCCTGTATCCACGAAAACGAGAGGCGCTTGTGATGAATGCACAAACCATGACACTGGCCGCATGCGCCTCCCATGCAGCGAGCCCTCCGCCAGAATTAGCACTTTGGAGGTCCTCGAAGAGTGTGTAACACTTTTACAGGATTAATGCAACAAAGTATCAAGTCACTGAAGGTCAAATATCGAACGAAATCGACGTGGACTACTTGCGGCGCACCGTCGATGAATTTCTTCGTCGTATTCGCCCTTGCATTCGCAGCAAAGAAGCCCATACAAAACACAAGTGATGCTATTCTGTTTGCTAGATCATTGTTGACATTTTGCATGAAAACTTATTGAATTTTGTAATGAATTGTTATTTCTAACGTTCACGTTTAGTGCGTCAATAATTTTTACGCACCCTTAGTGCAGCTGCAGCTGGAACCTCCAAGAAGTTGCCATGGAACCTCCAAGAAGTTGCCACCTATGTTGGGGTGCACCATGGTTTCGGACTTTCCCCACTTCTCTTTGTTGTCGTCATCGATGTCATTGCTCCTTCTTCAGCAGCCAGTTCCATGGACGCTGCTTTATGTTGATGACGTGATGCTTGCCAACGAAAACAAAGGTGATTCGAGCGGCAGGCGCATGGTGCGACCTTACAGTTGACGTGAACGAATCCGGCTCGATTAACATTAACGGCTCTGAGCTTGCACGCACTCCGTTGTTAAAGTACCTAGGATCGGCAATAGCGTGCGTCGGAGGTCTGATGGTTGACTTGAACTCAGGCGTGAGTGCAGCTTGGTCCAAATGGCGCTCGATGTCAGGCAAACCGTCATCCGCCCAGTAGCAATGTCCAGCGCAGAGTTTTGCCCTGTGACTAAGGAAGCTGAAACGCGCCTCAGCGTCATGGAGACAAAGATGCTGCGCTGGAGGGCTGGAGTCACCCCCCTGGACCGCATGCGAAACGAAGCTATTCGGCGGAAGTTTGGTGTAGCGCCGATAGCTGATAAGATGCGCGAAGCTCGCCGCAGATGGTATGCCCATGATCTGCCTGGAAAAGAAGACAGCGTCTGCAAGACAGGCCTTGAGTTGGATGTGTCACGAAAGCGGCCTAGAGAGCGTGTCCCGAAAGCAGCCTGGTCCAACACGATACAAAAGGACATGAAAGTAACTAGTGTCCACCCTGATGAAGCGCAGGATCTGGAAAGACACCAGAAGTGCGGAGCCGTGACGAAGCGGGACAATCGCTGAAGAAGAAGTCGTAGTTCAAAAGTTTACTACAATTACAGGAGGCAATTATTAAAAGAGCGGATACAATGTTCATCTATCACCAAGGCAGAAGGCAAAATAGCAGTAAACTACTGGCGCTGCAACAACAAAAACAACAACAAAACCACGTGCGGTCCACCAGGCCCGGTGGTGAAGGCGAGGCACCGTTGCCGGGAAAACGGAAGGTGCGGATTGGAGTCCCGCCTGACGCGTTTTGATCGCAGCAAACCCTGTGCAACGCATAGTCTCTCTACCAGCCGCTCATGGATTAAGTATGTGTGCCAAAGCATTGTTACTAGTAAGCTCTTCAGCTTAAAGCGCTTTATGGAGCACGGCTGCGGCATTGAAAAAACAGAAAGGAACTTGATTCTGCGATTGGCACCCATTTTGTCGAGGCATCAGCTCTGTGTTGCTCTAAGTGAACTAATATCGTTTTTTGTATACGAAAGTTGTTCAGCAGAGCACTCTTGGATACCACAACCCAGCGTAGCTCCCCCACTTTACATTCTTTATGTTGAGTTCCCCAAACACAAATTTCTTCCCATGACAAGAAAATAGGACTCTTAGGCTGCCACGGCAAATGGAGTAAATTCTATAACTTTTAGAAGCCATCTATTGAATATTGCATGTGTTTAACATTGTGTTTTTCTCTATATAGCGGAAAAACACAGTGTTAAACACATGCACATCTTTCTTTATAAAGGAAAAGGACGGCCCCTTATGCCCCTTATGAGCCCTTATGAGATGCGCCACACATTCTACGTCTACGGGAGGCGATTCGAATGTGTATTTGGTCATGCAATGACTTGTGGTGGCCAGCTGATAAACAAATCAGTGTTCTGTCCTTCACAGACAAGTCTGATAACAAAATTCACCGATCACGGAGGAATGCAGGGCTTGGTTTGCCTAAGCGGAAAACCTGAACCAAGCAACTTGAATCGGGTGGCTGCACGTGAAATGCGGTGCCTCCCCAACTACCATGCACTCGAGCTTGCCCCCAGCTTTTCCTCAGACATTTTCGTTGAAGCGGTTGTTTTTCGGAGAGCGGTCCCCATTTTTTTGAGATCGGAAGACCTTGAAGCGAGTGGTGGCGCAGTAGAAGGAACGTCAGCTGTTTAATGGATGTCAGTACATGGCTCTTTGTTCGGATTCCCCACCACCCCTCCACCAGGCCAACATCTCCTTTTCCGTCTTCGGGGTCGGTAAATTGGCACCAGATGAGTCTGAGAGAAAGGGTAAAACACTGAACGTGGAACTGATTTATTCATCGCTGGCCACCACAATTCTTTGTATAAGACCACTATTCATATATATTGGTTCTACCGTTGAAGCAGAATATATGTATGGCGCATACCATAAAGGGATTCACTAACGCCGAACTTTATCCTTCACACACAAAGCTTTGGCAAAAGCTGATTCGAGTGAAGGCTGAAAATGGCGTAGCCATGTATGTATATTATTTTCCCCTAAGAAATAGGCTTGAATCTTCTCAAAAATGTTTACGACTAACTAGTTTTGAATTACAACATGGAAGTGGATATGTGGATGGCTGATTAATCACTTCCGCGGGAACATTCCTTGGATGCCTCCTGAAGTACTGCTTTTAACTCAGAGTTCAATAAGCTATCTTAATCAATCAAACAGCTCAAAGCAAAGATTGCATAAGGTATCATTAAAAAGTCGTCTGGATAGCTCCATGGGCATGAAATTTTCACCACCGATTTAGTATACCGATGTGATTTTGGGACGAACGCAAGCTACACTGAATCTTCTGATCCATGGGTCCGCAATGCATTCTAGTAGATTTTTTGTTTATTTATTCACTATTATTCATCCATAGGGTGGGTGCATATGTAGCTCACACGCATGAAGCATATTAAGGAAAATAGTTAAAGCAGTACAAGAAAACAGTAGAAGACAAAAAGCAAAACGAATTCTAGAAGGTATGATAGAAGGTCTGCCTGTGTATCTAACTGCTGTTGGTAGAGCAGAAATTTTACGACCGTTAAAATGTGAGTATTCTTTTTTCAGCGCATAATGCATACCGTTGAACGACATTTTCTTCCCGTTCAGCAGCAACCATTCCTTCCAGTAATAACGAAAATATTTGTGAGGGCGAGAGGAATAATGTTCCTCTTATAACTGAATCGAGGGCATCATTTAGTTAAAGAAGTGACCAATGTTAATGCTAGATAGAATTGAACACTGGCGCATGAAGCGTAGTCGCTGTAGGTAACGGCTGTCGCATGCACCCGATTCCCAGCTCGGATTTCCTGCCCAGGCCAGCCAGGCCTTAAATTCCTCCGGGTTGAAGGAGTTGATATTGGCTCGTTTACAGAGGACAAATCACTGAATTGTTCTTCGGCTGGCCACCGTAAATCGAATGCATGGCGCTTCCCAAAACGGATTAATCAACGTCGCCCTTTATCCGTTCCTTTTTACCACTGATGAACAGTGACCAATTCCGCCTTCCCGTCTCAAATAAATGAAGCGTGGAACGTAACGGAATGAATAAAATGGCCCCAAATCAAACTCGAAACATGGATGCAGAAATTTCACACATCCCTGTTGTGAACGCATTTAGAGTACAAGAATTTATGGTTCTTATTTGACCATTCAAGCTACATGATTAAATGGATAAACCTACCTTAAGATTCCATGCCAAGGTTGACACGAATGACAGGAGTAACTTTAAAACACAACTGAAAGTTGACTGGTCACATAATTTTTCGACCAAAACCATGTTGGATTAAATTAAACACTACCAAAATTATGTTTGGGTATATATGTGAATTGTATGCATGTCTGATACCAGTGCTACGGTAAGCGGTGCAAGGGCGATCTTTGCTGCAAGCATAGCGGGTGTCACTACCCGTGAAGAAGTATTTTTCCATAAAAATCGTGACGTGAGAAGAAACGTCTAGGCGTCGTCATTGTCTACGGAGCCGCCTACAATACCAACGCTGTCGTCACACTTGTTTTGACTCGATTTTTTAAAAGACTTGTGGAAAACATTTGGGTGGTTAATTATAAGGTTCTACTAGTAAACATCACTCCTAAATTACACATTAAATGCCCCTTTAGGTAAAGGCTAGGCATTTTAAGATAACTTTAAAGAAGTGTACATTTATTCATGCAGATTGAGGTTTTGCTGCAAAGAGCCTGTTGGAACGTTGTGGTGAAATTAGGCATTGAATTTTTTCTGCTTTCAGTTTAAAAAATCAAATCTAAGCTATGTGTTGTAGCGTAAGGAATCTATTTGTTCCTTGCCCTAAAACATATAGCCGGGTTTAATGAAGAAAAAATTAAATTCCAAAAATAAAAGAATAAAGGTCGGCATTAATTAATTCCTGAGTGGAATGCGCCATGCGTGCTACTTGTACGTGGTGTCAAGGAGAATATTAGAGTCACAATTTAATTGCATATATGGCTTATACAAGGTATTCCGGTGGCCACTGATGAAAAAATCAGTGTATTAGCCTTACCAGGCAAAAAGCGAGTCTGGTACCGATTCACTGACACCGGAGTGATGGTGGGCTTGGTTAGCCTGGGCGAGAAATCCGAACCAGGAGCCTGGTACCTGGTGCTCGAGACAGCCGGCTCCTTCCCCGACTACGCTATCACGCGCTCCATTGGTTCATTACAAAAGAAAAATCATAGCAGTGATTCTGCTGGAAAATTCATTTAGAAAATTACGTACGGCCAAAGATTGTAAGCTTTTTATTAATCGAACGTGACTCATTTAGTAAGCGTTGTCACAGGCTAGGGCTACGGATGTGAGGATAGGTGTAGAAGGCGTACAATCCTCTCAGAATTCTGGTTAAAATGCTCGCCAATGGAACTTCTACAGAATCAGGAAGAGTGCGGTGAGAAGGAGAAAATATGACGAGCATCAGGTGCCCTATAATTGCTGATCTCGCGTCGGCTATGGTCGCCGAGTCGCGGTGCCATAGCAATGGCCAAGCAATGTGCACGACTTCAGCCGTCGAGGCGGATAACAACGACGCACTGAAAGCCAGGCAAGGAGGCTGAGCTGGAGATTAGTAGGGGATCTCTGTCACTCATCACAGACACTCATCAAAGGTGCTATCAGTGACGCGATTCTCGACGCTGTCACAACCTTTAATGAAAACCTACGGTCGACGATGACAAGCAGGTGCACTGCATTTGGCTTCAGGAAATGGGCGAACATTTACGAGCAGCAGAATTCAAAGCTTTAACAATAAGAGAGCCTTTCACAGCCAGAAACACCATAAAGCTTTGCATGAGGGACCGATTGTATCAACCATTGCTGAGTGAAAATAGACATATGAGAGCGAGCAAGGAGAGGGAAAAGGAAACGAGGGAAGAAAATTGTGTAAAAAAGGCAAGTAGATGGAGAAAAGGCTCGTTCCCCTACTAACAAATTTTTATATCCTCTTCCTCCCTTCATTAAGAACAGTGAATAATGGATTGCAATATAGTTCTGTGAGTAGTGTTGCATATAAAATGACATACTTTGACTGAAAATTATGACTGATCATAACTTTGCTTGGAAGCAATTTTATTAATCGAAATTGCTGAAATTTTATCCTTCACTGACGATCCAAATGCTTGAGAAAACGATAATCTGTAGGGAACAGATCTGGTGAATATGTTGGATGTGGCAGAGTTTCGTATGCCATTTCACCCAGTTTCTGGACAACACTTTTGAGACGTGCGGACACGCGTTGTCATGCGGTAGGAATGGGCTTCCTCGATTGACAACGCCGGCTGTTTTTCAATCAAATTCTGTTACGTCACTTCAATTTCGCCACAGTACTTCTCCGCTGTGATAGCCTCTCCAGCCTTAAAGATCTTTTAATGGATTATCCTGCCATTGTTTACCATACGATCACACTTGGTCTTCCTCGGATGAAGACTTGGTTTCGGCATCTTTTTGGACTCTAGTTCTTGTCTAGCCATTGTGCAGAGCGACGACGATTTCCATAAATGATCCACTTTTCGTCGCATGTCACGATCCTGTCCTAAGAAGGTTCCCTTAGATTGCACAGCCCTAACGAAACACAGGTGTCAGGGCGCTTCAGAATCTTCGCGGCATTCAGTTCGTGCGGGATTCGTTAATCCAATTTCTTTACTTTTCCGGTCGCATTCAAGTGGCGACTGATAATCAACGCCGAAGTGCTATGCTAGCGCTCTCACAGTTTGACACGGATCCGCTTCCACCACGACTTTGAGTTTCTCGTCGTTAAGGACTGATGGCGGCCTACCTCGGTCTCCACCTTCGAAGCTTTCATCTCCAGATTGAAACCTTTCGAACCAGTGCCAAATTGTGCATTCCTTAGCGAACCCTCTCCAAATGCAGCGTTGATGTTACGAGCTGCGGCCGCGGCGTTCTGTCCACTTTTCCATTCATATAAGTAGAGCATTCGAGTACCGCGTTGATTTATATTGCAAAAGCTACGTCAAAAACTCAGGATTAGTCAATTATGTAACAAATGCAATAAATGATAAGAAAGCGGACATTCCGCGTTTTCAGAAACTGTATACAATGTCTAAGACGTGAACATTCGTAGTCACGAAAAACCGACTAGAATTTGAGGTAGAGAAATCGGCCATTTCGTATGCGACAACCTAATACATTATCATGGTTCACACACTGCATGACATGTGGTAGTGAAATTGCGATACCGTTCCTAACAAAAACATCAGCTAATTAATTAGGCATTAAAGTGTATTAATGAAAACAGTCCAACGCGTTGGTGGGCGTCATGGTCTTTCCTTGACATTGTCGGGTTGCACCCAATCCGCACCATGGACGGCAACGCCCTGCTACAGATAGCGACGCCCTGCTGCCAGATAGCGGCAGCCGGCTACTGGAGTCTCGTCTACGTCGCCCCGACCGGGAGGTCGTCAGCTCCTGCCAGCAGCCTGTCAGAGGGCATGTCTGCCCTCTCCCTTCCTTCGCTTTCTTTCCCCACTTACCGTATTCCATATACTGTATGCCAGTCTATAATAAAGATGACATACCATCCACCGTATAGTAGAACCTAGGAACAGATACTCCGTAGGATTCATCAAGTAGGGAAGAGCTCTCCTTTAACTTGATATGGAGGTCCCGGGGAGATTCTTAGGATCTAGGTTTATTTGAAAATAAAAGCTTTATTGTTTCGTTAAGACGGTGACGAAAATATTTTTTCTTTTGAGCAACTGAATGAAAATTAATTACCCTAATTAATCCTTCCCCCCACTGAACCTCTCCCTGCTGACACCTGATGACCGACGTCGACAGCCGGATGGGTGAGTACTTTAACGTAGTCGCTTGACTCTTTCTAATGTGCGCGCGCGCATGGAAATATTGCTTGTACATATAACATGTATCAGATATATTTATTAAATTTAAAAACAAATAAAATAAAAGCTCAAAAAGCTATAAAACCCTCGCATACACAAACGTCTACTCAATTTCAGCCTGGCTGGACCTATGGGATTTCTGAAGTGTAATCGCGTCGCATGCTCGTTTCAGAGACGACATTGCGGTTCGAATACGCCGGAAATTGCGTAGCAACAAAGTCAGGCCTCTAAATAGAGACACATATCTAGGGTTTTATCCAACGAAAAAAATCTTTACTTAGCAAATTCGATAAAGGTTAGTAAAACCTTTCACTTATAATTAATCTTAATAGTCCTGGCGACGAGATCCCTCATTTCACCGTTTTCAAAAAAAATTATATACAATATATATACATCAATGAGGATTTCGGATATAATTTTTTGGTCTTCGTAATTGTAGCAGAACGCCGTGAAGACGTAAACGCCGTGAAACGTAGAACGCCGTGAAGACGTAAACGCCGTGAAACGTAGAACGCCGTGAAGACGTAAACGCCGTGAAGACGTAGAACGCCGTGAAGACGTAAACGCCGTGAAACGTAGAACGCCGTGAAGACGTAAACGCCGTGAAACGTAGAACGCCGTGAAGACGTAAACGCCGTGAAACGCAGAACGCCGTGAAGACGTAAACGCCGTGAAACGCAGAACGCCGTGAAATTGTTATTTAAAAAATTATTTTTATGTATCACGACAATTAAAATGTCGACTAAACTAATTTTTAAGCTCATACAGCTTTTTAATCATTTACTAGACTAATCTTCAATTGTGAAATGGGACTCGATCGCCACATAGTCGACTTTAAACAAAAAGCCAAAGGCCTTGGCAAACAAACAAAAAAAATAAATACTGCTTTTTCGTGTCTAATAGAACGGACCGTCAGTGCACATTCTTTGTTGACGTACACGCACAAAACAGTGTTATCTCGTCTAATAGAACGGACGGAGCACATTTCTTCTTGTTGACTCGCAGCACTTCACGGACCCCGCTTCATGAGATAGCGCCGCGCCGACGACTATGGTCAGCAAACACGACCTGCTTGCCATCCACCGCTTAGAGATTGTGGCAGAAGCAGCAGGATCAACACATGCAGGTATGACCGCGCGTCCATGAGATAGCGCCGTGCAGACGACTGTCATCAACACACATGACCTGCTTGCCCTTCACCGCTAAGAGATTGCGGCACACGCAGCAGAGTCAATACGTACAGGTAAAACTGCACCAAGATATCAAAAAGTACGGAGATAGCGAACTTTATTTACGGAGGGACTGACGATAAGCAGATGATTCAATGGTTTTGGACGAGGAAGCAACATAGGACTCATACTCATCGCTGCCATCCTCGGGAGGCCTTGTCTTGAGCCAATGGTTTCAGAAACAAAAATGAAAAGAACATTTTTTAATATTTTAAAAATATTTTAAAATGCTTTTTTAATATTTTCAAAATATTTTTAATACTTTTTAAATATTGAGAAAACATTTCTAAATGTTTTGAAGAATATTTTCCAAATATTTTTTAAAATGTTTTTATATATTAAAAACTATTTTGAAACAAAGCGGAAGACAAACCCGCTCAATATTCGAAAATTCAGCTTCTAATTGTTGAAAGATGCTATAGGAATCAATGCAAAACTTTTGCCACAATGAGTATCCAAACCCCGACCGAGGAAAGCGCCGCCTACTTGCACTGCACCATAGAGCGCTCAAATCAAGATAGTTAGAAAAAATCAATATCTGGGTGCCTTTCCACCGCAGATACGACACTGTTGCCTTCCCCTGACAATTCGCTATGTATCCTCCACACCCCATAAGACAAATAACTTTCCTTCATCTTTCAGACACAAGTCACTTCTTTTATCCCAAAATCGACTCTTAAATAAGCCACTTTTCAAATTTATTATTATTAGACTCAGGATCCAAAATAGACCTATGAAACGAGAGTAATAGAGAGGAAGAGCCAGGGAAAGTTCACAGAGATAGCTGAAGTGATTTTAGACAAATTTAACTAATTAATTTTAAAAAACTTTACAATTCGTAGAAGGATCCTCTCAGAGGAGTAAAGCAACCTCAATAGTGCAGTGCGGAGAGGGGCAGCTGGAGAGCGAGTGGGTTCGAATCCCACTCCGAAATTTTTTTTGCTCTGTTTCCACTACCGTTGGGAAAAAATGTCCCTATGGCGCAGCTGATTTCTCCCGTGCTGCGAAACGCAACTGGTAGGTTCGAGTCCAGGCTAAGGCATATTTTTTGCATTACGCCCAAAGATTGCTCCGTCCCATACGCCTTCATAGAACGTCTGTAATCTCTTGTTTGACTAAGGCGGACGCAAAGTAGCGTTAATCAGAGCTGCACCAGCCTCATAAAATAAGGCTCCCGTAAACAAAACAGATAGTAAACCCTAACCGAGAAGCCCTTATCAAGCTCCACCCTTCTCCTGCCCATATATCCTTATCAGCCTCCAGCCGGTTGGCTTCATCACTCTATCCAGAGTCGACAGCTTCGACTGGCCGGCCTGCTCCTGCAACTTCCTCGACGTTCAACCTCCCTCATCAACTCTTCAACGATCAATCTTGAGACTACGGTTCGCCAACGCCACATCAACAACTACAGTTGGACAGTAGTCGTGAGTCACATATTTCTGGCTGAAAGAAAGCTATTTTTTCTTTTTAATTATATTTTGAATCCTTCAAAATAAAAGAAAAAGTAAAGTATTTCCTTTCTTCTCGATCTCCATAAGTTCTTTGTTACTCCTCCGCCTACTTTCTTTCTCAGTTTCGCTTGCCTACACTCAAGCGCCTAGTGGCTGATTTACATCAAAAAGTATCTCAATTTTTTTCGAGAGGTTCTAGTGCCCCACCGAAAGTTCAACCTGAAACAAGCTTTTCATCTACTGCGCCTCATCAATTTAGACATCTTTCAGTGCCACCAGTTTCCACAGGAGCCATCTAGGAATAAACTTCTGTATCATCCCTAAGATCAACAGATCCACCCGTAAACAAAGCAAGGACTTAAGTGAACTTGGAAGTATGGACCAAGGTAACATGGATTTCGCTGACCGTTTAGACTCAGCTTTTGAAAAGTTAGGCCTTTCCTCCTATGCTGCTCAACTACCAACATTCTCGGGTGAAAATGGTGGCATGGGTCTTATGAATTTTTTGAAAAATTCAATGAGATCGGGAATATTATGGGTCTAAATGAAGCCAAAAAAGTCCGCCTACTCCCAGCTCATTTAGGAGACGTAGCTAAAGCAATTTTTGACCATTTTGACAACGATACGAAAATGAATTGGAATGAGGCCACCACCAGGCTGAAGGCTCATTTTTCGTCCGACTACTTTTTGGATATTGCCAAGGAGAAGATCACGGACATGAAGATGTTCACAGGAGAGGCGCCCGTAATGTTCTCCAACAGGGTTAGAAGGAACATCCTCGAAGCGTTTCCAGGTACTGACCAAGCTGTCCACCGTCTATTTCTACAGAACATGGTCTTTACCAGCGGTTTACTGGACACTATTAAGCAAAAATTAAAGCTTCTGGGGCCACTGCCAACTAACTATGACCAATTAGTAAAAGATGCGGAACGAATGTGGAATGTCGTTCGCACAGATGGATCTGCTCGTGAAAATGGCACGCTGATTACCAAAATTGACCAGATTCTGGAGACTCTTATCAGCCAACCGCGCACAGTTAATTACGTCCACCCTAGTTATGAAAATCAGGTCAGCCACCTTCCACGTAACTGGCAAGGCCGTTATGAAGACAAAAAGATGAACTATTTGCGCACACGCTATAGAGGTAGTTCTAATCGCCAGCCAGGTTTTTCCACACTCCAATCATGATCTCGTACACCACCTAATTGGCAGGACCGCTACGAAGATAATTGGAGGAGCTAACCATAGTTTTTGTTTTCAAACACTTTTACCAGTATATAACAAGCGCAAAGATCACATTAGTAACTGACCACGCACCTATCAAATCTCTGATGCACAGGTCAGATCTGGTAGGCCAAATACCAGATTTCCATACAAGCGTTCGATATTACTATAGAATATCGGGCCGGGAAACACAATACCTTATGTGACTTTCTTAGCTGCTACCCATTAACAAAGTTTCGGCCATTTATCAATGCTTCGTACCCATTCTGGAAGATATTAGAAAAGCAGAGGATGATTCTGAATATGGAATATGGTTATTAAGATTTTTTCAGAGAAAGGTTAATCAACCTCCAAATTCGAACGCAAGTGACAAATTTCATATTTTCCAGGATTGTCTGTACTATACAACGCATAGTACGACTGCACAGTTGATTCTTAACCCAAATGCAAAATGTGGTATTCTCTGCACGCATGACAATCCACTAATTTGATCTCATTTAGGAATGCAAAAAACTTATGCAGCGGTAAAAGCTAAGTATTACTGACCAACTTTGTATTTAGATGTCACAACATATTTGACCACTTGTCCATTATACCAAAAAGTCAAAACCACTTCAGGCAACACTAAACGCGAAGAACTGGGAATTTCCAGACCGAGGTTTTAATAATACTAGTGAACTCTTTGCTAAAGTCAATTGCATGATTAGCGTTTTGAACAGATTTAAAGCAAGTTACAGTCATAAAACTATCGGTAAGGTAGAGCGAATAGTGAAGGTTGTGCATGACTAACTCACTTTATATTGCTACAAAGCCATATACCATTGGTTGGACATCCTTCCTTAATTTGTGTTCAATTGTACTTACAGTGAATGTTCAACAACAGGACATGGCCCATACTTCGTTATGCATGGAAGAAATCCGATCACATGGTGTGATATCATCCACAACTTGCCGTCCACACTTGTGTTCGCTTCGAAAACCTCGCGGACCAATTTTCTGCTGGTCTAAAGGGCGCACCATAGCAGTAGGACGCAATGTTACAAAGAGGACGAAACACTACAGGTCGGGATATGATCAGCTTCATAAGGTATACCCAACGGAGCTTTCTACTGCTGATCTTGTACTTTTGCGTGACGACACAATGCGTCCAAAAGAAACACATCATACAAAAAACCACCAATCAGTGGAGAGGCCCGTTCTTTGTCGAAGTAGTAGATCGACCAATGTGACGATTCAAACTCTTGTGGGTCGCCAAAAGCGACAAACAGTGCATGTGAACCGGCTGAAATTATTCTCTCCACATTCCAAGATAGTCAATGCTTTTGCTCCGGCACAAGCTCCTATTTTTGGAGAGCTCTAAAGAAACACCGGACACTGCAGAACAACCGGTTGCGGCGATCACCGCGATTACAGAGTAAATATAATTTAGCAGGACACCACATGGACTATGGAAACTGACCTATACCGAAAAAAGGTAACTAGATCAGTGCATTGTAAGTTTAGTTTAACTCATTTTCGCTGCTCCGCCCAAAAATATATACAAAATTCTTTGAATGGGCAATTCACAGAATTTCCAATTCGCGCTAATAATCAAATTACTTCTCTCTTTCAAAATTTTGCCCCTGTGTCAGCCGAGCGAGTTTTTAAAAAAACTAAGGCTGACACTTGATAAAACTGTTTGTATACACGTAGAAAAAAGAGAATATGTTGATTCCGTAACGTGTAAAACAATTTCTCTCTCAAATGTAGTGAATTATAACAGTATTACAATACAATGTAATTTATTCGCATTTTTATATCCATGACACTTTATCGTCCAAAATTTTCCTTTTGCTCGCACATGTGTGCAAGATATTGAAGACTCCCTCATTTTTTGGAATTTTTGTAGCATCCATGCTTTTTCGTTTTGTATACATTCATAACAAATCTATGATTTACCGTAAAGTATTGTTTCATCAACGTAACAGTAGACATGTTTAAATTATTAAATTGAATGCTGTACCGAATAAGGTACTGAATTAATAACAGTCTTCTTCATCAACCTCACTAGCGAATACGGAAGACATAAACCTCTTCATTTTTTTTTCTCATCAACTCTCCACGTGCCTACCCTCGAGACGAAAGACTTGAACGTCGTCTCTGACACTCATTCCTCTTCGCCCACATCCTTCTGCGCAAGCTCGAGGACGAGCTTGTTCTCAATAATTGTGCGGACCCGGATCCTCACGACCACTCCATCGAATCATACTTTCCTGGTCAACCACTCACATCACAACATGCTTAGTCTTTGATCGATAACTCTTTATACAGTTTTAAATTTATAGCGTAACTGCGTTGTAGTTCCTATATTCTCTTATTGTATATCCGATCTTAGTTCCTCTCGGATGATTATTGACTGTCGACATGATGTTGATGTTCTCAAGCTCGAGGACGAGCTTACTGTAGGAATGGAGATGTCGGGTTGCACCCAATCCGCACCATGGACGGCAACGCCCTGCTACAGATAGCGACGCCCTGCTGCCAGATAGCGGCAGCCGGCTACTGGAGTCTCGTCTACGTCGCCCCGACCGGGAGGTCGTCAGCTCCTGCCAGCAGCCTGTCAGAGGGCATGTCTGCCCTCTCCCTTCCTTCGCTTTCTTTCCCCACTTACCGTATTCCATATACTGTATGCCAGTCTATAATAAAGATGACATACCATCCACCGTATAGTAGAACCTAGGAACAGATACTCCGTAGGATTCATCAAGTAGGGAAGAGCTCTCCTTTAACTTGATAACATCTAGCGAAATCTAGTCCGTGACGGCTCTCGTCCAGCGAGAGTCTGGAAGCTCATTACTTGGCCGATCCACCTAATTTCCTACGATTTGGCCCATGCGACAGGGTCTCTGATCTTCGAACGTCGACGGAGCTCCGAACTCCGGAGGTCTTCTCTCATTTACGTGAGTCATGTCACTCCGAGAATCGTCCTCTCGATCCTTTCTGCACGACGCTGATCGCGTGTTCATCCAGCTTATCTTGCTTTCGTGAGGCCCAGGTCTTTGAGGCATACGTTAGCGCCTGAAGAATAGTGAAATCGAATAGATGGGCACGGAGCCGGACGTCCCTCTTCTTCTGCACGACCTCCTTAAAGCTCCCAACGTCGCTCGTTATGTCCAGCACCGGCATGGACTCGTACACGTCAGACGTTAGGTACTCGGTCTTCTTCACGTTCAGTTTGAGTCCAAACCGCTCCAAACGATCACATCAAGCTTTCATCGCTCGCTCAAGTTCATCTTTATCTCCGTTAGTGAGCAATACGTCATCAGCCTAAAGCAACGTCTAAGCCACGGGCTTCTGAAGATCTCGCTTAATGCCAACCATGAAGACAACAAAGAGGAGTGGAGAAAGCGCAGAATCCTGGTGTATCCCTACAGAATGCTCCAGCTGCAGCTTGCACTCGACTCTAGAGAACTCGCACCCACTCTATGAGCTCTTCAAGAACTCCGTGATGTCGCATATCATATCATATCACTTCACGTGATCAAAGGCCTTCTCCAAGTCGAGGAAGGAGATATGCACCGGCTTCTGTTTCTCGCTGTGCTTCCTTAACAGGAGGCAGGCGGCGTGTATGGCATCGATGGTGTCACGGCCGGATACGAAGCCACTATGACCGTTGGTAAACTAGACGATGTCACGAATGCGTCCGTTGACAATTCGCTCAAAGATCTTCATGCTGTTCGAATGCAAGCGAATCGGACGGTAACTGGAGCAGACCGAGGACTGCCCTACGTCTTCCAAATTGGAATCGTCGTGCCTTGGTGCCAACACTCAGGTGCTTTTTTTCGCAGCAATCTGACTAAAGAACTTCGCCAACCAGTCAGCAAGGTACCAATACTTTTACTTCCACAGATCAGTCGCCTCGTCATGGGCTCAATCGCTTTGCCTGGCTTCATCTTCTTGAAACCGTTTTCAGTCTCCTTCAGGTTGACCTTCTGGACGAGGCCGTGGGTAGGAGTCGTTGGAGGGATGGCTGGATGAGGAAATTCTACTGTAGAAAATTTCTCAAGGTAGTCGCTCCACCTCTTCAATGCCTTCTTATGTTCTACGAGAAAGTGGCCGTTTTCATTGCTGATGCCGAAAGACTTCGTAATATCCTCGGTCTGCAGATGGCGATTCTTAGCAAGTCGACACAGATACCGCTCACCATCACGTGACACGGTCTTCTCGGTGATATCTCCATAATGAGCGGCTTTTGCAGCAGCCACGGCCTTCTTTGCAGCTTTCTTCGCTTCCTGGTACTTCCGCCAGTTATCTGATGTCTTTTCGTCGAGAAACACGTGGTAAAGCGACTTCCTTCTTCTTTCCCACTTTTTTCATTTCGTTTGTCTGCAGCCATGTCGATCTTGCGTCGTCCAGGCTTCGTAATGCCGAGTTCCGACTGCACAGCTTGACGTATCGCGGCGGTCGCCTTCTTACAACCTTCATCAACAGACATGACTGTCGGTAACCGCACGCAAGAAATCACAGCTGCTTCCTTCTCTTTCATTCGTCACTACTTAATTCTTTGGGCACAGAATCGCTCGTCCTGCTTCAACCTCGAAGGGTCTTTAAACTTTATCAGCGGTCAGTGCTGTGGAGCGACCGTCTCATACGGCACGACCTTCGCGCCTGTGACAAGACTTCGGTCACAATCTTTCACAAGGACAAGGTCTATCTGAGTCCTGGTGCGCCCGCTATAGAACGAGGTGAAAATCGCGTTTACGAAATACGGTGTTCACTACGGTGAGTTGATAGAATTCCGCATATTCAATGATACGCTCACCATCTGCGTTACGCGACCCGTAACAGATTCCACCATGACAGATTTACCCGTCTTTCGCTGCGCCTACGTGCCCATTAAGGTCACCAGCGACTACGATGACATCTTTCCACGGTATCCCTGCTGTGTTCTCATCATGCAGGCTCCAAAACTCATCCTCGGCTTCATCGTATTAGCCAGTCTGCGAAACATATGCAGAGAAGAATTCATAGAGTCGCTCTTTAGCGGCAGCAACGATCTCCATCAATATCGTCAAAGCGCTCAAGGCTTAAAATTGAGTCGTAAATCCTTCGGAGACGATTATTCAGACACCACTGGTGGTTCTTAGACCTCTACATAGAACGGCCTTGAAGCCTCGTCCTATCCCTTGACTTGCGGCAGGACCACCTTGTCTCCTCCACCAGTACAGATTCGAAAATCGCAACGAAATCAGCTCTTCTGCGCTCCAGTGCATCAACCAACTCGCACGAACGGCCCGTCAACGTACCCACATTCTGTGTTGCCACGCGGGTCTTTCCGGGACTTCTGAACTTGCACAATTTCCTCCGATGCCGCCCTTGCAACAGGGACCCTCTCATGCTTCCCACACTATTTGGGCTCTTCGAGTGCGCGTTGGCTCCTGTGGTCGCCGTTGCACTATTTCGAAATACGAGCTGTCATGGACCATGCGATGTGAAATGGGTGTTCGTAGGGCGGCCTTTCACAAGGGCCTGTCGCCTGCAATCGAATGTCCGTGTTCGGCTTAGATCGCAGAGCGAACAGTCTCCAGTGGCACCTCGTCGTGGAGGAACGGACATCGCCACCAGGCGCAATGCATCAGCGTGTCACCCTAAAATTTGGCTTGAACCTCCCATTTTCTTCTTTCCGGAATTCAATGAATAAGTGATAGTACTGGACAATCAGTAGTCTTTTAGAGCGGCATCATGCAATTTGACTAATAAAATTTAAATAATTTACGTAATATCGCTGAAATTTAAAGAGCGCACGTTGTTTTACCAAAACGAAGGCAACGTTGGCCTGCAGTTGAATTAGGTAGAGCTTTCTGCTTCTGAAATGAATACACCAATCCGCTTGACGATCCCGTTCAAAGCAACTGAAGGAAGGGCTGGGCTCAAGAAGAATTCGATTCGTCAAACTGACAATATGTCTATTAGACCACACACCGATTAAGGGTTGAATTAGGGATTTATCCGTAAGCCAAGTGTGAAGTGAAATGTCTGCATGAATGGGAATTCTACCTTCACAACAATTTCCAATATCCGAAAAATCGGATAACTTATACCTTGCGGAACGGTTCAGGTGTTTCGCAAAAGGTCCACCTGATCAGTTGAATTTTTGTGATCATTATCTTGTAGCCTGGATTCTCAACTCTGTCACCGCCTTTCAATCGTAGGCTCGTAGTGAAGCTTCCTTTTATAAATCTGCTCGAAGGGTCTTCTTAGTGACGCAGCATCGTTGCTTCTTCAAGCTGTCAACGAAATGAAGTGAGCGCTTGTCCAACGCGCTCTTTGTTGTGCAAGATTTCTCGGCAGAAATAGAGTTTAATCCCCAGTTGAGCCGTTCGGCTCAAGATTGCCGCTGTCTAAAGCCTGATTTCAGTAAGTCTATCATCAATAAAAGTGTTATGCAGATCTTCCATTAAGCACGCATAACGCTCCAACCTGTTCTTGACGTCTGCATTCAAATCATGGAAGCAACGGGCACAAGGCAAATGCCATCCAGTCCAAAATCGTTGCGCAATGAACAAATTGTCGTCCGCCTAAGATACATTTATGACATTCAACGTTCCCTTCTGCTTACTACACCTTGCCCTTTTAAACTCCAGGATGAAGAACTGCCTGGAATGATTTTCAACTAGAAATAATTACGTGCCACTTACGCATAAAGCACGCAGTATACCGTACAGGAAGTAAAGGATAAACGATAAAAAACGGCTTTACTTAATCCCTTTTAGGATGCGTCACGCATTGCACTTCTACACGATGTCGTTTAAGGCGATCTGAACGTGGATTTGGCCATACAACGAGTTATTTATTTATTTGTTTGTACTATATAGTGCGCACAAAAGTAGCACAAAATGGACTCATAAATCGCAGAAAACACAATGTGAGAAACAAAAAATTAAAAGCCATCAGCGACACGAATTGAAGTTAGTTAACTGACTAAACTACATCTCTTCAACGGCAAATTCTGTAAAAAATCAACTAGAAAAATTAGATAGGAGAAAAGTGAGGGAGGTTAAGAATTTGAAGGAGAATAGCAATGTGCCACCAACACTGCAAGTCGTGAGATCGGCTCCGGATACCAACTTATCGTTAGTAGGTCCGTCAACTCCAACAAATCTCATACATTCGGCTGTTGGGGAAACAACAGAAGACAGACACGTATGTACACTCAGTCTGACCAACATGTATGGTCAAAAGGGCTGTACACTTGAAAACAGTCAACAATCTGAGCGCCCTAAAATTCCTCAATAGTCTGCGTAGGTCCATTGCGCGACGAGGGAAACCCGAAATGCTTATCGAATTAAAATCGATGGGTCGAAGGACTACTGAATCCTCTGTTGTACTTCTAGCGTACGTAAGTGATCTTGAGTTGACCGCAGCCTCATATTCTGTCACATCTACTATTCAATGTAGTAAATTCGTTGTGGTGCAGCAATTTTACCGCGATTTTTGCTTGAAATTTGATTTCATCACGCCTATCATGCGCTTGTAGAAGCTACCTTTCCATGAGGAATTAAACTTCCAATCTATTCCCTCGTTTGAAAGGTGATTTTGAACTGTTGAAGTGGGCGTTGCGGCCTGACTCTCGATGAAGGTGATGATTTCGCGCCCCAATGCGAAATTGATTGCATTATCAGAAATTGCAATTTCGGGTTTTCCTCGTCGCGCAATGCATCTACGCAGGCTAGTGAGGAATTTTAGTGCGCTCAGATTGTTGACTGTTTTTAAGTGTACAGCCCTTCTGATCACACATGTTGGCAGTAGGATCCACCGTTTTTGGCAACTGCGCGTGCGAAAGGGACCGGCGAGGACAATGCCGACGTGCAAGAACGTACGCGACGGTTCTACTCGATCACACGGTGAATTTGGATAGAATTACGGTCTCAAATTCCATCTTTTGGAGATTATGCACGAATTTAAATGCTTTTTGACTGTTCGTCGTCCTTTTGAAAACCAGTAGTTGAGTTTGAAGTTTCTTAACGTTCCGTTAATGAGTTGATGGCCACATCGATTATGAACATCTTGAACAAGGAGGGTAGTGAATTTATGACTTGTGGGTCGAAGAGCTGCTTCTTGGGTTTTATCTGCGAGATGTCGGGCTTTAATTCTTCTTTGACATGTTATTAATCCGTCTTCGTCCACGCATAGTTCTAAATCGTCAAATTTGTCGAGATTTTATTGAATAACGCCTTTTGAGCTGACTTAATAAGTATTTTTCTGCCAATGAGAGATCGAGACTGCTAAACAACCACACAAGACCGATAACAAGTGATAGAGGAACATGAAATATTTTAAACTATCAAACAGTGAACAAACGAATGAAGAGCAATTAGGAAACTAATCGTAAGAAAAGTGAACTAGGAACAAACTAATACAAACACTACCTGATAGAAGGGCAACTAAAAAGCTAAGAATATTGATAGAAAAAGATGTATGTGTATAATGAAAGAACCTAGTGATACTGATAAAAAAGAACACGTAATGAAAACGAAGAAAATTCGATAAAAAAGAATTTAAAACGGAACGATAACAAAAATATATTTACAATAAAAAATTGTGCCTCACTCTAGCTAAGGTCAGGGATGTGGAGTGTACAAAGCAAGTCAATTTCTTCAGCAAGATAGGAGGCAGCATTTGCAGCCAACGAGCTCCACGGTAGAAAAATGAACGGAAAACCTTTTCCTTATTTTTCTTCTTTACCTTGGGGTAGCGAAAGCAGTACTTGTTACGACGATCTTGCGATAGCACGAAAACATAATACTTGCTAGTTCTCACCCTTGACTCACCCTTGAGGATTTTGAAACAGAAAATCAAAGTTAAAGACAGGCCGCTAAAAATACGCCTATAAAGAAGACTTTTGAGGTTAAAAATTTTGAGTCTTTCTCCATATCCTGGAATAATTCCAGAACATGTGGAATTTGGGAAGCACCTATAAAGCAGGATTTTCGTGAATGTCCTTTGAACCTTTTCGAAATTTTCCTAACTGTGTTTTGTGTAAGGGCTTCAAACCTGAGAGCAATACTCCAAAATTGGAATGACATATGTCCTATACAAGGTGATCAGAAGTGAGCTATCTTTATAATTCATATTCCTAAGGATGAAAAATAGGGCAGAAAACGACTTAGAGACTTGGTTGACTTGGGCCGGAAATTCGAAGCAGAAAGCTGGTATGGGGTGCACACGAGAGCCAGCAACTCCTCCGACTGCGTTACACGTGCCCATAAAGTGGATTACTACATTCATGAATATGTTATACGACTTACGCCGTAATTATCAGCAATCATTTTGGGCTAAGGAAAAATTCCTAACCTATATTCCTTCTTTCTCCGTAAATCTTGGAGGCACTATTAAGAAAAGTTGTCACGAAAACGAGATAGGTCTTCGAAACGCCGTTAGGAAGTTATATAAATACATTCATTACTTTAAGCTGGACACTCTTCGTGTCTAACTAGACGTTTACCATTTTAAGCAAACGCTTTTCAAGTAAAAGTAGACTTACCTAATGTCAAGTTGTACACTTTTTCATAAATCCAAACTTGTCGTTTGTTTTAAGGAAACTTATTTTAAAACTTTGTTGTGCTTAGTCTTAAGCCTTAAACCTTAAGAACAAAATATAATGCGCCTTTTGAGTGAGCATGCAATACAATACTCTCTTGGAAACAAATTATTCTTAGGAATATTCTGAAGCGAATTGATTGTCGCGGTAAGCACCAGCTGCCGCTACTTTTTCATGTTCCCTTTCACGAGGCCTCAGACGGGCTAAGAATCAGTGCATTCACAGTTCGCCTACAATGTCTTGTTCGTTGAAAACAGTAGGTGCACGACGTCTTCTATGTACATAGAAGGACCGCATTCGCGGTCTCGGTAGAGTGGAGTTTCTTCACTCTGTTAGCCATGTTTTGGTTGTACATAGTTTTACGAATAAATCAACTAAGCTGAATTGTGTCAGAGGCAACGGAAGCCTACACACTGATAAGGAATATTTTCCACGTAAAGAGCTTGCGCCATGCACTCCTGTAAAACACAGCAATACTTTCTTATTGATAGCGTAACTGCTGTTTGCCTAAAGTTTAATAGCGGAGAAGTTGAAGTCTTCCTTTTATTGCGATTGTTTTTCAATTGTTTTTGGCGTTTTCAAATGTATACGCATTTGAGCGCGCTTTACGTTATCAGTCCAATAGGCTATAACCTGCACGGAGTGAATGAGTGCGCAGCGCAGTCTATTAGTAATAGACACCGCTAGCTTTTTATTTATTATATGGGGGATGTTGCTGCGAAATTTCCCGCCATTTTTGAATGTGCTTTTTCTCACTAACGCTACCTTATAGCAACCTATCTTTTGTTCACATAAAGGGATCAGATACGTAGTGTCCGATCGCACTGAACGAGAATGATTCGCACGCTCTCGCAAAGGGGAGTTTAACCTCAACCTCCTTCCATCGCAAACTGCCGTTTTGACCGCGCGACGCACTTCTGTACGGTTCGGGAATTCGCAAAACAATTAGCTTTTACATGTCTAGCATGCAATGAATTTTGCAATTCCACCGACTATGGCGGATTTTCCTCAAGCAATACCGACGCGCTGTGGCGTGCTCTAAGCGCAATAACTCTGTCAAGTGTGAATCCTTCGGCCAGTGGCTGGATTTTGTAGGCAGCAAAAGTTTTAGTAGTGTGTTTTAAGTGTACTACTAAGCTTCGCACTCTTAGACCGTTAGCTCACCTCATCTTCCCGCAGGGGTCGACTGAAATCGAAAAAGAAGTCGCGTCATAAAAGGCTATAGATAGGGTGTTTTCGTCAAACTAAGCTAACTCTATCAGTTGTCGCGCCTACTCGACTGGTAGGTTCGATTCTGTATGCATCGCGCACGGCGCACTCTCGGAGCATTCCTGGCATGACAGAGCGCTGGCAACGTTGCCATGCCTGACCTACTACCAAGACGTGCAGGTCCCGGGAAATAAGTTGCTCTAATTGAAAAAGCCCAGTCATTTTTTGGGCGACCCACGGGGAAAAGAGCTGTACTGGCCTGAAAAGTTGTGTACGCTTCTGTGTAGATCTCGAAGAGAGAATCGAACGGTGACAAACTTTTTTCATCAAAAAAACTAAAACTGAAGGAGTTATGAGCATGTAGCGGTATGCGGCGAATTTTTTCGTCGCAAACTGCCGCAGTACTTACTGCTTAGACCGGAGTATTTCTCCCTAGGTTCGCTTTGCGTAATGCTTACTCTTAGGACTATGTCATACCATCGCTCACCCCGAGCGAAGCCTAATGATTGGCTCCCATATCGACTCGTCGCTTGGCACGATCGATATGGGAGCTTATTATTAGGCTTCGCGCGGGGTGAACGGTGGTGTGACGTAGGCCATATAGGCCTTTGAGTAAAGCGGAAAGTATTAGGTTGTTGCGAATCTTCCCGCCATTTTTTGAATGTGCTGTTTTTCTCACTAACGCTACCTTATAGAAACCTATTTTGTTCACATAAAGAGATCAGGTTTTTATAAGTTTACTATTGTTGCTAGCTATTCACTCTCGCGTAGCTCCTTCTAGAATGATGGAGCTTTCAAAGGAGTACATCTGAGGTCTCTTATTGCATGACTTCAAATTTGGTGAGCCAGCAGCCGCTTCCCGTCGTCGCATCAATGGTGCATTTGGGGAGGCACAATGTCCGATCGCACGGCACGAGAATGGTTCAGACGCTTTCGCAAAGTGAGTTTAACCTTCAAGGTTCGTTCAGGTCAGGACGTGAGTCCGATGTCGACAACAACCGATTGCAACGGCTGGTGAAATTGGATCCACGGCGGACTACTCCTGAACTGGCGCAGGACTTAGATGTGCACTATGCCGCTATAGCCAGACACCTGCATCAACTGGGTAAGGTGCACAAGTTGGCACAACTCCGTAACCTCACCGAACACGACCGCGAGCGACGCGTTGAGGTGGCTATTCAAATGCTCTCGTACATGTGCACAGAAAGTTGGCTGAATTCCATCATCACAGGTGATGAGAAGTGGTGCCTGTACGTCAACATCAAGAGGAGCAGAAACTGGTTTGACAAGGGTGAGCAGCCTGAGCCACAGCCAAGAGAGGGTCCTCACCCGTCGAAGTTCATGCCTTCTGTTTGGCGGGATTACAAAGGTGTCATCTACTGGGAACTGCTGGCCCGTAACGAAACTCTAACAGCGGATTTGTACTGTTCGCAGCTGGATAGACTCACCGCCAAGATCACAGAAAAGCATCCGAATCATAGCATAGTCTTATTCTCGCACGACAATGATCCCACACATTGCAAGAATGACTCGCCAAAAGTTTCTCGACTTTGGATGGGAAGTGCTGCCTCACCCTCCGTACAGCCCAGATATTGCACCAATAGACTACCACCTTCTCCTGTCTCTCTCCAATGCCATGCAAGGAAAAACGTTCGATGGCGAGGACGAATGGTACGCTGGCTGGCTGGCTTTTTCGAATCAGAGCCAGAAAAGCTCTACGCTGACGGGATCGGGAATCTGCATGAAAGGTGGAGAAGAGAGATAGAGCATGACGGCGGCAACTTCGTTTCTTGACGTGCTTCTCTTTTTTGTAAACTAAAAATGTGGTGTCTTGAAAATGGCGAGAACTTCTGCAACAACCTAATACAATCCTAGCTTCTTTTCCGGGAACTCCTTACCAGAGTTGTGAGAGTTGGTGCAACGAACACTCTCTCGTATATGGCACACTGCATTGCCTGAAATTGTCTGACAGTCAGACCTGTTACACCGTTAGGAAGTCGCTTGGTTGTCAAGCACGTCAAAGAAGGAGGAAAACGCTATCTTTCCCTCCCAAACCAGGGTGGTATCGCGAACTGATCAGCCAGTTCTCTCAGCCTATTCAAAATTCTGAAAGCAATGATCGCGCGAAAGTTAATCGTGGGCAAAAGGACTGGGCACTCAAAATCCTAACACGAATACCGCAGTACATTCGGTGATCTCGGAATTTTCTGCTTAAATTCTAATAAAAAGTGAACAGCCTAATTGACTAATGCAGCAATATCCTATATCGACGCTTGCGATGAACGTAGAAGACATCTATCAGAGAGAGAGGATTTCACTGTGTAATCTGACTAACGAGCTTCGTCATTGGGATATGGGACAGGTAACTTGTTGCCTTCTCGCTAATGTCCTTCCCTGTCCGACTCCAAAGAGCCTTCAGACAAATCGCTCCATACCCTAGAGATTCGGAGGCAAAGTGCTTATTGTAGTCGCAGTTGGTGCACAAAAGCTAAAGCACTTGTTTTTGAACACGTGAAACTGATTTTGATCAGCAACTAGTCGAAGAACTTATGTCAGTACCTCAACCATGAGCAGAAAAAAAGTGGAATAATGGGGCAGTACTTTATAACATCTCTTTACGAAAGCTTCCAGTGAGCCCGAGAGCAGTAAAAAGGTTTATTACAATTTCTCTCAGCATGCATTCATTAATGTAGGCATTTCAAAGAAGAAAAATTCAGCGGCAAACATCCTCAGTAGGGAGGCGTACTTCTGGCCAGGTGTTTGACCATCGACTCATACTTGGCTACAAATCCGACACCAGGCCACGATAAACCAAGCGTTAGACGTTGATACACCGATGTCACATACGGTGCTATCTGAAAACATCCAAGAGATTTTGCAATAAGTTAAAATCAGACTCTGGTGAAGACAATGATATGCTTCTTGAACTAATACTGCGGCAGAGCTGTTTGTATTCTAATAGTAGAGCTCAGTGTTCAAAGCCGGAAAGTCAGGTGTTCTTCCCCTCTCCCGCTTAATCCTTTGCAATTCCCCTCCTACTCGGACGAGTTTGCCCGCGCGGCTCACCAAAAGCCTTGGCGAATATTTTACTCGCCACAGTTTCATTTAACTGACCGAGCAATACTTGAGTACCAAGAAGAAGAGGATGAACAATGCCCAAGTGGGAGCATCAAGGAACGTGCCGTGATGGCCGGCAGGTTTCTTGAAACTGCTAAATCTTGAAGAATACCTTCATTAAAATTACTTAGCATCAGAATGAATGTAACGAATTCAAATCCAGCTCGACGAGAAGGCCGTTGTTTAACAACGCTTTGGGATAGTTAACCCTTTCCCGACGCGCGATTTTCAGATGACTGCCGCTTGTGACAGCGCGCATTTTTCCCGCGCGCTGATTAGTTGAATTATTTTATTTGTATTGTTTGTTAAATATGAAAAACAGTAATGAATGAAGTTTCCCAAGGGCCGTCTTGATCGTAGATATTAGTGGACTTATTGATTAATACTGTACTATTAAATGCTTGATAATTTTCCATGAACTATTCTTGTGATGGTGTCCGACGACATCGTCGGACATTGCCACACGCGGCAAAAAAGTGTCCGATGACATCGTCGGTCAATGTCGTGAAAGAGTTAAGCTCCGTTCGAGCTTTGCGCCCAGTAGGAAAAAATTAGTTATTGACGAATTCACCATAACACAGTCCTATTTCTCGTGGTAGAATTTCATGTAGTAATAGAGCAAGAGGTTGTTTCTAGTCCTTTTTATTTGCAGCCTTTAATGTAAAGAGAACTATTTTTGTTTAGTTTTGAAGGATGTCACTATGCATAGTTTCAACTACAGATCCTATTTTAGATATCCTAGTGGATCGCACCCTTTCAAGCCTGTCAATTGTTAGCCGTGTATGGAAGCCAAGAATAATGCAGCTCTTGCGAATATAATACTATTGTGGAGGGGTATACAGAGGCCGAAACATCAATGTTGATAACGATGACGAGGTTTCAGAGAGAGCAGACATCAATCCAACGACGCGCGATAACCGAAGGGCGTCGCGCAATGTGCGCGACGAGATTGGATGACTTATTCAGATCCTAGCACTGGAGGCAACCTGCACGGCGGTTATGCTAGGTCAAAATGTTCTGGACGCTGTCCAAGCATTTTGCTTAGAGAGAAGCGCAAAATGCACACTCAGGGTTTCATATAAGTATAAGGCGTCTGATTTCCACAGTTCTGAACCATGGTCTAAGAAAAGTGAGGAAAAACAACATGCCTTCGTTGAGCGAATATAATACACATATTACTACGTCGCTCCCATATATACTCTGCGATGTCGCACACGGCTAGCTTGCGACGTGGCGTTTTGAAGTCATGTCCTGGAGCCTCCCTTGCCCCTGCCAGTGGATGCCTTGATATGTCCCCTGTCGTGACTTTCGCCACGACTCTTGAAGGACGCAGAGTCTCTGTGCCCTCTTGGTCCACCCGCTCACGCCTGTCGAATACGCAGCCTCGCTTCGCTGCGACGAAGTATGAACGCGCGCGCGGGCGCCACTTCTCTCGTCTGCCGCCGCCCCGGACGGTTGTGTCTGGTCGCCGTCCTCTCCTATCAACATCCGCTCGACGTCACAAAGTCTGGAGCAAGCCGATTCCACCGCAGTATCGAGAAAAGCAGGGCCGAGGATAAGGAGGATCTACCCTGACATGGACGCCAGGAAGGGGTAACCGCAGGTGCGAGGCGAGGAGCACCGCCTCGTGGGCACACACCTCGCCGAACCTAGCGAGCTGCTGTCGGAGATTCCCCTAGTGAGTTAGGCCGGTTGGTTGCGTGACTCGTAGATATATGTGTCTTATGAGGTAGTAATGTGTAGATAGTCAATCTCTATGTTTATCTCATGTCTGCGGGAGTTGCGTGAAGACCGGTGGCTACCGATATCTTTATTGATCGCAACACTATGTGAGTAAAGGGAAGGCGAAGAGACGTGTGGGAAAGTTGGCGCAGAGTCGTAGACCGGTCAGGGAGCTAATGGTCATCGCACTTCCATCCCAATGGTTCGGCGTGTGCAGCAGGGCCCTACGTAGTTGGAACCGCGTGGCTGGAAGGGAAAGAGCATTAGCGTGCTGTAAGTCCCCACCGATCTGCCACACATCTGTGGGTTTGGACCACCGTTACCGATGCCGGTGGCGGCCAGCCCGGGGCACGACATCCCCACATATTACATCTTCACCTGCACTCAGAAGACAGCTCCGGTTACATTAGTATTTTCATGGTCTGTCGTCCAAACGCACAGGCATCACGCGCCCGCTCCAGAGTTAAACATGGTGTTGGACTTTTTATGAAAATTTACAACCCTTGCCTCCATCACTGTTTTATTTCTTATCTGTGTTGAATTTTTCAAATTTTTATGCGATTTTCATTCCCCTTCATAAGTCTTTCATTCCAGGTGTAGCTTTGACACCCAGAAGAAGACATGTTATTGACTGATTGATTAAATGATTTGTTTGATTAAAGCACAACATTGAATAACATTCTGAGTACTAATTGTTCTACAGTTAAGAAAAGACTTTGCAGCTTTTGAAGTAATCACAATGAGTTCAACTTTTCAGATATTCTGAGGATCTTATTGATATGAAACATTTGTTTTACCCGAAGGCGCATCATCTGCATCCGAAATAGTACTGTACAAAATTTCGAGTGTTACTGCTAAAGCTGATTTAAGTGCTCTCCCACAGAATTTTTTGAGGAACTCCTCGAATCGATGACGGAGACGAAACCGATGATAGACTGGCCTGGAAATATTTTTCGGAAATAACAACATCAAAGAAGGAAATTGTGTCATATAAAAATTCAAGTCCTGTTTATTATACAATAAAGAAACCGGGTTCTCCGTTCTTCGATATGATTTGGGCGGATTGAATTCAATTCAGAACTCTCGGTTTTCAAGAATAATTAATTATTTTCCACTAAAACCAGACCACCTATGCAGTTAAAATTCTGTCACAAAAAATGAAGTGTTAGACAACGCACCGTGAAAAATTATGCTTTTCTGAAACGAGACATTGGATCAATCTCTGGTTGATTTTGCATCGACGTTATTGGAGCGGCGAATTTGGACATTCACAAAAATTAATTTTTCTATTCATTTTCCTTGGGCTTCTTGTGGCTGGTAATTAGGATGTAAACTCTTAGAGCGATGTTTTATTGCGATCAAAACTCGAGTGCCAGGTGGGACTCGAACCCGCGCCTCCTGCTGATCGTGGGGGAATGCTCTGCGCCATTACACCACTGGCGCTGCTTTGTCGAACGCATCATCCAGGATGACCATTATTCATGACGCCACCCATACTATGGTCACAACTATTTGCATGGGCAAGCCGATACACACGTCATTGTTTTGTCCCCTTTATTCAGAAGAAGATCCGGTGTTTGTCAGCAGTGAACGAAAGAAAAGCTTCGCCGACCTGAGCGCGAGCTGAACCTAAAGGTGATTCTGCATGCGCCCAATAATCGGTGTCTTCCGTGACCTGAGCTTCGCGGCCCGCAGCCGATATGCTGCACAAGCCTTCGTAATCTGCATAGCATTAGTGGCAGGAGGGAGGCATTTAGACCACTTCTCGCATAGAGAGATGTTGAGGTTCATACATTTCTTCATCAAATGGGTGCGCAATGGGTAAATCTTATGGAAACGCAATGGATGGGTTGTACAACTCTTAACCGTGTACATCCTGGAGAAATACTATGTACTCTTCTATAGATCAGTACGCCGACATAGTCTCTTATATTCGGTTATCTTTTAAGTAAATGGTAAATGACTCCTCATTTAAGTTGTGTACTCACCCAATGAAGAATTGTACGATATATGAAGAGGTAGTGGAGAGCTGAAGAGACAGCTAGACGGCGTTGTAAGCGCACAAATAGTGCTGACAGAAGAACGGTATCATCTTCCAGCGGAGAACCTAAGAAAGCTAGGACCAGGTTTGACAACCGTGACACAACATTTATCTATGTATATACTTTTGAATATCTCTGTCAGATTCGATTTCTCAGACTGCTTTCACTCGTATTTAACATATAATTTCATTGAAGAGGGCGTGGCACGTTAAACACTTATTGCCGACAGTTCCCGTGAGTCATGTGTGGCGGAGTCTTACCTCTCAGAAACTGCATCAGTACAACTTCAATCGTAACAAGTGTGCCACTGCGACCACATCCGTCCAGACACTGCACAATTGTGGGCGTTTTTTGAAGACGAGCCCTGAAAAGGTGATCACTTATCGTCATTTGACTAAAACTAACCATTGCTCCTGTTTTCTTTTTCTACGAAGAGCAACGCATTAGGTTGATCGGAAAGTGCTGTCAGCTCTAAAGCAACAGATAGAGCGTCACGCACAGTTATAACAGATTACAAACTTTGCAAATGATATAGTCCCTATTCAAAACTAGGATTCTTCTTCTTCTCTTTCGGGCAGTCTTTCGATTCCTCTCCACCAAAACTCACGGAGGTTGAAAAGAAACAATTTGTGGTGACAGACCTCCATCTCCAACCAGTGTCAGTAATCGAACTAATCTCAGAAATGCTGCTTTAGCGCTTCTAATAAAAGGTTCTCAGAAGGAGTCCTGTCTGTACATAGAGTGTGGTCCGTGGGGTAGAACTGCTCAGACCAGTTCACTGAATTTTCTCGCAGCCCACTTTCGCGACGTGAGAGTGGAGCTGTCGTATAGGGTGGTAGTTATGTTCCCATACTGGGCGTTTTTGGTTAATGGTGTTGAACAAAGACCTCCGAGTGCTCCATTTACGCGTATCTGGGTAGCGAAGTCAACATGACCAGTGACTTAGCGCCAGAGCTGGGTAGAAGAAACGAGCAATTTGGGTAGCCTTCAAGAGCGAAGAAGAAGTCGCGGAGAAGACGAAGAACGTCCGACTCGGGCCCACCTATTCGACTTCACCGTTCTTCCTGCCCTAACATACGCCTCAGAAACCTGGACCATACGAACGCAAGGTGAACACGCGATCAGCATAGCGCAGCGACGGGATCGAGAGGACGATGCTCGGAGTAACGGGGCTCACGCAAGTGAAAGAAGACCTCCGGAGTTCCGAGCTTCACCGACGGTCGAAGATCAGAGACGCTGTCGCATGGGCCAAGTCGTCGAAAACTATGTGGGCCGGCCAAGTAATGTGAATTTTCGCAGACACCCGCTGAAGGAGAGCTTCTGTGGGATGTCAAGAGAACACCAGGACATCCATCAACGCGTTGGTGGGACTTCTTCGTGAAAGCCCTGAACGATCGATATGACACTCTTCGTGTCACTCGAGCGATGAGGGTCCCTTGGAGCACTCTGGTACGAGACAGGGATGGAGACGCTGTTGGTGCCCGCTCGAGCATCTCGATGATCAATGGGACGACGGGTGATATTGCTCAAGAATTGAAGCTGGGTAACGTAGGGCCTCGCTGTCACTGTGGTTCCGTCATCCAACAATTCCCAGTGAAATATCCCTTCTGAGACTCACTGGCAACACATGGTAGCCTTCTTTTTGTGTATTCCAGCTTTAGGCTGCGTTGGAGCCGGTTCACCACGATTTAGGCATTCGCTTCTACAACTGTGGCTTACGAAGGGAACCCATCTTTCTTCACTTTTAATAGTGTCCTCCAAAAAGTCATTCTGTGGACGGGAGGGGGCGAGGAGTGTAGTGACTCGGCAGTATGTATAGGTTCCAGGTGTCCGGTCCTAGTCTCGCAGCTAGCATTGCACCTAGGACGACAAAACTTTGCGAAACTCAATCTCGATCTCAAGTTGACTCACAACAGGGCTTTAAGTACACTCAGCGGTTGCCGATGACCCGGGAGCGGCTGAACTTGACTTAGCTCCAACAGTAAGGGTAGGTAGCTTTCTTCTGCGGCGAAGGGGCACTCAGTGCAACGTCTATCTTCGGAAGTGGTTTCCCCTGTTTAAAGCGCTGATTATAATGGGTCTGTAGAGAGTAGTGGACATCATGCTCTTTTGAATGCAGCGCTGATACTGTAGGAAGAAGTCCTCGCGAAACGGTCTCGTAATAGGAACTTATAGTTGCAGATAGGTCGTAGAGTGTCGTTGCCTAACGAGACCACCATTACCGCACCCTTGATCGGCAATGCTTTACATAGTGTGCTCAACCAAGGCTTCGAGGATACGATGTGACGTCACCACACCAACCCCACCTGAATGTGAGGCTTCAACAAAATTGGCAGAAGCCACTGGAAAATGTTGTAAGACCTTTCTATCAACCTAAAACACAAGAAATTTCTGCTACTTATCCAACGATAGGGCATTGTCCTCGAGAAGAAGCAAGCTACCAGATTAGGTCACAATAGTGTAACCCCATGCGAGCAAGACGGAAAAGCCATTCGCGTAGGACCCGGTTAGTAAAACATGTGGTAACACAAGAACAATGGGAAAACATAAAACGGGTGAGCATGATGGGAGTAATTTGGTCAGTGAGCGCACAACTATGGCTACTGAGGTAGAATGTTTAAAAAAACCATTCCAGATCTTCGCAAGGAAAGATGTTACAAGTGATGTCCCACCGTTTCTAGAAAAATGCGAGCTGCACAGTGCAAAAAAGCGATGTGGGAGTCGTAGCTCTGTCATACTACGCCTTTAGATAGTAGAACCAATTCCTCTACCGTGGTAACAAACAGAGTAGCGAAAGCTCACGTGGCTGATAAAAGAGTGAGCTTACCCCTCCTTGAATTGGATACCAGTGGTGTATTCTCCACGGAAGCAGAACCCCTAGGGCAGATAGAACATTTGATAGAATTAACCGTATCACTACTAGACGTACGACAAATTCAGGACAACGAAAAGGACAACAACGCTGATACCTTTCCTCTACAAATAAAGTTACATATGAAGGGAGATAGCAACATCGAAAAGCACAAAAATCCTTAATAATATTAATATATGTGCACATAGATCAGTGTCCTAAGGCACCCTTGAAATAAAATAAGATGTCGAATCAACTACAAGGAAAATAATTTAACTCTATGAACAACTAAAAAACTAAAGCTCATGCGAAAAAGAAATGAATTTGCTGCAAACAGATGAGCTTGCTTGGCAGAGTTTGCAGTGCTGCTGCTAAATAATCTAGGTATTTTAATGTCCCCAGCCGTGCTTGAATCGTGTTAACACAGCTGATGCTTTAGGCCCCGTTAAAGACCCCCACACACTATTTAAGGTCTCCGCTATGGTTAAGGGTACTGGGTTGGACCATCGTACGTGATTTGGTGAAATTCTTACAGCTAACGGTATAGGCGCTCAATATGACGCTGTGAACAACACGTTGAGAACGAACTTTCTCAGCACTCGGAACGGCCAGTGTACGTCGCTCATATGCTGCCAATCCCACTGCCAATGTTCGACGAGCAATACGTCCGACTCGTCGTTACTGTCGGCTGGCTTCACTTCCTAAACAGCTTAAATCGTTTAGAGGAAAGATAGTGTCAACACTGCCGCGTGATAGCTGAATCGGATGAGGCGCCAGTTGTCGTGCGCACTTTGAGTCAATGTTCTAGGCTGAATCTAGGTCAAGGTGATCCAGACTTTTTACCACTCCGGGTTCCTTGAGACCTCTGCAGGTAAGTGTATAATCCAAATGCTCATTCAAATCGCCTTCATGATATCCCGTAGTAGTAGCATGCGTGGCGCATTCTGACCATAAAATCATTAATAGTCGTTATCCTTATTATATACCTGTGGGTAACTCTAGCACAGTCGGTGAAAACAACGGCTTTCGCAAATACTGCGATTTGACTCAAGGTTCGAAAACTACCTAGTCCAAACAAATTTTCCACTCCTTCGAGGTCGCTGAATTGGTACCACCCCTACCTGCGGAGAATAGAGGAATTAGCCTGCTCACTGGCTGAGGACGAAAGCCATTGTGCAGAAGGTGTTGCTACCATGACATCCCTGCGTCAGTCAATTCCGTTGTGAAATCGTGGCGTATCACTCAAACTCACACCGACCTTAAGCCTTTTCCTTTACTACCTTTACTATATCTTCTCGTAGACCCAGAAGGCACTGTCAACAGGTGACTCATTTTTTGCAACAACTGATCACTGACTAGTCCATGTATATCAGTTCTCCAACCTCATTTTTTCCTTACTTATTTAACGAATTATGCATAAATTACATGAGTCACGAACAAAAAGATAAAGGTCAGATTTAGCTGCGGTCCATGATAAAGGATTGAAGGATGAAGGACAGCGTTACTCAATCCCTTTGAGATAATTATCAAGGATATCTATAAAATAGCGAGGATATCTATAAATATATATTTATATTTATATTTTAATATATCAGTCGATAAATATTTGACATACGGTGGCCAGCCGGTGTTCAATTCACCGCTCTATCTTTCCCAGATAAGTCCAGTACCAATTCCCCCAACCCGGAGGATGGGAAAGGCTTGGTTTGCCTGTGCGCGAGAAATTCGAACCAAGAACCTCTTGTGTTTGACAACCAGCACCCCCTCCGACTGCACTGCTCGCGCGCCGCTCCATGAACAAGCGACAAGTGTTATGAACTTCATTTGGCTCAGCTTACGTTTCGCCGAATTCGCCTTCGTCAGCGCTTAAAAATGCCGGAAAGCTTTTAAGAAACTGTCGTCTCATATACCTATCCTACAGAACACTATTCCTAAAAAGAGATTTTGTAAAGCGGTTCCGAGGTTTTGCAGGATGAATGATGCTTCGGAGAACAGCTGCGTAACTGTCTTTCGACTTTTTCATGCTCTGGCAATGGCAAAGTCGTCGGAACCTAAGACTATACAAAAAGATTTCATAACAGCTGGCTACCAGCTCAATAAGACTACATCAATACGTGTAAATTGCTTGGACAAGTAATCGTAAGAGCTACGACAGAATGCCGTCGAGGCCCTGTCTTCCACACCGTCTCACATACGTCCAATTCTAGTTATTATATAATACAAGGGCGCGTGTAGCGCAGTCGGAGGAGGCGCGACTGTCGCGTGCACCCGATACCAGGTTTCTGGTTCGGATTTCCCGCCCAGGCCAACCAAGCCTTTCATCCCTCCGGGGTCGGTGAATTGGTACCAGACTTGTCTGGGAAGGACAGAGCGCTGACTTGTTCATCGGCTGGCCACCGCAAGTCACTGTATGGCCAAATACGCATTCATGTCGCCTCCACGACATCCCGTAGAAGTAGAATGCGCTGGCGCATCCCAGAAGGGATTGAGTAACGCCGTCCTTTATCCTTATCCTTATATAATACAAAATCGCACCTACCAAATAAGTGACATTGAACAGAGGGTCGACGGTTCCATCAACTCGCACATTTCGTACTAGCAGCGAACCATATCGCTGTGATTCCCCAACTGATCTGAAATGACGCTTCTCATGAGCAATAATACTCTCTAATCCTGATGACTTCACTTTTATTTTTCCTCCTTCTGGACGATTCATGAACATTTCCTGCAAGCTCATAGTAGAATGCGGTAGAAGATCAGTTTCGTGCCTTGCAGCAAAGAGCATTTCCTGCAGATTCACATAAGCTGTTGCTTATTGATGATTTGGAAGCGCAACAGGAAAACACTGTTTTGCTACTCAGAATAATTACTCTTTCCATTAGGCTGACTCAGAATCTTTCATCTCTTCATCCTCGACGACGCTAAGCTTGGTTTTAGTCTTTAGCAGTCGCAACGATGGCGATTTTCCTCAACAACCTCCTTCCACCTGGGAGATCATCTAGATCATCCGTTTTGAAGGCATGACTAAGTAGATCTTCTTCCAGCATCTTCGCTCCATCTCTCCAAAATCCTTCGATATATACGATTTTGGTGTCAAAATGGACGTCTCAAACGAAGACGGACAATTTTCAATTCAAACTGGACACTCTCCCAACAATCTTGTAAGCAAGCTTGGCGCCTTCGAAATTCTACTGAACATTTTTAAATCAGGATTGTCATCCTCCAGATTAAAATTGAGACTTTCCAAAAAGAACAAATTAATTTGTTACCAAAGTAAAATTTAATATGAATTTCATAGAAAATTCTTAATTCATCTGCCCCAACAAGTGAACACACTCTTTGAAATTTTATAAGTTCCCTATTTATTTAAAAGTATAGTTATTTATTTTAAGAGATTATTTTTGAGCAGAGAATAGTAGCAATTTTTAATGGGTTTGAAAAATGAGTTAACGCCCGCACTCGTCTAGTACGTTGCGATTTTCATTTGACTGACAGGAAAAAATCTACATGCGTAGAGATGCACACCTGTGAACGGTATAGCAAAGACGTTCCTAAAGACACACAACTTTCACTTTTGCGTTTCAGGCATGCAGCATTTCCACCTTCAAATGAAAACCGCGATGGGACCAGTACATGGCCCGGTCTTCTTTCAATATGCCAAAAAATTGCTGCCTTTCTGCACCGTAAAGTAATTTTTGAGCACACAAGATTTTCACAGGTAACAAACACCGTGAAAATTGCATGAGTGAAATGGCAGTAGAGGGCGTTCGCTTGCTGAACAGTTCTGGGGAATTAGTGCTGAAGAATGTGGGGATGTTGGGCTGATCACTGCAGGAGAGTGGTCGATCCGTAACATTCCATTGAAACGGTGTTGTTGAATATCCTGCAGAGCTGTGAGAGCTTGTACGGCCTCAAAAAACGAATGAAGATGCCCAGCACAACGCCTGTGGATATGATGAACTGCATGGAAGGGTTGTCACACTACGCAGCCGCAAGAACGCCGCCGTCCCATGAAAGAAAGAAAGTCGTTCAAAGGAAGGGAGGTAGAGACATACGTTACGCGTGATGCAACACTTGTCTCTACTAAATCGAATATACTGAGAAGTAACCGAGCCTGTTACGAAACGCAAGACGCAGGTGCAGACGCACGGAGGGACATGATGTATGGCTCGCAACTCATCTTAGGGATCAATATTTTTTAGAAGCTCTTTTAAAGTTACCGCTTCTCTCAGTTCTTCTCCTTTTCATGCAGCATTACAGCTCACCGCTTAGGTTGGGCGAATACATGCAGTAGAGAGTCGCCTCCATGGAGCTTATTTGCGCAATCAGTAATCGATCGACATAACTCGATTATTATTAATATATAATATATAATGTTAATATTATTATTCTCCACGTTGAACTTTCATAAAACCTAAGCATGTCAAATTGTTTCAATACTTCTGTGCCACGCAGGCTTGATATGATGGAACGTATTAACTTCAGCCTGACGTTTCGACAATTTCAAAAGCCTGGAAGAAGTTCGACACCTAGGATCAGAAAGCCTCTCGGCAAAAACTGAGGCTTCCAACTCAGCCAATTTCAAAGAATTCCCAAGGTGAATCTCTCTGAAGCAAACCGAACTCACCGTTGTTCCACCTTAACTGAATGAAAGCTCATCGTCAGTTATATGGCTACCACAAAGCAAGTGAGACCTACCTAGTGCAAATGTGTGTATGTATAAAGTTATAGAAATGCTTGGTCTCAGATCCTATACAACGGAGTAAAATGCAGAAAGTCACTGGTGATCGAAACGTCGTTGTTTGCCATATTCAGAGTTTAACCTATGGCGAACCATAAGGTGAAACAGGGATAGCACTAAGAGTTCGCATCAGGGAACTCCTAACTTCTAAAGCAAAAGCGGATTTCATTAACCGCACTCGGTTATTTATTTATTTATTATTTATTTATTTATTACACAAACCGTGCGCCATAAATAATAAACAAAACAAATGCTGTAGATGAATCCAGATTACATTATATATGTTTGGTTTGAGTGTTTTTCAATCCTTTTATGAGTAATGTGGGAATGCCAGTTTGAAATGAGAGAAATTGAGATCCTTGTAAGTTCGTTGCCAACAAATGTAAAGAGAGGTTTGTAGAAGAGTGGCCCGTACTTATTTCTTATAGTGGAAGAGAAATAATTTGCAAAAGCTGTTGAAATCGCAAAAAGAACATAAAGCGTACATAAAATCCTTTCCTTGAGGACGTCTTGTGTGCGAAATATACAGTGGGCCAAGTCTACGACCTTCTAAGCACACGACCTCAAGGCGGGCCCCTATATCTCAAAGGTCTCTTTAAACTGTTACGCACCTCAGGCGGTAGCATAGAAGGGAATTGCGCATATTGAAACGCACGAACGAAAGACGTCGGTACGGAGCATAAGAATCATTAAAGTTGGTCAAAAGCAAGAAAAATGTTGTATAAAAAATTTTAACTGTAGTCAGGACTACTCTTGCTGACGCCGCCGTTACATATGTACATACATCATACATACATACACACCGCCCATAAGGCAATGAACCCGACTACGATCTGAGAGTTATTATGGTGGTTAGAAAAACACTCATTGTAATAAACAATCATGATTGAGAACTCTATTCTTTAACATCTACTGCTTCATCGAACTGATGGTATCTTCTTGATGACTGGACTACATGATGATGAGCTGGGCCGGCTGATTTTCTCTGACGAACTAATGGAAGGAAGAAGGTGAAAGTTGGCTGCAAAAAAGACTTCATCATTAGACATTATTATCTCCTAGAATTTGCAAAAGACCAAGCTTTTCCAACCTTGCTTTGAAGATATGGCTATTTTCGGCACAAAATACTTCTGCGGGAATGCGCCGGAACCATCTAGCAACACGACAACATACTGAGTAAAAGATTTTTCCACGGCATTTGCTTGTTGGATGTTTACAGTGAATGGTAAGACTACCAATTCTTGCGCTACATGGTCTGCAAACCCAGTACTCATTAGGGCTCAGACGAGTCTCCCTGCGAATACTCGAAAGCAGAAAATGAGATCAGCAATCGCCCTTCTGCATTGCACATAGGTTTTGCAGGTTTAGCATTCTTAGACGGTCGGTATAACATGGTATGTTAACATGTCCTGAGTAGTTACTATTTCTGCAAAAAACTCTTTTTGTGAATGTTTTCTGAACATTTTCAAGTTGGAGAATGTACTTTTTTGCACAAGGATTCCACACTGGCGAGTTGTAGTCAAGATGTGGTAAAACGTAGGTTTTGAATAGGCGAACGAGAAGTGTTGGCAGTGTTTCAATTGGCGAACGAGCAGTGTTTCACTATTTCTCAGTGAGAGCAGCTTCGGAATATTTGGAGCTGTACTGAAGCGCCATCATTTCTAGCAATCTTTTATGCTTCCGTCGTGTTAGACCGATGGCTTAGCGTGACTTAATTCTTATCCTACTATCAAAGAGTAGTGTGCGTTTTCGTCCGTTCGACCGTCCTTCCGTCCGACACAACTGGAGTGGGAGCACGGCGTATTGGCGGTACTCAACGCTTAATGGCGATCGACAGCAGCCCGAAACTTAAGCCCTAAAGGTAATCGAGGTCGCTGAACAAGAATCTGAAGCACGTTTTGGGTGCCGATCGCTATCAATCGATATTGATCAAATCATTGATTTTCCGTGTATGTCGTTCAAGCAGCCCAAAACTCATTCCTGGGGGTAATCGAGGTCACCGAACACGAATCTGAAGTTTGATATAGATCAAATCATCGATTTTCTGAGGATGTCGTTCATTTTTTCTATTTCTTTCTAACTTGCCCCAATCGATGAAATTAAGGTGTTCATCCTGTGGAAACCATAAAATAGGTGGCGGCTACAATTGATGATGAGAAGTTATTACTATGGCGAAGCCGTTAAGAAGCCGTCAGTGTGGCCGAGAGGCTGGTTAATATAATATAATTCTAACTCTCATCCCCATAACTCCGCATTCGTGTTCCTCCCGTTCATTTTGAGTTACTTCGTCACTTTTTGCATTTTCTACCAAATCATGTGTTTATTTCAAACGAATAGTTCATGTAATAAATAAAAATTGTTTCGTCGATCTCCTTCGTACAATCGGTTGCTACGGACGATCGATCGGTAAATATTTCAACAAAATGAGCAATACCTTGGCCAATAATATTCGCAGTTGGGCGATGGAGAACGATCAAGCGGCCCTAGAGTGTGCTTGTCCATCGCACTGCACAACATTATGATGAACCGTGATCGCTCCTGGTAGACCTGAATTTCTACCAGGTAAATTAAGCGGGTTGTTCGATCTAGTGCTAGCTTACCATTCTCCAGAAATCCGACTGCGTATTGCGAAGCGGCGCTTGGGTGCAGATGAACGTGTTCAGCAATGGACCACCGCGTATGTAGTTTGCATGGATGAAATCCGGAGTGCCGCTGAAGAACGCTTAGGACTTTTAAAAATACAATAACATTTTGGACATGCAGGCGCAAAAGGCTTATGTAGTTGCATTCTTCAGTTCGTTCCGCTATGATAGTTCAAGCCTTGTCGAAAACTAACAAGCACAACAGATCAGCGAAATGCACCTATTTCTCTGAAAAACCCTCTGAAAAAGATGTGGACTAGTTCAACTCAATAGCGAGTCAGCAACATCAATATCATCCAGATGATAGTGAACTACAGGAACACTCTCAAAATGTGCCTCTAATGTAACTTTGAAAGCATTGGCCGATAACATCATACACGAAAGTGGGAATCCGTCAGGGATCAAAAGGGAGAAGAACTGGTACTGTCTTTCACAGAACTTTCATCATTTCAGGTGTTTCTGTAAAGTCCCTAAAGTATGCAAATAATCGATGACACGTACAGTACCACGCACGTCCTTTGGTCAATTGCCGAAAAAGCCGCTTTGGAGCGCTCCAAAGCGGCTTGAAAAAACTTTGGTAAAAATCAAGCACTCGTAAAAAATAAGCACATATTTGGGCTTAGCAGCTCGAGCTATATCTTTTGACATAAAAAAGAACCTATCAATAGAGGGGGGGGGACCGCTCGCAAATGCACGGGCGAGTTCGTACCGCAATAACTCTATCAAGTTCGAATCTTTCCAACTGAAACTTTAGGATGTAGTGGCAGCGTAGGTTTATTGAAGTGCTTTAAGGCACAACGGCGTAGCTCATGAATGGACTAAGTTACAGCGCTGCAAAAATGCAGGTGAGGCTTGTGTGACGCATTTTTTTCGATTTCGGTGGACCACTGCGGGAAGACGCGATGAGCTAACGGCATTAAACTGCGTGGGTGAGCAGTGCACTGAAGGCACTTTACGGTGACGTGACGTGGTCACAGCTACCCAGCTGCCTAAACTGCCTTAACCTCATCTGGTATTTTAGAGCGGCAGACGGGAGCAGACGAGTGGTGTCCACCCCGATCTAGCGCTGGATCGGGAAAGGTGGCGTCATGACACCAGAATAGCGGACCCCGCCACGAAGCGGGACAAACGCTGAAGAAGAAGAAGAAGAAGACAGGAGCTGTAAAGTTTCCTCGACTCTTACTAGCCCACGTTTGCGTTATTGACATCCGCAATGCAACCATTTTATACAGCTCGAAGGGCTCTATCGAATGGTATCAATTCCGACCAATTTCAGAAAAATCGATTTCTTGGCAATTTCGCATCGAGGAAGAGGCTGCTCGAGGCCGCGGCAGACGGACAATGACGTCATCGAAGATCGATACCTTAGGATTGGGCCATGTTTGATACGATTCGATAGACCGACTTGAGAAACATCTGTGGGACCTAACGTTAATCGTCTCAAAAACCCATACACTAGATAAACCGACAAAAACGTCTGGAAAACAACGCAATTGTACTCGCCAAAGCAAAGGAACTGCGCATATGCACGCACAGTTTTGCGTGCTTGGTATATGCAATGACCTGCGCATATGCACGTACAGTTTTACTCGAATGACCTATTCCAATAGGTATTCGAATAGTTTTCACTCAAATTTGAATATTCGAATTACAATATTCAAAAATCGAATTTTTGAATATATTCGAATTCCAGTATCTAAAAGGTTGCGTTTTTCTAATGTATTCAAATTCAAGTGCTTAGCAGAACACCTGTTTGTTTTCAAATATATTCGAGTTCAATACTCGAAATTTCTCTGCATTCGAAACAATCCGAATATTCGATAAATTTCGAAAGTATAACTACGTAGGCAATACTGTGTTTTATCATTTTATTTAATTAAACAAGACCGGTACCATTTAGCGGTCCCCGAAGGGATGGGAGGCTTAACTGGCTTGGATGGAAAATCCGAACAAAGAAGGAAAGGTTCTCAATCCAAGGCGACATTTGCGATGCTATTTTGACAGGATGTAGGGTCGTGTGAGAGGAGTACAGAAATACAGTTTGTTTGTGCTGAACGCTTTTTTAAAAACCTGAAAAGAGGTACGAAAACGTGTGCGCAACACTCATAAAACCTATGAGACCCGCAAGGTGTGCATCGGTGGCGTAGTTGGGAGGAAAGCCGCCTCACAGAAGCACATCGGCGGGCTTTTGAGTTCGAGTCCGCGTACTGTCACTACTTTTGCATTTATTAGTTTGTTGTTATTACGCTTTCTCATGATCACAGTAGTCAATTTTAGACCATCAATGGTTACAGCAAACCAAGACTGTCTACTTGCACCTTCATATGAACAGTTTTTCAACGATATGTACCACCATAATATCATACCATATCATCAATGATACCGTAACTGCACACAAATGCACATACCATATAGCTCAATATTACGAACCCCGCCATATCAACACACAAGTGTACTAAAAATTGATTGAGTCTGATGGGAGGAGCAGTAAGACTTTTTATTTCCATAGAAATGATATAGTGCAGATACGCATGGTCTAAAATTGTCTCATGTGATCATGAGAAAGTGTAATAACAACAAACTAATGTATGCAAAAATGTTGGCGGACTCGAGCTGAAAAGCCGCCAGTGAGCTTCTATGGATCGGCACCATTACCGTTTGCGCCACCGAGGCGCGTCTCGTTAGGTTGATGCGTGTAGCGCACACGTTTTCACACGTCTTTTTTGGGTATTTAACGAAACGTTCAGAAAAAACTAACTGTAATTCTGGACTCCGCTCACATGGCGTGCATGTTCAGTGAGAAAGAGGGATACATAGGTATTTAATAGGTTCTGTCATGAGAAGAGGAAAGAAGAACGACTGAATTAGCCAACGAAAGATGAAGGAATCTAGAAATAAAGTTAAGCAAGAATAATGTCTGAGCGAACGAAATTTTGGTCGACTAAACAAAATATTGATTCTACCCCATTATAGGTGAAGGTTGAAAACAGAATGACGTGACGGCTGATCCCTTACAGTTTGACTAAGAGAGGGACAACGAAACCCGCAAGTAGTCGTGGCCAGCAACTGCGCAAAAGGACAGATAATGGATCAGGAGGAAGCAAAAATCTCCGATCGTTTTGAAGCAACTTGTAGGATTGACTAGTTGTAAAATTCTAATCGGCATGGCAGTTAAAAAGCTGATACTGAATATCCAGGCATCTCAAAGAAAGAGCTCAAGGAAATTACAGTTCGATTATAGAGCTTCTATTGCATCAAAGACCATAAGCAGACACTGACCCAAGTCGTTGTCAACTCACTATTTTGCCTTCTCGCTAGTCATTTCAGTGGTATGTTCACCGGAGAAAAGTTCCCCGATGAGGTCTGCTCTGTCCATTTGGGGAGAGCCATCGTCTAGAAGTCGCACACGAGAAACATCACAACACGGAATCACTAAAATTTAATTTTAGTATTCGCCTAACAACCTGGTCAAGTAATCAAAAAAAAAACGAAAAAAGAGAAAATTTGCGTCTGACAAGATAAATCATCATTACGTTTGCTCCTAGCCTTTGTCAAATAGTTCGAGTTAAAGGCAGTTTGTGCAGACTCCTCTGGGCTCAGCTCGTTCACAGAGAAGAACGACTCCAATCGGTTGAATTCCGCGTTGAAATCCTGAGTTAGAACTCGGTGAGAAACAGAATGCACGATCTAGAAGGGCAAGCGGCGTACCATGAGATGGCAGTTGAGCTTGCCTGGCTCAATCAGAATCGACCACTTCACCCGGTCAGTCATCTGCTCGGCAAATCTTGAGATGCGGGCAGCTATCTGCGCTGACAGCTCCTCCGGCTGACGATACCAGTTATAGAGAGGATCACGCTGAAAAGAGTTGCGGAAGTCAAAACATCTGAAACCAAAGCAAGGAGTTTGAATTCCGGCCTCAGTTAAAAACTAAAACTGTTGGTGTCCTATTGGAGTGATGAATTCCAGATCTTAGATCTTAGATCCTATTCCATGTTCGACTGTCACTGAATCTTGGCATGATATTGATCAGTATGAATACCCAAGTGATGTAGCTGACGAACCAAGATTAGTTTTTTTTATGTTAGGTTCAAGATTAGGCTTAGGTTTTTTCTGTTTGAGATTAGGTTTTTCAAACTCAACTTGACTCTTCCAGGCTCTGAAGAAAGCGGTTACCCCGAAACGTTAGCCGAAATAAAGGATCTGTACTAATCTTGGTTCGTCAGCTACATCACTTGGGTATTCATACCGATCAACTTTCCTATTGGTACCTAAACTTAAAAGTTTCATGCCGCCGTTGAACTGCAATTTCACGTAGGGCTTGAACTATGTAATTTTAAATACTCAATAATATAAACATGCCATACATAAAGACTGTTGAAACAAATTGAACACTTTTCAGCATCCTCATGACACACGTTGATGTCTTGCAGGTTTCTCAAAGGATTTTAAGCTTTTCTGTCATTTTGCGTCGGATTCTTAGCTACTTGAAGTTGCATTTGTCTCTGATCGCCTTATTTGGCATGGCGCACGTCATTGTGCAAAAATAGATAAGTAAATAAATAAATAAATAAATAAATAAATAAATACCTGCAGCGTCATAATATAAGAAACTACTGAATAGCACATCCGGATTATTAAGAAAACGAAGCACATTAATGAAAAGAAAAAGCTTACGCTTTTTAGACGATTGAAATGTGATGCGGCTTTGTACAGCACGCTGCTGCACTCGCTAATTGAAGGCACTAGACGATCCTTCAGCCAGCCTGTCATCTCTTCACTGAAACGATTGAGCTTGAACTTAAGGAGGTTTCTGCGACACCTGGACTCATGCACTCCGAGACTTCAATTGCCACCCTGGTGAATATGGAATGGAATGTGTATCTGGCCTATACAACGATTTGCAATTGCCAGTCAATAGATAATACATAGCGTTTCTGTCGTAGAAAAATGTACTACCAATTCGCCGAGACGTAGAGCCGTAGGCATGGAAGGCTTAGTTGCCCTGAGTGGGAGCCAAGTCATGAACTGGGTTCGAAGTACACGCGGCAGTCGACCCTTCTCCCCACAGCGACACATACTGCACTGTCGAATTCCCCCTGCTTTTAAAAGCAAGGCAGACTGCTTTTCCATTTTTAGCTGCTTTCACAGACCTGTTTAGGTTGACGGTGTCATCGTTGGTCTATGGAATCTAAGGTCTATGGAATCGAAACGACTGCACACAGATTGTTCTGACGCTGAAAAGCACGACTCACCCATATTTTCTAACGAGATCGTCCTCGTCGAGCTCGAAGAAGCCGGACTGGACAACCATGCTCTGTATCAGCTCCAGACGTGTCTGTTCGTCGCACAGTATGCCGTCCACTTTAAACAATTTCTGCGCGATGAACGTCTTCAGCTCCGAATCTTCGTAGGTTTCCTAATGAAAAGGATTCGTATGAAATCATTGTCCGAAACAACACCGACAACTGCATCGATGAAAGCTACAGGATAAAGTGTGAGGCACTAAACTTACAAGGCGCTTCAGTAGTGCTCGATCGGTGAAGTGGTTAATGCATCTTTGGATTAGACCGCCTTTGTTCTGGGACTGAAAACCAAAATTTTCTTCGAGCTCATATTGTACATCTCGACTTGAAATCACCAACATCGAAAAAGATCGAATTATACGCCGCTGGTTCAGCCTTAGTTCGGCAGTGCCATCCCTTTTGAGGCACAATTGCCCACTATGCCTCGATTTGAACCTTACCGAAAGTATTGGGAGAAAGGTATTGGACCCCTAGGAAACTTGTGCACACTCTGAATCGCCAAAACTAAGAAACTAAAAAAATAGAAACAAAGAGAAAAGAATCCCCAAAATCCCTGTTTTCTACATGCACCGATAGAAATATCCCAGTGATACAAAGGAAAAACAAACTCTCATTCTCGATTTATCTTTTTTTGCAACTTAGCCCAACCTGCACAAAAGTCACGTTTGAATTAACGAATTCTGGCATCCAAAAATACTGACCTCGAAAAGCTGCGCCTCAACGATTGCTTTTCGACCACTGTCTGCAAATCCTTCGTCAATGATGGCATCCTGAAAACCTTCTTTAAAAAACAAGAACAACCTCTAACCTCTCAACCCTGGTTTTTAGCCAAGTTTCAGTGGCTATGGGGAGGAAAGTCACTATCTATTCTCATTATATCCACCAACAATAGGGAGCAAACTAATGTTCGTTTTCGTCGAAATCGCTCTGGCGTGGTCCAATAACAAGCTCTAGGACAGTAGAAGGACGTGAGAATTTGAACTTGCGCATCACAAGATGTCAGAAGTGGCTGAATCAAATGTAGTCATTCCCAGAGCCGCATACATAGCGCCAGGGCAAGGCGCGATAAGGCAAAATCTAACTGAGCCATAAACTACAAAACCGCTAAAATGGAGGACAATTCGGATATATAGTAGTCGGGAGGGGGCAACAGAAAAGCGTGAATTGCGGACGTCATCCCATGCCACACAACCGTATCCTCTAAATTTAAAGGAAAGCCCTCGCATCATGGTACAGCAGCTGCAGCTCTCGAAGAAGCTTAAGCAGAGAATTAGAGACGCAAATCACTATATGCCCCGATGCAATTTCAGTATATGGGGGGTCCACCTTATAACGGGACGTGCGCTCTACCCCTCGTCCTCTTGCCGTGTCCACACTCGAAGGTCTAGTGGCTGCCTTACGTTGTGCATTATGTTGTATGTGTCTCCATTCTAACTACTATTTAAATGTTTGTATAAGGTGGCCCCTTGCCCCTTTACTGGATTCACCTATGCCCCCTCCGACTAGGATAGAGGATAAAGGCCGGCGTTCGTCGATCCCATCTACTTCCACAGGATATCGTGGAAAGAGTTCTAGTGCGTATTTAACCTATCTATACAAAGACTTGTGATAGCCATCCGGTGGAAATAGCAGCGCTTTATCCTTCCCAGACAAATCTGGCACCAATTCACCGGCTCTGCAGGGCTTGGTTGGCCTGAACGGGAAATCCTAACGAGGAACCTGGCACGCTGCAGTTGGTATCTCCGACTGCGCTACACGCGCCGGCGCGAAGCGGCTCGGAGGGGGTCGCCATGTGAGGCACCTCTACTAAATCTTTTGTGTTGCACTAAATTGGAAAATTTACACAACACTGGTGTGAACTGAGCCAAGCTACTTCCGTTGTAACTGAGCACCATGTGCCTCCGCACGAAGGTGGATAACCATTGTATGCAAGGTGACCCCCTCCGAGCCGCTTTGCGCCCACGCGCCCTTCCGATTAGGATAGATCCGACATCTCTTAAGAGTTCCATGAGGTTCTAATAATCAAATTCTTGTTATGGATAACCACAAAAGAAGCATAGAGATTCTAAAAAACTAAAATGCAATGCAGAGAGGAGAAAAAGAATCTTCTTACATGGAATTCGATGCTGCTCGCTACGGAGTTAGTGTCGAATCGTGTTGCTGCCTGGACCTCCATGTTAGCTGTGAAGGAGCAGTTCAAGATAACATTGAAAAAATTAAAGCGCAAAACGGGTTGGGGAGTCCCTGTGATTCTGGCCAATTTTCGGTTTCGGACCTACGAGATGATAGAACGTTTCGATTTCCTAGCGGAGGCTCACCCTCGCACTAAGATTGTGCTAGAATGGTGAATTCTAAAACGCAAAAACGTAAGAAAAATCGTCGATGTAAGGATCCATGGGCCCAAACCAGTATTGCGCCAAAATTGAAGGATTCCGATACAGTTATAATTCAAGGAAACATATGGTTGAAGGTAGTGGAACAATGGCCGCTACCCGCGCAGAAATCAATCGACTTGACTGCGTGTAGGTCGAAATGTTGCGATTCTCTCAATCTACAAGGATGAAAAATTTCTTGGCCATGAACCTTCTTGTGGCGTTTAATGGAGAGTACTTTCCCATTAGATTTAGTTGCATTAGGTGCGCTAACAAGAAGCGTCGTCGCTCTAAAGGAGCTCGAATCCATAAAATGGTGATCAAGTACCCTCTATCGAGATCACTAAAATAACCTACCTTAAAATAGCAAAGAAAACGCACAAGATGACTTTAATCTATTCTGATCAAGAAGTGTGCGTAGCGTAGTCGGGGGAAGCACCGTTGTTATCATGCCCCCCTATCGACTCATGGTTCGATGGCTTCCGCCCAGCGGTCGGATTCATCAATGACTTCCATAATTTTAACAAAGAATTCACAGCTTAGATGACGTGGCTTATCGCTCACCATATCGCTTGATAAGCCGCGCTATCAGGGATTTCGGCTGTCAGTTTCTCTGTTAAATTGCTGCAAGTCGTTGATGAATCCGGCCCAGGCTATTCAAGACTTCCACCTCTTCGTGGTCGACGAATTCGTACCGGGCTTGTCTGGAAAGGATAATACGCTGACCTCTCCAACGGATGGCCATCGCCGCAGGTCATTGAACACACCTGCATTCAAATTCCCTCTACGATATCGTAAACAAGTAGAGTTCTTGGCGTATCCAAAGTGGGATTCGTTAACGCCGTACTCTATCCAGTATCCTTCGTCATATTCAGGAGGAATGTATTTTGCCTTAGTATGCTCTCACCAAAATTTCTTCCACAGCTCCAGTTGCTGCTCCGTGATAAGACTCCCAAGCGAATTCAGAGAAGGGACGGTGCGGAATAAAATAGGGGACCCAACTTCCAATCTGGGATTTCCCTCCTGGAAACGGTATGTCCAGATTTTTGCAGATTGCAATTGCAATTACCGTTTCCTTGCATATTTTCAAATGAGGCAACGATCATGCTTCTCGGACGAGCGGAATGACCATTCTTGCACCTTAAATCGCAGCGGCCTTTTGAAAGTGATTTTGGCCCTTAGGACGGCGGCTCCAAGGCAATTGATTGACCTGGGATATCCTTTATCCCTCCATGTCAAACCGCTTTTAAAACTACGAAGTACCTTAAATAGGTGTTGCCATGGAGGTGTCAGAAGGGAACTGGCTGTCGCGTCTGACACGGCTCCATTAAAGTTTCGGGTTTCGTCCAAGCCAACCAAGCCATTCCTCCGCTATCTGTAAACTTGTATCCGACTTTCTAGGAAGGAAAACTCTGATTTCTCTATCGACTTGCCACCTTGAGTAAATGTGAATGCAGTGTACAAGTCGCCCAATTAAGTGTCGTAAAATTAGAATGCGTGGCGCATCCCACATGGGGTTGACTACCGCTTATCGCTTATCGCTCACCTCACGATGTACAACCTACAAAAGCAGGATGAACAGGCGACCAGCGTCGAGCAAGAATGAATCCAGAAGAATACGATTTGCACAAAGGAGAAGGCCTTCGAATGCTTCCTCGACGTTTGAGGACGATAGACGCTGTTTCATGGACCAAGTCATCGACATTTTGGTGTGCCGGCGACGAAGTGCTGGACGCCTACACTCACGTTAGTCAGCATTTTCGCTAAAGACCTGAATGAATGGATTGACACCCTTCATGACCCTTGAGCGAGGAAAATCCATTGAAACAGCGGTGGAGTCGGTGCCGACTCGCTCAAACAACTCGTTGATCAACGGGCAGGGTCAAGCTTGAGGTTCGGGAATCGAAGGGGGGGGGGGGGGGTCGTGCTGTGGCCTCGTCTGGAGGGGAGGGGGTCGTGCTCTTCCGGTTTTGGCAGAGGATTCTCTGTTATTCTTCAGGTTTCTTAGTGATTTTTTTAACCCTTAATAAGTTGTTTTTTCCAGGAATGCTTACGAAGGTGTGGAGTCTCCTTCGTCCCGCAAAGTTGTAAAAATTAATATAACAAGTTTCAAATAATGATTGTATTACTCGTTAGAAATAAAGATTTTCCGCCGGCAGATTTGGAGTCAATGAGAACTTTCCATTTTTCAGTTGTTGTTTTTTTCAGGAAGTCATGGACGCGACAGTTTTCTGCCTGAACGAGCGACATCTACGTCCTAAATTGCAGTCTATAAAATTTGAAGTGTCAATTGCTAAGGAAAATTAGGTGCTTTTCCTACAAGATTTTTGGAAGCACTCTTCGAAGCGATGACCGAATGGCAACCGAGGATGGACTTGTCACGGAGCTAATTTTCGCTCTTCTGCTGGAACCAGCATCAGAAAGTGAGGTTGTACCCAATAAAGTTTTAATCCACCGGTTGACACAAGGGAATAGAAGGTGTTTTTGTGAGACAATCTTCTGTATAAACAGACGCTCCGATTTGTACCATCTGCCGAAAAAATTCGACACCGTTACATGGAAGCCGCTATTTTTACAAGCTGCTTTTTAAAGCGTAGAACCCACACCTCTTACAGTTTTAAAAGCTCTGTGAATTTTTCAGGGATGTCGCACAAACTCCGAAATATGGTAGGTTACGTGGAGCCATTGCGTTCTCCGATATCACCGATCGCCACTGAAGGACGGACTTCTTGCGGCAAAAAAAATTTCTACCTTCTGGAGGAAGAGCATCACAAAGTGAAAACTGGGCCATCTTAGAGATCAAGATGTGATTAATATACAATCATAAACTAAGCTTCTTCGCAGCGATCTCCGATATGATTAGGGCTGGTCGCATTTAAATGTTTCGCTTTTCAAGAAAAATTAATTAATTTTTACCTGATGCAGATCACCCACACAGTTGAAATCTTGCCACAAAACGTTACAAGTCTTGTTCAATGCACAGTGTAAAAATCATGGTTTCCTGAAACGAATAGATTGTATCGACCTCTCATCGATATGGCACCGTCGTCATAGGAGCGACGAAATTCGACGTTCACAAAAATGACTATAACTCGGTAAGTTTTCCACAATTTTAAAAAACCAATAGCTTTTTAAAAACTGGAAAAAGGTGTTTCATACGGTGTGAAAATCGGTTTTCAAAAACTAGATCTTCATAGGGGGCGGAGGGCTTCGATTTTTGTGCGAAAAAAATTGAAGTGATATTGAATAAGTAATCGTAACTCGGTAAGTTTTTCGAGTTTTACAAAAGCCAATAGCTATTTGGAAACTAGAGGAAAAGCACTTTCGAAACATATAAAAACTGGTTTTCAACAGGGAGGTCTTCATAGGGGGCGGTAGGGGTTCGATTTCTAGTCCATTGTTGCAGAAATACGTGCCAAAAATCGAACCCCTACCGCCCCCCATCGGGCCACGAAGGTCGCCGGAAGAACTTCACATCGGAACCCACGGTTTGGAGTGGAACGAGCAAGGTGAAAGGCTGTCTGAGTTTATCATGTCGACCAAGACCATCCATGGAAACTCGCAGTTCCAGAAGCCACCCTCCCTACGATGGACCTGGGAATCCCCCGGTGGCCAGTTCCACAACGAGATCGACCACATCATCTTCAATCGCAAGTATTGCCTGACCGATGTCTCCGTTGTCCCCAAGTTCTACACGGGATCGGACCACCGCCTCCTTCGCGCGAGGTTCCGCTTTTCGCGTCAAGGAGAGAAGGCCGCGAAGTTCAAGAAGAGGAATCCCAGAACGACCATCAACTGGTCTCTACACCTCTCTTGTCGGCCTTTGGGAAGATGCCGTCATGGACAACGTCGACGAGGAATACGATCGCTTCGTGCACCATCTCCACGATAGTGCTAAGGGAGCCGAGAGCTTGAAGACCACCAAGAGACGCCTGTCTCCGGAAACTCTCGAGCTGATACGCCAGCGTGGAGCAGCACGAGCGTCAGGCAACTACCAACTGACGTCCGAGCTTGCAAAGTTATGCAGAGCGGCGATAAAGGAAGATCCCAAGGAGAGAAGGGCGGAAGTGTTGGCTGAAGCAGCAGAGGCAGGGCTGAGCATTCGCAATGCCCACCGGAACTTCGCCAACTTCAAGACCAAGATGACCGCTCTCCGACGTCCTGACGGAACCATCACCTCTTCCAGAAGGACCATGGAGAAAGTCATCCACGACTTCTACTCCGATCTCTTCGATAGCCACGTCCACCTGCCCCCATGCCATCTTCCGCAGGATGGATACGTCGTTCCCTCTGTTCTCCCTTCCGAGATCCGACACGCCATCTCGTTGGTGAAGAAACGTACAGCACCCGGTTCTGACAGGATCAGAGCTGAACACCTGAAGAACCTCCCGCCAGCGCTCATCAACACCCTGGCGCGGCTCTTCACACGCTACCTGTCCGAATGCAAGGTTCCATCTCAGTGGAAGACCAGCAAGACCGTTTTGCTGTACAAGAAGGGAGACGTGCACGACATTGGCAACTATCGCCCGATCTGCCTGTTGTCCGTAGTCTACAAGCTGTTCACTCGAGTCATCCTGAATAGGATTAGTAGAACGCTGGACGAAGGACAGCCATGCGAACAAGCAGGATTTCGGAGAGGATTCAGCACGATCGACCACATACACACCATTACGAAGCTCATCGAAGTGTCGCGAGAGTACAAGCTGCCGCTGTGCCTTACGTTCATCGACCTGAAGAAGGCATTCGATTCCGTCGAGACTGAAGCGGTCATGGAAGGGCGTTCACCCAGGGCGTTCCTACTCAGTACATCAGAGTCCTTCGAGAGCTGTACAGTGGATTCACGACCAAGATCTCACCATTCTACAACGAGGTCGTCATTGACGTGGCTCTTCAGCGCCACCCTCGAAAACGTCATGCGCGAACTAAAATGGGAAGACATGGGAGTGAAGGTCGACGGCCGGCAAGTGCACCATCTTCGCTTCGCTGACGACATCGTGCTCATAACCCCGAGCATCAGCCAGGCGGAGCGAATGCTGGCCGACTTCGATCGTGTATGTGGGAACGTTGGACTGCAGCTGAATCTTACGAAGACGATGTTCATGAAGAACGGATGGGTTTCTGATGCCCCATTCTCGCTCAACGGAACGAACATCTCCGAATGCTCCAGCTATGTGTATCTGGGTCGCGAAGTCAACATGACCAACGACCTAGCACCAGAGCTGAGCAGAAGGAAACGAGCGGCTTGGGAGCTTTCAAGAGCGTCGAAGAAGTCGTGAAGAAAACGAAGAACGTCCGACTCCGTGCCCACCTATTCGACTCCACTGTTCTTCCTGCCCTAACATACGCCTCAGAGACCTGGGCTATACGAAAGCAGGATGAACACGCGATCAGCGTCGCGCAGCGTGGAATCGAGAGGACGATGCTCGGAGTGACACGACTCACGCAAGTGAGAGAAGGCCTCCGGAGTTCCGAGCTTCGCCGACGTTCGAAGATCAGAGACGCTGTCGCATGGGCCAAGTCGTCGAAAATTAGGTGGGCCGGCCACGTAATGCGATTCGCAGACACCCGCTGGACGAGAGCCGTCACAGATTGGATTCCGCGGGATGTCAAAAGAACACCAGGACGCCCACCAACGCGTTGGTCGGACTTCTTCGTGAAAGCCCTGAACGACCGATATGACGCTCTTCGTGTCCCTCGAGCGAGGAGGATCCATTGGACCACTCTGGCACGCGACAGGGACGAATGGAGACGCTGCTGGCGCCCGCTCGAGCAAGTCGATGATCAACGGGACGACAGGTGATACAGGTGATACAGGTGATCGAATATCCGCAAAACAGACAATACCCAGTACATGTCAAAAACGTTGTTTTTTTTTTCATTTTTTTCATTTTTTTAAACGATTACCTATAGTCGGTGCCCAGGACCCCTCCCTTTTGAAGATAATTACACACAAAGGTCACCCTTGAATGTAGCTGACCGATCGAGTTCGCCTGGCGCTAGCTTTGATCGCAACAAAGCATCGTTGGCAAATTACTGGACGTTTTTCCACTTCATCGCATTGATCATTCGATGATGATCCGGAATTTTTACATTTATTTTTTAAAACACGCAGTTTGAACAGCGTTATCGAAAAGTGGCGGAAAATGGTTTTTTTTTTTGCGATTTTTACGCTCAAAGGTCAAAAGGCACGGCCGATTTTACAACTGAGTTGTCTAATGCCTCAATGTGAGCCGAACACTTTCAAAACTATTTCTCGGAGTCCTCTTCAGATGGTGGTGTTTTCGATACTGCAAGCTCCATTCATAGTACGGCATGCACAGTTGGGTTCATAAGGAAGAGGTCTACAAGGCATTATGCGCGTACCTAGAACATTTACCGTTACTCCATGTAAAGTACCGTAATATTTATTGACAAATCGCTATAGCGAAGCTCTGACTCATCCCGCTATATATACTCCAATGGGTCAGAGCTGCTAAAAACCAACTAAATCTAATCGAAATGAAACTGCTCTTCAATGTCGATTCACGCAATTATCTTCCTTTTTCATCAATTTTCTGCCCAACAGCATTTATCTTCGTATGGAATAGAGTAAGTTTTTGGGCAGAGGTGTACTTTTACTACAATTCCATTTAGCTTCAAGGTCAAATCTTCATTAAGGCTAAAAACGCTCGAAAGAAGGTGTCAATATCTTTTGAAGACCAGAAGAACAAATGTCAAACCGTTCTATTAATTTACGAGCGTACAAGGGCCAGTAAATTGATTGAACAGCGGTTTTATCGTCGTTTTTGTTGTTTCCATAGCGTAATCTTCACCAGTTCCAGGATTCCGTTGGAATATGCAAGAAGAGGAGTGAGGAGGAATGATTGTCGGGTGCAATCCCAATGGGGGGCACTCAATTTCAACTTCTAAAGAAATGCAACATGCACCACAACATATAAATATAGATATATAAATATGCTCACGTTATCAATCCTAAGGGGCGTGTAGCGCAGTCGGAGGAGGCGCCGACTGTCCTCTGCACCCGATACCAGGTTCCTGGTTCGGATTTCCCGTCTAGGCCAACCAAGCCTTCCATCCCTCCGGGGTCGATGAATTGGTACCAGACTTACCTAGGAAGGATAAAGCGCTGACTTGTTCATCGGCTAGCCACCGCAAGTCATTGTATGGCCAAGCATGCATTCAAATCGCCTCCACGACATCCCGTAGAAGTAGAATGCGTGGCGCATCTCAAAAGGGATTGAGTAACGCCATCCTTTATCCTTATCCTTATCAATCCTTCCAATGTCCTTCCAATACCAAAATCAGTTTTCTAAATTGCCTTCCTAGTCTGAAGGAGGGAGTAATGAAAACACAGTGAATTTCAACATAACCCTGGAACATTTACAGTAATATAAACCCCGAAAACTCGTTAAAGCAACGATTTCTTTCCAAAGCAAATAGAGTATTGGATCACAACCTGCTGCCCCCATAATGAAATCTTTTTAATGTTTCAGCGAAACGCTCGGACATGTCCAAGGGAGTGGATCAGGTAAGGTGAGCATTCATATATTGTATTGTATATTGTATGTATTGATGCGTAGCTAACATTAACAATTCATATTGAACTGCCCCCCCCCCCCTTGCACCGATCGCCAGCTCACTGCTGCGCACCCCCACCCTCCACCAGAATCCAATACAACCCCAACCCCCCCCCCCCCCTCCCCTCCGTAAAAAAATGTGCCTGAGTATGATTAGCCATTCGATTCTCGAGCCTCGATGTTGAGCCTCAGATAGAAATGAAAAGAAGTCTCAGTGTGCTATCTGCATACTAAGATCATTCCACAAAACAAACATACCATGGAGTGTGCTTAGCGAGCCATTTTACTTCGTGAGTTCCTGCAAAATAGTTGCTGCAAGTTCCTCCGGTTAGTTCGGTGCAGTACGTTTCGCGGTACGCGGGGAAGGCGCTCGCCTTACAAACTTTCGACAGCGCGGAAAACGAAGCATCCTGTAGTAACCAAAGTAAGATCTAACTAGTGGGGGCACTCCATTCTGTGTTTGATACTGGTAAGGATCGCACGTTCTTTACTTTGGCTAAATCCGTTTGGACACCAACTGATTTTTGGGGGAATCCCTCGCCTGCTTGCTCCACGTGCTGCACACGTCATCACACGCAAACACCATTACGTCAGTGCTGTTGCACTGGTGTAATCCACATATTCTACACGTCTTTACACGCAAATCCCACGTCATCAGTGACGCTGTCCCAGAAATGAATAAGACCGTCTTCACGGACGAGCAGTTTCCGCGGTGACGGTCTCCGCCGCGGTCGTGAGGGGTACATACCGCTCATGGCCTGTTACAGAAGCAGGTTCGAAGGTTGAAGAGCTAGCTATTAGGGAAGAATATTGGGACCATACCATATTCGCATTAATCCCGTGCCCTCCTTCGCGTAAGCCGAGGCAATAAAAGAAAATCCCAGATGCGTGCAGCGGGTAAAATACATGCACCGCATCCCGAAGTCATGTACGGAACTAAAGCGAATTTGATCTCTGTATTTCTCCCCTTATCCCACTATCGAATCTCTTCCCAAAACAGTGGCACTCACAAGAAGGGGTATCGAGAATTGAACAAAAGCCAATGCTCAAATTGTTTTCAGATGAAGCTTCTTAGTAAGAAGCTGAGGTGGTTACACTATCGCAGCGAAAATGATTTCGTAAACACTTTCTACCATATGACGTGCCAGTTCTGATGCAAGTGTAGGTACGAGTCCATCCTCCTTCCCAACTTACACCTTTCGCACGCGAAACCTAGTTGGATTTCCACAGTAATAATATTTCTGTAATCGTGCTAAAGATTTTCGTTTAAGAAGATAGAGGATAAAGGATGGCGTTACTCGCTTTCGGAACGCGACAGTTATATAATGACCTCCGGTGGTCAACCGATAGACAAAGCTAGTGTTTTATCCTTCCAAGACAAGTTTGGCACCAATTCACAGATCCCGAAGACATGGAAGGCTTAGTTGGCTTGGGCGCGAGATAAGAACCATGCACCTTATCGGAGGCACGGGAAGACGGCTGTCAACCGTCGCACCTCCTCCGATTGCGCTTCAGGCGCTTCATTAAATTAAGGGATCTATCCTAGTCCGGGGGGGCACATAACTAAAAAGTATTGTATGTGACAAACTCACTCAAGACTTACAGAGCGGCCCCTACAGAACAACACAGGACCTAAACAAGAAAATTCACAAAGAAAAGCGAAAAAATTGCATTTGTTACGGTTGTAAGAAGGCAAAGTTGTGTGCCCTCCTCACCATGTTAGATCCTGGTTATAACATGTCAAGCCGCGGTCAGCACGCGGCATGACTCTATTCCGTTGCTCGTTGCCCGCCGAGACGGTTGTAAACCTCGGTGATTTTTTATTTTTTGTTTCTTCGTCCGCTTTGGTTTCTTTTAAATTGGGTTTCGTTCTCTAGGAGCCGCTCGGTAAGGATTAACTCATTTTGTTGCCTAGTTTTTAGTTATGTGCCCCCCTCCCTCCGGACTAGGATAGATCCAAATTAAGATACAAGAAGAATTATCTGAATGTTGCGAATAAAAGAGAGGGTGCATCCTTCATTCTAGACTTCCATCCCGTTTGGTTCCTATTAAAAGAAAATTCTTTAATCAATTTCGTTTAAAATTCGTTAGTCGGATCTATCCTTGTCGGAAAGAGACATCGCTTGAAATGAGAAACAAATACAAACAGGGTGATGTACACTAGGAAACTGCATAAAAACGTCCTAACGTAATTCAGTTCGGTGCGTAGTCACTGCCTTATGGCTTATCTTCAATTTAACCATGAGGCAAATTCGTCAAAATGGCTGGGAGAAGTCTTTTCCACCCACCATTTGGATTGATCCATTACTTTGTTCCTGAACGCCGAAACCTAAATCGTACCCGAGGCTTGCGTGTGAAGACGTGTGGAGGACGTGGATAAAACCATTGCAGCATCACAGGCCCCATGATGTTAACGTGTAAAAATGTGTGCAAGACGTGGGAGATTCCCCAAATTCCACTTGGTGTCTAAACGGATTAAGCCCTTTACTTTAGCAGCATGGTGTCGTACGAACTTGACTTCCCCAATTCCAGCTTCCATTCCTATCCTCAATCGCATTTGCTGTTCGAGAACGCTGATGCTGATTTCCGGCGTTATACGGGTTGGAGGGCAATCTCTCCCAGGCGTGGATTTCTTCAACGTGCAACTTCCAGTAAAACATCATGTTATGCTGCCCTTACAAGCAAAGGGTCTGAAGCGTATGGCTGACCGGGGGAGCGACTCGTATAGCGGAAATCCTCACCCCTCAATATGAAAATGTGTTTATTTTTTGCCAATTCGTTAAACCCAAGGAGTAGGGGGTCACAATGGGATACGGCGCAGCCCGCGTTTGGGGTCTTGTACGCGCACGATGCTTCTGCAGCCAGTGGCTCGGAGCGCGTGTGGGTAGAGAGTTGACTCATGCGAGAGAGGTCAGGAGGTTGGGTCCTCTGCGTGTAGAGATTTGGGAGATTGTGACGTCTATACCACTTTCAGACGTTTCTGCGCATTTTTCCAGCGGTACGTTGTGGTATTCAACATGGTGATTTATAAATCTTCAACACCAATGATACACAGGTACAAAGTGCGTGAAGCACCACTGGGCACCTTATGGGTAGCGTATAAAGGCTGCAGGCTCCTCATAGTCTGTTGCCATACATGGACCAAAGGCCTCGAGAGAAACTATCCTGCTCGGATTTTCAAAGGAGACCACGTTTTGACGTCGGAGGTGGTCCTAAAGAGAAACGAGGTATGCGGATCCCGCAAATTAAGCTGGACGGCATTTATACACTCTTTCCCTCATGTCTGCCTGTCACCTGGAAATCAGAAGTCTGCTAAAGGTTTCGTAGAACCTAACACCAACAATGTCCGCCGACGGTCGAGTGGTGATCCACCTGCTCACGCTGAAGTGTGGCCCACCTTTACACGAGGAATCTTCGAGGGAAGAAATCAAGCTGGCCGAACGGATGGCCAGCATACTCAAGGACTTCGAAGGACGCCAACTTGAAGTTGACGAAGACGAGCAGCTGGAAGTAGTGGAATAAGAACAGAATGATTGGGATCCGCAAGATGAACAGATGGACGTGGAGAGGCAAGCAAGCAGTGGGCATATGATAACGTTTTCGGGTGGAACTCTTGTTTCGAAGGAAAGGGTACGTCTTCAATTGGATTTCGGTTGCGTGCTCATAACCATGGGGGAAGACACTGCGATTCACTACACAGCTACTTTGTACCTGTGTGTCACTGATGCTGAACATTTATCACCATGTTGAATACCACAGCGTACAGCTGGAAAAATGCGCAGAAAACGTCTGAAAATGGTATCACCTGTATCACCTGTATCACCTGTCGTCCCGTTGATCATCGACTTGCTCGAGCGGGCGCCAGCAGCGTCTCCATTCGTCCCTGTCGCGTGCCAGAGTGGTCCAATGGATCCTCCTCGCTCGAGGGACACGAAGAGCGTCATATCGGTCGTTCAGGGCTTTCGCGAAGAAGTCCGACCAACGCGTTGGTGGGCGTCCTGGTGTTCTTTTGACATCCCGCGGAATCCAATCTGTGACGGCTCTCGTCCAGCGGGTGTCTGCGAATCGCATTACGTGGCCGGCCCACCTAATTTTCGACGACTTGGCCCATGCGACAGCGTCTCTGATCTTCGAACGTCGGCGAAGCTCGGAACTCCGGAGGCCTTCTCTCACTTGCGTGAGTCGTGTCACTCCGAGCATCGTCCTCTCGATTCCACGCTGCGCGACGCTGATCGCGTGTTCATCCTGCTTTCGTATACCCCAGGTCTCTGAGGCGTATGTTAGGGCAGGAAGAACAGTGGAGTCGAATAGGTGGGCACGGAGTCGGACGTTCTTCGTTTTCTTCACGACTTCTTCGACGCTCTTGAAAGCTCCCCAAGCCGCTCGTTTCCTCCTGCTCAGCTCTGGTGCTTGGTCGTTGGCCATGTTGACTTCGCGACCCAGATACACATAGCTGGAGCACTCGGAGATGTTCGTTCCGTTGAGCGAGAATGAGGCATCAGAAACCCATCCGTTCTTCATGAACATCGTCTTCGTAAGATTCAGCTGCAGTCCAACGCTTCCACATACACGATCGAAGTCGGCCAGCATTCGTTCCGCCTGACTGATGCTCGGTGTTATGAGCACGATGTCGTCAGCGAAGCGAAGATGATGTAGTTGCCGGCCGTCGACCTTCACTCCCATGTCTTCCCATTCTAGTTCGCACATGATGTTTTCGAGGGTGGCGCTGAAGAGCTTCGGGGATATGGTATTCCCTTGTCGAACCCCTCTCTTCACGTCAATGACGACCTCGTTGTAGAATGGTGAGATCTTGGTCGTGAATCCACTGTACAGCTCTCGAAGGACTCTGATGTACTGAGTAGGAACGCCCTGGGTGAACGCCCTTCCATGACCGCTTCAGTCTCGACGGAATCGAATGCCTTCTTCAGGTCGATGAACGTAAGGCACAGCGGCAGCTTGTACTCTCGCGACACTTCGATGAGCTTCGTAATGGTGTGCATGTGGTCGATCGTGCTGAATCCTCTCCGAAATCCTGCTTGTTCGCATGGCTGTCCTTCGTCCAGCGTTCTACTAATCCTATTCAGGATGACTCGAGTGAACAGCTTGTAGACTACGGACAACAGGCAGATCGGGCGATAGTTGCCAATGTCGTGCACGTCTCCCTTCTTGTACAGCAAAACGGTCTTGCTGGTCTTCCTCTGAGATGGAACCTTGCATTCGGACAGGTAGCGTGTGAAGAGCCGCGCCAGGGTGTTGATGAGCGCTGGCGGGAGGTTCTTCAGGTGTTCAGCTCTGATCCTGTCAGAACCGGGTGCTGTACGTTTCTTCACCGACAAGATGGCGTGTCGGATTTCGGAAGAGAGAACAGAGGGGAAGACGTATCCATCCTGCGGAAGATGGCATGGGGGCAGGTGGACGTGGCTATCGAAGAGATCGGAGTTGAAGTCGTGGATGACTTTCTCCATGGTCCTTCTGGAAAAGGTGATGGTTCCGTCAGGACGTCGGAGAGCGGTCATCTTGGTCTTGAAGTTGGCGAAGTTCCGGCGGGCATTGCGGATGCTCAGCCCTGCCTCTGCTGCTTCAGCCAACACTTCCGCGCTTCTCTCCTTGAGATCTTCCTTTATCGCCGCTCTGCATAGCTTTGCAAGCTCGGACGTCAGTTGGTAGTTGCCTGACGCTCGTGCTGCTCCACGCTGGCGTATCAGCTCGAGAGTTTCCGGAGACAGGCGTCTCTTGGTGGTCTTCAAGCTCTCGGCTCCCTTAGCACTATCGTGGAGATGGCGCACGAAGCGATCGTATTCCTCGTCGACGTTGTCCATGACGGCATCTTCCCAAAGGCCGACAAGAGAGGTGTAGAGATCCCAGTTGATGGTCGTTCTGGGATTCCTCTTCTTGAACTTCGCAGCCTTCTCTCCTTGACGCGAAAAGCGGAACCTCGCGCGAAGGAAGCGGTGGTCCGATCCCGTGTAGAACTTGGGGACAACGGAGACATCGGTCAGGCAATACTTGCGATTGAAGATGATGTGATCGATCTCGTTGTGGAACTGGCCACCGGGGGATTCCCAGGTCCATCGTAGGGAGGGAGGCTTCTGGAACTGTGAGTTTCCATGGATGGTCTTCGTCGACATGATAAACTCAGACAGCCTTTCACCTTGCTCGTTCCACTCCAAACCGTGGGTTCCGATGTGAAGTTCTTCCGGCGATCTTCGTGGCCCGATATTGGCGTTGAAGTCGCCGACGATCACCTTGTAGAAGGTGTGATCTTCCTTATAGAACTTCTCCAGCTCCACGTAGAAGACCTCGACGTCTTCGTCGTCGTAGTCGGATGTTGGGGCATAAGCGACGAACACAGTCAAGGCTGGCACGGAGCCACATCGCTTCAGTCGCAGACGTCCGATTCGGCTTGTCAGGGACTCGTACGAATCGACGTTCATGGCCAAGTGCGTGTTGACGAGGACACCAACGCCGCCTACTCCCCTGCTGTCGCATGTTCCGAGGAACAGTTCTTCTCCGGAGTCGTAGGCGGCGTGTAGGGGGTGGTGTCTTCTCGTCTCGGTCAGTCCGATGACGTCGTACTTGATCTTCCTGGCTTGCATCATCAGGTCCTCGACGGATGCTTCCGACGCAAGCGTGCGGGCGCTGTAAGCACAGATCGTCATCCTAGTCCTTCTCAGTTTGCGCAGCCTGGTTAGGCCCTGAGATTTTAGCAGCCTCTCCGTACTCGTCCTTCCCATCGCTGCAGAAATGGGGGCTCTTTCGGGGTCAGGGGAATGAGGCCCTTTAGTGCTGCTGTGTTTGACTGGAATACAACACGGGTAGCTAGTCAGGCTCTGTCGTGCGGGCGGGGTACTCCGGGCAGCCAGCCAGACTGCCCGAAGGGACGGGGCGAGACTTTTGAGGCGGCCTCGAATCGCCTTACGATGTACTCCCAGTCTACCGAGTGCAAGCTTTTGGCCGAGCCGACACAGTTACAATCCGCACAGTCACGGACACATCCACGCACACTGTGCACGAACATACCGCTCCCACGCACAATGAACGCATCGACCCGACACAGCAGGAGCAAGGAGTCCATCCCCTGCATCCCACCTGCGTCTCTGGGCAGTACACTGAAAATGGTATAGACGTCAGAATCCCCCAAATCTCAACCAATCAGTTGAAATGCAAAGATGCAGCAGCGCAGAGGAAGCAAACCCCTGACCTCCCTCGCACGAGTCATCCTCTACCCACCTGCGCTCCAAGCTACTGGCTACAGACGCATCGCGCGCGTGGAAGACCCCAAACGCGTGCTGCGCAATATCCCATTATGACCCCTACTCTTTGGGTTTAGCGACTTGGCAAAAAATAAACACGTTTTCACACCAACTGATGGGTGAGGATTCTCCCTATATGACTTGCTCCCCTCGTTCAGACATAAGGCCCATGCACACTGCGACAGCATGGCACGGCCATGATGAAGGATAGGGCCGCGACGGGCGCAGCGCGACACAGCGACACGGGTGCAATCCTAGTCGGTGGTGGCCACTTTTAAACGACTTCAGAAGGACTGAATGTGTTCAATATTACACTATATTGAAAACACTTCATAGATGATAACTACATCATAGAAAGCAAAGCAAAGCTCACAAAACACAGAAACTATTTTAAAAAATTAGCTACATCAAGAGGTTCACAAATTATTGTTACGTGAACTTGATTGTCGTGTCCGTAGCCACGGACTGATGCAGTAATCAAACCATTGATTCACTGACAAGTTTTGACAGGTCTTGACAGAGATTTTGGCGGCAACTTAGAAGTGCGCGTCTGCGTGCGAGCTATTCATTTCACAGCGCTCGCGCCGAGCGGTTGGCGCCGGCAAGCATCTTCGTTTCCATTCTTGCGCTTTTACTTTCTGGCGCGATTAGGGTCGGGAGGGGGGGGGGTGGAGGAGAGGGGTATGACCATGTTGTACGGCTCTGTACTTTTTGAAATCGTTTTTTTTTGCAGCAAAGGCGTGTTCCACCCCCACGATGAACTGAAGTGGGCCATTTCTGATGCAACTGGACATATGCATGTCTTCATACCACAGCGTACTACACTGAGTAGGTGGTGACCACCCCCCCCCCCCCTTCGACCCTATTTGCGCCTACTTTCATTTGCTTCAAGGTTTGGAGTTCAGTATGTATAGTATGCGCTAAAAGAGTTGATTTTATTTAATTTTATTCATTTGAGTTGATGATTTCTTGAAGTGCATACTGAAATCCAAACCTTGAACTCATTGTTAATAGTCGTTATTGCGTCTCGTTTCAATGTTTTATTAGATCTACATTAGTTGGGAGCCGCCTCCCCCAACTAGGATCTTGGAAACTTCTACTAACTGGACAGCCAGGTTGGTGTAGTTTATTTAATTACACGTATTTGTATACGTTAGTAGCTCTTTATTGCATTTTGTTATGTAAAAAATGATTTAAAAGTGACCACCACCAACTAGGATTGCACCGCGACACGTGCCGCAGAAGGGGGCATGCACACCTTTGCGGCTATCGCCGGCGATGCCGCGCTGAGTGCCGCAGGCTCGAATGGTTCAAATCATTCCTACCGGAGCGACGTGCACTGGGACGTCGGTCCCGTCGCCTATAACGATGCTCTATCGCGACCGCGTCGCGACCGTCGGATTTTGCGGAGGTGGCCGGCGCTCCTATTGCCGCGCCGCGGTGTCGCAGAAGTGTGCGTGGGCCTATACGCTTCTGATCCTTCCTTTTTAGTGTAGCCGATGCGGTGAGAGTTGATGTGGGGCAGTCCATGGGCTTCGACCTTCTTCAGCGTAGCAGTGAGATATGGTGACGTGGAATTTTCCATTGTAAAGAAAGACGCGTATGTACGCACTTGCAATGCAAGCTGCAACGAGAGGGGCTTAGGTGAAACGGTACGTCTCTCGCGAACTTAAAAACTCGTCCTACACGTGGAAAATGCCACGACACGTCGTACGTTTTCTGAGTGGTGATGGACTGCTCACCCCCCCCCCCAACACACATTGTGCCTGATTTCCAAATCCACGTTCGGGTTTTCTAGTATCACAGTTTTATGGTCATTTTTTCACGAAGAAAATTACCGATATCACCGACAATGCGAGCGCACGTTAGCATTTCGCAGCTGCGATGTCGCACACGGCTAGTACGCGACGTCGCGCTGGATTAATGTCATGGAGCCCCAACATGCCGCAAAAGTCATCAGGCCCACAGCGGGTGTGTAGACAGATTTAGCTGTCCCATGCCTTGCTTTCCTTGAACACAAACTAGAATTGGGATCGAGTCTAGGTAGGAGGTCGGGCGCAAAGCGGCTTGGAGGGGTCACATTGTAAGGCCGCCCTATACTGCGTTCTGTGTTGCACGATATCAAAAATTTCACGCAACACAGGCGTGTTCGACCACAGTAGGCCAAGGCCACTTCTGATGTAATCCCACATTCATGTGCCTTCCTATCAAAGAGAATAACCACTTAATACAAGGTGACCCCTCCTGGCCGCTTTGCGCCGGAGGTCCATCCTCTGTGTGGGCTTCCGTTGCCTCTAACACAAAATTTATTTAATAATCCGTTTATTCGCAATTGTACAACTAAAAGCGAGCTACCAGAGCGGAAGAACTCAACAAGACTGAGACCGCGAGGGCGGTCCTTCTAGAATACAAACGAGACGTCTTGTACTTTCTGTTTTCAAGGAAGAAGACACTGTAGGCGAACTGTGAATGCACTATTTTTTGTCCGTCTGAGGTCTCGCGGGTGAGAACTCATGAAAAAGTAGCGGCAGCTGGTGCTTGCCACGACACTCTCTCTCCTTGATAATATCCAGCAAATCTGTTGTCGAAACTCTGTTTGACTTGAAAATAGTATACGCAGGTTCATATAGACTTTATTCAAGATAAAAATTCATACTTATGCGGAGAAACCTAATATTAATGTGAATTTTCACATTTTTATGGACCAACACCATTATACCACCAATTTGCAGGTTCAACATAATTTCGCCATCTAAAAATGAATTCTACAATTAAACAAGAGAAACTTCGAGATGTCACACGAATGCTGCTCGAATTTCAAAAATACAAAAAGGTAACTCAAATAAAATTGAGTCGGTTGACAATCAATTATTCAATGAACATACAGTCCAGTACCTGGCATGATTTATACTTCAAGTCCTGTTTCTATACTGGGATGGCTAAAAAGTTGTGAAGTGCTCTTATTTTTGTGTAAATCCTTGAAACCTACTATAGGTTTGTGCAAAAGCGTGGTAGGAGGTTCCTGAAACCTAGAAGTCTATACATGCACTGGCGGCAAAATATTTACGGACACCTACCTCTGCAGCGTTTTTCGATCGTAACTTTGGAACCAAGGAGTCCAGAGAAAAGTGAATAGGGTTTTAGAATCCACTGAAAATTCTTTACAATATTCAGCTAAATGTTATTTTAACAATACTATAGTTACAGAAAAATTCGATTGAAAGGAAAATGGTCACGAGGTAACGAATGGGAAACACCTCAAAATCACATGGTGATAAATAGGTCATCAAAACACATTTATTATCGAAGAACTGACCAGTACTTGTTTGGATAGCCCTTGTTTTGGATTATAGCCAGGCATCGGTTTCGCGTTCAGCCGAACAACTTCACTCACCGCTCCGCTGTGATAGCACTCCACGCTTTCTTGAAGAATGTTTCCAATTCATCCAGACTCTTCGGTCTCAAGCGCCCGACCACTTTGCCCATTTTGTTTCAAAGACGTTCAATAGGGTTTAAAGTGGTAGATTGCGCAGGCCACTTGAAAACCTTCATCCTTTCGTCTCAAGCCACTGCTTCGCCTTTCTGCTCTCATGCTTTGGATCGTTGTCGTGCTGGAAAATCACGCCCCTTACCGTTTTCTTGCGAGCATGTGGATTCATCACATTTTTCAGAAGCCGGATTCGTCAACTACTTACAGCAATTTAACAGAGAAAATTACAGCCGAAATCTCTATAGCGCGGCTTATCAAGCGATATGGTGAGCGATAAGCCGCGTTATCTGAGTTTCCCGCTGTGAATTCTCTGTAAAAGTTATGTAAGTCGTTATGAATCCGACCCCAGAATGTCTGCATACAGGGATTGGTACATAGTTCCGAGGATTCCATGTACTGCTCCTGGCCCGCGTCTGCTCATTGCCCACCCGCATAGCATTACCGAACCTCCTCCTTTGACAGTGCGCTGTGTGCAGTTGGGATTGAATTCCTCACTGACCCCTCGACGAACATTGCATATTCCGAAATCCGAGCCTGTTGTAATTCGATTCGTCTGAAAATAGCACTTTTTCCCATTCTTCGTCCTCACACTCCAGATGCTCTCTTGCGAATCTGACGCGTGCTATCCGGATCCACGACGAGACCAACGGCTTTTCTCGAGTCACGCGTCCTCTCAATCCAGACTCAGCTAAACGTTTTCAAATGCTTTGAACAGAAGTTCTTATGGTTCGCTAGCTGCCATTTCTCTGTGGAGAGCAATCCGTTTTGAAACGTATCTTTCAATGAAAGGCGATGATCAACACGATCCTGCCTGGGTGTCGTCTTACGCGTTCATCGCTTTCTCTTCCTTCCATATTCTCCTCCATTCACCTGCACATCCGCCTACGCTTGAAAAACAGTATACCTCGGCAACTTAAGCTTTCTTCCAGTGTTGGCGTAAGACCATTTCACGTCTCGAAAAAAGACAACTTGAGCCCGCTCTGCTGCGGTCAGCCACTTGCCCTTCGCCATCTTCAGGAGTACTAATTAGATTTGAAGAAGACAATTATCGATTGCCACTATGTAAAGCTGTTTTTCCCGCGATTTAGCGTTGACCATTATGATCTACTGTAGTACATTGCGGATACATTTGAAGAGGTGTTTCCAGTGCATTACCTCGTGACCATTTTCCTTCCACTTGAGTTTCTCTTTGAATTTTGCCAAGCCAAGATAACGTTTAGATATGTTTTGCAGAGAATTTTTTGACAACCTACCCAAATTTCCCCTAAAGTCCCTGGTTGCAAAGTTACGATCGAAAAAATCCGTAGAGGTAGGTGTCCGTAAATATTTTCCCGCCAGTGCATAAACGCGCGCGAAGAGTATAAGTATGCATCATCGTACGCTGTCGTAGCAGTGTTCCAGGAGGTATCTCCGAACCCCGCGACGATTCCTCATTTGCACCAGCACTTCCTATCGAGAGATTTTTCTTTTCAATTTGCGGAGTGAACCCAATAACCGTTTGGAAGGCGGAAGTCTGTACAGTGACTTGGAAGCCCCGCGGCCTATTGGTAATGCTTACTAGTGAACATGAGTTAGCTGTGAACAGAAAACCGTTGTCAACTACCTTCAAGACACTGGCAGCCGTAAAATTCTATCGACTTGGGTGCCTCACGAACTGCAGGATTCGATCAAAGTTGAGAACCAGGGAGTGTGAATCATTGCTTCTCCTCTTACCAGAGGGGGACTTTCTAAGATATATTGTTAGTGGGAACGTGAGCTGAGTCGTCTGTGTCAACGACAGAAAGCTGCCTGTTGTTGCCCTGGGATTAACACCTTCAAGGGAGCTCAAAGGACAGGAGATCGCAACCCCAAGAAAGTCCAAGAAGATTATTCTAATCTGTTGTTGGAGGTTTCCAAGTCACTGCCCTGCTTGAGTTCCTTTTACTGAAACCACTGATAAGACAAGTGTGTGCTCATCAACTTCGGAAGTTGGGACCTCGATGAAAAATTGCCGAACCGCTCTCCCCTTATTTCGGCGCAAGAAAGTGCCCACTATTCGAAGGAAAAAAATCGTGTAATATAATGCAAATCATTGGAGCTGAAAGCAGGGATGAGCGAATAACGAAATTGGATAACTGATAATTTTGCCCAAAAATGGCCGGATAACGGATAAACGGATAACAAATAAACAACAATAATTAAAACTGGTTTTGAATTGCTCCAATCCCAACAGTATATCAGAAATTCAAGCACTTAAATTATGAGCCATCCCTCGCCATTTAGTTTTTTTTTGAAGAAAAAAAAGCCAATAGAAGAACCACGCCTAATCTGTAACACATTTTTTGTCAGTCTACTCGGCTAATGTTTTTGCATATCCACCTTCTTCAGTGTCTGGGAAGCGAAGGGCAGCTTTAGAAGCTACTCGTCTATGGATCATTTCGATGCACAAATTACAATTCACAAGTTCTCCTTTTTCAGAATTTTTAGAACAGGACGAACGCGAGGATGGATGCGTAAAGCTACCTAAATGACCTTATGGAAACGTTTCTGATAAGTCATCCTTGCAGGGAGACAGTAGCAATATTCATACACCTCGTATTCGCTCATTTGGCTCGACCCGGCGGTAGCTTACTCGCCATTCCACTGTTTCCCTAGGGTCAGATGGGTTGTTGTACTCATCAGTCAACAAACTTTTTCTTCGTCTAAGACCCACCAGTGCAGAATGATTTTTAGGCGAGGAATTCCTCCAACTTTTTTCGCTTTTTCCACGCTATGAGCAATCAGGTCGCGCAGAACATCAGCCGAATAAAGTTCATATAACCTACTTAGCTCCACAGCTTGAGAATCACTACTGCTGTTCAACAGTATCACAAGATCCCAGGCAGTCGAACGCGGAATTGTCCAGGATGCATAAAATATAAATTATAAAATAAAATATATCTAGCCAGTGCAAGCTACTGTTGTCCAATGTGATTCCATACATGACTTATGACTAAAAGATAGAATATTCGGCTCCTTCCTAAAAGAAAGTTATTCTCTACCAGATGTTCAACGGCCTAGCGGCCGCCAAACGTCTGGGTTGGGGCTTCGCCCCCAACCCCCCCCCCCCCGTTTAGGCCTTCTTACTCGCGTTACAGTGAAAATCTGGTTTTACGGGAAAGCGAAACAGTAAGGCACAATCTTCAAAAGTGCTCCTATGAAGCTTATCCACCCTCTATCGTACTTACTCGGAAAGCCCAAGTCATAGTGATGCGAGATTCGGTGTAATTCGCGCTTAACACGTGACTGGGTGAATTAGTAATAAAAAATGGATCAGAAGGAATGTTTCGTCGCCGTTTTAGGTGGTGAGACAAATCACATTGTGATGAAATTCCAAATTTTGTGCGCAATAATGGACTCACTATTCGGGTTTCCCGAGCAAATAGGATCCATTAGAACACTTTCACACGCGACAAAAACGAGCAGATTTATTCTCCGAAGTACACATTCTATACGCGGCGAGGAACCGATTGTGATAATCTTGTTAGAGCTCATTACCGCTAAATATCCAACGGCAATAATAATCCTCCGATTCCCGAAGTCATTCTCCCTACCCTTCCCCCGACAATACAAAATATCTCCTTACCCATGTGCAAGCAAAGATAGGCAGAAAAATGTAGTGAGCATCAGTCCAATGCGCGATCCGTGCTCGCGTTAGGAAACGCTTCTCCCACCTTTCTCGATAAAAATATCTCCTGCTGCTGCCCACATTCACTCTTACTACTGAATATGATCTTCTACACAGACCATTCCACCATCCACGCCCAAATCTGGGAAGAGTGAATTTGTTGTTATCCGGCTCAAAAATCACCGGATAGCGGACTACGAAACGGATAGGCTAAAAACCCTGAAACCGAATAATGGATAACGATTAATCCACTCACTCCTGGCTGAAAAGTTAAAGAGGGTGAGAGGGTGGCAGGAATGACACAATAGTCCATATCCGATGAGTGATCACAACTAACTACACACTACTCTCCCACAGTTTAAGCCACTGTGGTTTGGCATGATTATTTTTTCGTTTCTGCCATTATTTTCGACGGTGACCATCACCAGCTAGGACTATAACGAAAGCATATTCACATTGCATTGCTACACTATAATTTGTGTTATTTCTCCGTCAATAACAAACCTGCTTTGCGTGAAAGAGAAATCCTAGTCTTTTTTAGAAGTCGAAGAACAAAGATGTTGATGCGATGCCTTCGAGGACCGAAGAAACTTCGCTCCCTGGAGATGCAATAGCTAAATACGGTATTTGGATAGATCCCTTCTATAATATTTTAGCAACATACCTTAATAAATGAAACTTCCAAAAGCCTTTTGCTAGTATGGTGCCAAAATGATCACCATACTACACGTTAATTGCACCGGAACGCTCCACCGCCCGCTCATTGTGTCCTGGGACCGGACTCGTCAACGTTTTACCGGCCGGCAACGATGGAACTCACCGCGAAACCGCTGCGTACCGCTATTTATCAACACGCGGCGTGGTAGGTTTCCGGTGAAAACCGTTGTAATGGTTACCCTTCTAGAGCGTCCAGTAAAAGAGGAAAAGTACCGGTAACGATCCAAGGTTAATGCCTGACCAATGGCAAGAGTAGTCGGACGCTTTCGAAGGGGCGCATTGCGAGATTTACTTTCACGATTCACCAGTTAAGCTGAAGCTTGTTCTTGGATATATCACTCAGTCATCGTCTTAGAGCCTCGTTTAAAAATTTACACTGTCTGAGAATGCAGATTTGAGCGTAGTTTATAGGGAGCTTAATGAATGTAGTCATTTCTTCCACTTGAATTTTGTGCTTTCCACTACCTCCTTCCTATGTTTGAACCAAGGCCAAATATTTCTTCCATCCCTACATGGTCGAAAAACTGGCTCTCCATCCCCTTATCTTTTTCCTTGAACCTGTATCTGCGTTCTGAAATTCTTGTTGAGAAACTGGTCCATCTGCAAGAGCAGCAGAATATTTTTCCGGCCTTATATGGCGACCCACTCCGAGTCGCTTTGCGCTTAGCTGTCATATAATAAACAACGAAAACAAGCGCAGGCTTCGGAGAGAGGAATAGAAAACCTAGCGCTTCGAATGCCGTCGGGAACGCAAAAGGTTTCGAAACTGTGCAACGTCCTCGGAAGGTGTCGAAATGTCGAAATAGTGCACCTCCGCTGGATATCCAACTTTGCGAGGGGCACTGTAACACCATTCGCGCGGTGGTTTGTGTGGCTGCGCAACAGCCGCTAATCACCGGAGCGGAATCGTTCACATCGTCCTTCGTTTACTACAAGGGTATTTCTGGCAGGGTATTTCTGGTCGGTTAGGAAAGTCGATGATAGCGATTTACCGACCCATCGTTGATGAATTTGGGCCCTGAGAGGAGTGGTAGCAAGAGTCACTACAGCTTTTCCAACCCATATTGCGTCAAAAAAGAGTTGTGATCACTTGCTGTTACAGAGCCTTCCCTGATATGGACAGCTACACTCTTCTGTAATGTTTTATTTATCAAATTCAGTTGAAAAAAGTAGTCTTTTATTCGGAAAGCAAGTCATAGTGATGCCAGATTCGGTGTAATTCGCGCATAACACGTGACTGGGTGAATTAGTAATAAAAAATGGATCGGAAGGAATGTTTCGTCGCCGTTTTGGTGGTGAGGCAAGTCACATTGGGATGAAATTCCAAATTTTGGGCGCAATATTGGACTCACTGTTCATGTTCCTCGAGCGAGTAGAATCCATTGGAACACTTTGACATGCGACAGAAACGAACAGAGACGTTGATGGGACCGCTCGAGCAGTCCAATCTTCAGTAGATGGTACAGGTAAAGAGCTCATAAAGGTTCTGGACTTACAAGTATTTGAAAGAAATATCAAAGCCAGAAAGCGACAGTTTAAGGATGATCCCTAACATACTACAAGAATAAACTTCTGACACAACCTTGGAACCAGACAGTTTGAACCTTAGTCGCATGGGATCGGAAGAAGAACAGTCTGAAGCTCATTGCAACAAGCTCTGCAAGTGGTAACACCTCAGCAGGCAAAGAATGCCCATAGAAGGAGTGGTAGCCTTCTCCAGTAAATCTAGGCGCAGGAGCAATATTTTTTAAACGCACCATGGGCAAGAAAAATCAAATCACTCGTTCTTAGACCGTTTAGATGCCACAATAAAATGCCATGGAATGCTGAAAATATATCTGATATATCTTAATTGACGTACATAGAGCAATAGCATCCTCGAGGTCTCAACTGTTCTTCGCTCTTCTCGCAAATTCTCCAAACTGCGAGATTTAGGTAGGAGAATGGGAGATTCTAATTAGTCGTAGGTGAGTCGTAGTCGTAATAACGTTTCCTGTGTAATTCGCTTTAAAAACACTTCTGAGTGCTCGTAAGGCCGATCTGTTTGGTTGCATCATGTGTTCTGTGTTGGGTGTGGGTTCAACATGACCAAGAATTAGTCTCGTCATCAGGTTCTCTCAACGAATTCGGTCACATCTAAAGAGCTCAGTGTTGTGTAACACCTTAAACCGTGACAAAAACCTGTGTCAGATAATTCTTTTCATTTAGGGAAAGACTGCGTTGAACAACGCGTGAGTTTAACGACATTTCTTTCCTATTTGAGTTTCTTGATTTTCAATTCAAAACAATGTGAAAGGATGAAGCGCGATGCGTTGTTCTCTCACAACCATGACCGTCTTTCAGGAGTACGATGAACAGGAGAACGAGCAGTTCGAGGTGGTGGAAAACGCTAGACCGGCTGAGGCACATATGAGAAATTCGCGACTAAGGTGTAGTTGTTCACATATACGTAGGCGAAGCGCTATATGTAATGAAGGAGCACAGAAGGAGATGCAGGAACGTGCAGAGGGGTGTGGTCAGCGGAGTGTGGGAATGCGCTGCTGCTCCTATAGTAACCGCGGCACCCATCGAACATGTTTCCTCTGTGTCTGCGCGGCTGAGCTCTGGCCGCCCAATTGCGGTCGGTCCTCTGGCCGTTCCCATTACCCCTGCTGTGCGCCTTCCCGACATGTATCGGCGAAGTCAACAGAAGTTTAGTATTAACGAATAATGATTGATAGGTTATCACAACCCCTCAACGTATGAATAATGAAATCAGGAAAACTGTCACTTAAAACCAATAGCTTATGGTCAGTCTGAAAGATAGAGGATAAGGGATCAAACACAATGTTAACCGATTCCTGTGAAAATGTCACTGTTTTATTTTACGAAATATCGTAGAGACCGCGTAACCGGGCATTTGACCTATCCAATGAGGTGCGGTGGCCAAGTGATGGACTTTTTGTCATTAACAAGAAACTTGATTGGTTAAAAACTGAAACACCAATTGTGAAGTTGCCGTGTAACGAACGCTTTACCTTGATGGTGGAATTCACGAGTGAAGTTCCGTCGGGATTCACTCACCGGTATTTTCGTCTATCGGACGTATGTCACCGAATGTGTCACTTGAAGTGAAAAAAAACTGAAGAAGTGCCCTTCACCATATAGATTTTCACAATTAATCCATTGAACGCTGAGCTCACACACAATCAGTGGGTGCTGCCAATTGCACTACACGCATATCTAATACACAGATCTAATATGCAACTCGTCGCATAGTCTTCATCTTAGTCAAATACTAGTACAAGATCTGAAAGCAGTGAGCTACATTCATGCGGATGTAGTTTTCGCGGATGGGGATGTGGAAGGCTGAGGCATTATTCAGGTAGGAGACAAATTTATAAGCTTCTGATGGGCTGTAATAATTAGGTTTCTAGTACAATGAGCAGCGTGTCTCAAAAATAGACCGATAAGTGCCAAGCTTTTCCCAGTATTATGATTCGTATCCACAACCATACTTTAAACGAACTTTGACGACATAGTCTGTTTTACGGAGCATAGAAAAGGCTGCTTAAAAAATGTTCTCTACAGATGGAAGGGCGATCCACCCCCTGATCCAATATTTGACAATGATCACGTAAGTAGCCAGTAACCGGTTTCGTGACAAAGTAAACTGAACTTTTGTACTCTAGGAGGCTGAAAGAATAGCACTCTCCTTAAAAGTGCTAGGCATCATGAAGGATCACAATCTTCTCGATGGCTATTTAACAGAAGAGGAAAACGATATCTTGAAAGAATACTTCACTTCTAAAACCAGTGAAAAACCATCTGCTAATGTAAGTTCTATAAGCCGAAGGTTTTTTGTCCCACTGAAAGTGGTTGAAGAACGTTCACCTTATCTCTGCTCCTCACGTGTGATAAGTAGCTTTAAAAATCGTTGCGCATGGAAGTCAGTGAACGTTCTTACCACCACTTCACGCACGTTTAAGCGATGTCTTCTTATTTGATTCATCAAATGCATCTACAACATCAATTTGCAAACAGGGTATCAAAGACCTTAACTACCGACTATCAGTTACCAGCAAAGTGGCTTTTTGGGGCCGGATCATCAACGACCTAGAGAAACAACAGAGAATTAACAGCGAAAAACTCAGATCACCCGGCTTATCGCTCACCATATCACTTGATAAGCCGCGCTATCAGGGATTTCTGCTGTACTATCTCTGTTAAATTGCTGTAAGTCGTTAATGAAACCAGCCCCTCGATTGGACTGTTATTTTTACGGGTGTAGACCCTCTCATAATCTCGTAACGATATGGTTGTGCATTACAGTTCCATTTACATTCTCCGCCTACATTTCGTCCTTGGTCGTCTTTGCCCCTCTGGATTTCATGTTCTGGATTCGTATCATTTGCTTTTTTAAGGTCATTGGTGTAATAGACAAGTCCATCGGACACGCCTTAAGAGTGATGAGGCATCATCCTGAGCGATTTGATGGCGCCGTAACTGATGATATGAAGAGATTCATTAGTAGTGGTAGACATGTTGGTGAACTCTAGCATTTATTAGTGCGCAAAACATGAAACCGTATACCATTGTTTAGGCGAAGCCAGTTCTACTCGAAGTTATGATGATATTTTGCGAATACATACCAGACAGCTGGGGAGGAAGAGACTACGAAAAAACAGTCACTGAAAAAGTAGCAGAGACCAAATCACAGATGGAAGCTAAAGCTAAAGAGGCAGACAAAAATGGAAATGTGAAAAAGGACGAAAAGAAAGATGAGAATATCGCTGTGAAGAGCGATGAGAAGAAAAACGATAAAAATGACGGTGAAAAAGCAAAGATGGAGCAAAAGGAGAATACGAGGGTGACAGCCTGCGATAAGGCCAGAAAAACTAAGGTGGAGTTTCAACTGTATTATTTTAGCTTTGAAGCACAACAGTTATATTTAGGCCGATGTTGCTAAGAAGGAAGACCAAAAACGGCAGGATAGAAGGGAAACTCTGAAGACCGTACCAGATCAAAAGGTGGGACAGACTCAAACAAATCTCTTTTTTTTCAGGGCAGGCACGCAGAGCCCGCACACTTTTGCGGCGTTGCCGCAGCCGCAGCCGGCAAAAGTGGGGCGGAGCCTTCAGGTTGCGGCGCTTCTCCTCACTGCGACGGCACCGTACTCCGACGTTGCCGCAGCACGGCGCCGTCGCAGCGCACTCCAGTTGAGACCTACTCGCTTCGAAGGAAGCCACGCTCCAATGAGCGACGCGCGCACGAATCAAGAAATCAGCAGTAACCCTCCATTTCATCCATTCTCTTCAGTAGAGTAGTAGCATAGGAGGTTCTTGAGATGATGTGGCACATTGATTTCCTGAAATAGAAGAACAAATAAATAATATCACTACGAAACAATAATCTCGCGGCAAAACTCGAGCGGTTTACTTGTGGATTGATTTTGGGCACTTGACGGAATAGCTTACGCTATAAATATCCTATCACACCGAGCCTATCAAAAGGGTTGTAAACAAGCTAAATAGCTAACACCAGCACAAGAACAACAAAATACCACCACAGACGTCGTCCGGATCGTCGAAAATTAACGGCTGACACTTCCAGTGCCTCTTCAGTTCAGTTCTTGTTCTTATTCTGTTGCTTTCTCACTTCCACCGTTGTTCCGATTCATTCCGCTTTATAGGTTCTTTTAACCACTTGGAATGTTGCTCTCAATCGTCCTTGTACCGAACTACCTTATAAGGAGCTACGAAAGGAGGGCAAATCTCTCGTTTTCCTTTGTACAAGCGATCGCGTCGATAAAATTGTCTGAAGAACGGCGAATCTCGTTGGGCTAGCTCAATCTTACCTAGGTTGTGGTGCTAATGTGAAAGAATTGAAAGTTCGAATGCGAAACACATTGTACAAAGCAGTGTAAAAACGGCATGTAGCCAACCTTGAAATACCACTAGGATTTCATCCTTGACCTCGAAGACTAGTGAATCACTCGTACACCGGGAAGCTCCTTTCTCATGCACTGTAGCATGCGCGGCCGTTTAAATTTCTTAAAACAGTAATAGCAGTCATCGGTAGTATTATTAGTATTAGTGTTATTATAGTATTAATAGTATTATTAAGATTATTATTTTTTGTATTATTATTTCCTTAGTATTAGTATTATTATAGTATTATTATTAATCTTTGTCGTGCGATTTGTAGTGACTGCGTTAGTCGGATATCTATATGGCGCCATTAGATAATGTAATGCAATGTGCATGAGCCCAACAAAAAAGCACCGGCAAGGCTGCTTCTCCTTGAATGATCCTGTTTCTACTACACATTATTGCGGAAGCTTTCGCTACACTTTCGCTGGCTTAGTGGGTAGTATCGAAGGCACAGAAAAAGTAATAAACTAGAGATTTCGGCCTAAACAACATCTTCCATCTGAATAAGGCCCTTGCACACTCGGCAGCAGCGGCAGTGGCAGCGGCGGCGGCAAACGCCTAAGCATAGAGGAATCGATTCTCGCCAAATCAATGCCTTTATACTCAGGCATTTGCTGCTGCCGCTGCTACTGCAGCTGCTGCCGACTGTTCAAGGGTCCATAGACATCATGACAAAAAAGGAAGGCTCGAGAAAGAACCAAAAATCAGCCTCAGCAGCTGACTCACGCCGATCCTATCCGATCGCGCATGATCCTCATCGGGACCCGTGGCGCGCCGTCGAGCGCAGGCAAGACTGTGCGTGGGCGGCGCGATTCTCGATTTTTGCCGCCCGTCGCTTGCCGCAAAAGTGTGCGGAGGCCTTTACACCCAAACCGTGGTTGAGCAACGGCTATGGGTAGAAACTTTAGTAGAATAACAAAAACGACGATCGCAAAACCGAAAAAGCAGGAAAGGCTGATCGTAAGATCGCCATCTCCGTTTTCTTGGTAGGTGCATACAATGATATAGGTTTTACGCCCCTCCCGTAGTCAATATTCTGTGCGCAACTAAACTTCCTCACAAAAGTCTAGAACAACACTGGCTACTGTACCGCTCTTTAGCAAAATGAAGCACATTGGCTTACGCTGGAAAAGTAAAGCATACAGCTTCGAGAAAAAATGCGTGTGCCTTTAGTTTTCAAAAATAACTGGCAGACTTCAAAAATGTTTCTCAGATTCTTCCGATTCGAAGGAACCATCTCGCAACAATTGTGCGTCAATTTGACTCTGCTGTTAGTAGTCGCGCCGCATAGGCATGGTGTACTTCGGCCAACGTGAGGCGACGGGGTCGACGACATGTTCGGCGACGGGAGTATAACACTCCCTCCGGCGCGTCGGCAACAGTGTTTCGCGGACTACTACATACTACGTGGCCTCACCCAGCACTGTCGCCTATGTATAACATAAGCTTGAAGTCGTTTTGCGGAGCGATTTACCTAACACAGTATACCAAAAATCATCCTGTCTTTTCGACCATGTCGTCTCCTTCAAGAGTCTAATAAACACAACCTTATTGGAACGTCCAACGTTCCGCTAACATGGATTGCTTTATTAAAGTTGAATTGTTGAAACATACCCCTTTTCTTGGCTACTCTTGAAACAAATCAGAGCGATTCGCGCATCTTGCTCCCCACATCGCACACGGTAGGTGACCTTCCAGGCATACTTTAACATGCATCACATTTAACGGAAGATGGGAGCGAAGACGATAGGTGAAGCAGAATGCTGAGCTTTCCCCACGATATCACCTTACGCTCACCATGATACTGAAGGATTTTAGGTTGAATGATGTTGAGACATGAGAGCCAACGATGAGATTTCTCTGGTGAATTTAATGCTCTGGGATTTTAATTCATATGTGAAACACCTATCCTTCTGATGATAAAGTAATCTTCTAAGGCTATAGCACAGTATGGTACACGTCCCAAGTTTGTTATCCAATCCTGGCCATGGAGCACTGTGACAATGACGTTGATACAAACAGTTGTAAAGAAACCTGTTTTGTCAATTTTAGCCGTGAGTGATTTTGATGAAAGAAAAGTTGGTGCTGTAGGCGCACCATGTGACGTATTGAAAGCAGTCCAAACAAAAAAATTGTTTTGGTGAAATCCGATTCATTGAAATCGCTTGTTGTCTTCTGCATCGCATTCATCATCAGGTGTCCAGTCGATATCCGCCTCCTCATCGAAATGCACCTATGAAACCACCCAGATGATGCGTCTAACCTGTACCGCCTCTTCTTCCTGACAGTCGAGGTCCCCATAAATGGCGTCCAGGAGGAGTCCTTTTATGGCATCAGCGAGCGCAATCTCTCTCCTTGTAGGAGAAGTGAAATCCGGCAGCGCAACAGGAGAAACACTCGCCCCTGCTTGGGGACGAGGCGTCAGGAGATACACCGCTGTTCTGCGGACCGGAAACTTTTGTTTTGTGCGTCAAAGGTTTCGTAAGGCAGCCGTTAGACTCTTGGTGAAGTCTACGGGGTTGGCGGTGGGTGAGCTAAGGGGAAGAGAGGAAGGTCGCACTCCCCTCAGCAGAAGCTGGTGTACCTCCTGACCGACCCCCTTGAAATCCGGTGTGAAACTGGAAAGTAGTCGGCAAACAACATGTTCAGGTGAGAACGACATTTTTAGTGCGCTTATGTACCGATATGTCTCGGTTCCATAATATACAACCTAAGATGAGCATATTTGTGTGCAGTTACGGTATCGTTGCTGATACGTCATGATATGGTGGTGGTACAGATATGCATAGTTGAAAAACAAGCACATATGAAGGCGCATAGAGAGAGCCTTGGTTTGTTGTATGCATTGGTAGTCTAAAATTGACTCCTGTGATCATAAGAAAGTGCAATAACAACAAACTAGTGCGTGCAGAAATAGTGGCAGCACTCGCACTTGAACTTATAACCCCGCCGGTGTGGTCCTATGAGGCGGCAGTGTTATTGGCTACGCCACCGAGGCATATCTCGTCGGGTGCCGTAGGGGTTGATAATGGTTGCGCGCACGCTTTCAGACCTCCTTTCCAGGTCTTTAAAGAAGCGTTCAGCAAAAACTGACTGTGGTTCTGCGCCACTCACAGGGCCCTACAACCTGCCAAAATAGCACCGCAAAAGCTCACAATGAGCCGGGAACCTTTCCTTGTTAGGATAGCGACTGAGAACTCCACATCCTTCCGCGTCGCACTGCAGAACTTATCGGTAGAAGCCGAGATTCCATCACGGCGGTGGGAAGTCTGAACAACGCCTAAAACACCTTATTTGAGGGAATTCGAATCGTGCCACAGATTGAAAGGGTAGGGCGGAACGTTCTGCGTCTGAACGGCTTTCATCACCTCTCAACCAGCGAGTGCAATAAATCTTTTTTCTTCCTGACCTACTGATTCCTGTGCGCTCCATGCAGCGCTACTCCATTTTCACAGAAAATGTTCACTTGCCTTGGTTAAGCTACATGCTGCCCTGGCTCCAATATTGTGGTTAATCTTATAGTTATTTTTTCTCATCTATTACATTTTCCGATACCTAAATGATTTAGAAGAGCCAAGCAAGACAACCAAGATCCGAGGTAGGTTTTTCCCAAACGAGCTGATTACTGCTCACAACTACTTGTTTTCGACATCTAATTTGAAATTTTAGCGACAAGGTGCTGCTAAAGGCAGGGATCGCAGTGAACACCGCAAGGTAGTACAGTATTACACCGTGTTTATCTTCCCATTTATCATCTCTAAATTAATTTTAGAGTGCTAAAACTAACGAAGAAAATTCAGGGATTATTACGTGGATTGTTTCGGTACAGTTCCTTCTGTTATTGGTTAAAGCTGATTACAAACCAAAACCTCGTAATTTCCACAGTCCGTTATCATACCATGTGACCTCAAGAAAAACACAAGGCAAAAATGAAAATTGTGGACTACCTCTCATCACCAGAGCCTTGGTCGCTTTATATTCACTCACTTTCTTAGCGCTTTATCATTCCAAACCATAGTTTAAGATGTCTCACAGCGCTGGCTTGTAGAGCAAGTCTAGAGGGAATCCACACTGTATCTTCTCTGTAATAATACCTTATCCGCAATAAGTATAGGCTTCTCTCTATGCTTCTATGATGACCGTACCACCATACTTAACGTTTTTGTTCCAATAGCACATAGAAATCCTGTGGACGTTACGAAGAGGTTAGGTGAACTCTCCGTTCTAGGGTTGCACACAGGTGGCTTTTATGATTAATTTGCTCTGATTTCAGGGTTTCAGGTCGTTGTTAACTAGGAAGAACCTTAAACAAAAACCAGTTGAAGGTATTTTTCATTGTGCAGTTGTACATTTGAAAGCCTGTAGAAATTGTTGAGTAAAGCAAGTGCACTATCATTTTGGTTGAGGTTGAAGGAGATACACCAAAGCTGGCCTGACAGAGTCTGGAAGTCTTATTTGACGATTTAGAAATTAAGTAAGAGAAACGGCAATACAGCTGCCGACGAGAAAGTGCTCCTCATTTTTTCCCTTTGCTGGAAACTCTCAACAGAGCATCCAATCTTGGCAACAAATTTCAATCCAAATCACGTCATCATAATCATTAAGAGTTCTGTTAGCGACTTTGCACCACAAAGCGATTCGTGATTGATTCCCGATTGAGCTTCTTTATGCTTTTCGTAGGATAAGTTAAATAGAGAAACTACAAAAATACATTGGTTTAGAAGGCACCCAGGGGCCGGATTCGTCAACGACTTACAGCAGTTTAACAGACAAAATTACAGCCGAGATCCCTTATAGCGCCGCTCACCAAGCGACATGGTCAGCGATAAGCCGCGTAGTCTGAGTTTTCCGCTGTGAATTCTCTTTTGAAGTTATGTAAGTCGTCAGTGAATCCGAACCCGATGTCCAATTCGCAAAATCAACATTTGCTTGCACTAACACTGCACATAACATAACGAAAGAGGAACGATTAGTATAAAACCGTGATAAGATGGCTTCTGTAGATCTACCCCAAAAGAAAGAATAGGCTACTTTGGACACTTACCGCTTTGCTAGACTTATTATTTTAGGAGATCATAACATGTTGTTACTGCAAACTTCTGCTTTTCATCTAACAGTATCCATTTAGGCGAATGATGTCGCTTAAATTGTGAAGGCCAGCGCTCTGTGGAAAGAAAACATTAGCATTTTTAGACGGATTCTATACTTGAAAATCGTGCGAGATTACAAAAAGAATTAATAAAATTTAGCTCTATGCTGTTTGGAATCTGGCTGTACATTCAAGTTGAGCCGATGCTTTCAAGACAAAAAGAAAGAAAATAAGGAGCGCATTCATCTCTGTCCATCTATAAGCCTTCAGAAAACTTGCTCAGGTCAACTAACCCAATATCAGTTGAGAAGACGCCAGGAGCCGGATTCATCAACGACTTACAGCAATTTAACGAAGAAAATACTGTCGATATCCTTGATAACGAGGCTTATCAAGAAGTGATAGGGCAAATGTTTCACCAAATCACTCGATGTGCCACGCTATCAGGGACTTCGGCTGCATTTTCCCTGTTAAATTGTTGTAAGTCGTTGAAGAACCGGTCATAAGAAGTTATAAACTTGCGATCACCTACATATATTGGCTCCGTTCCTAAGATTTTGTCAATGTAGGGAGAACAAGATGTTTAACATTACTTGCTTCTTAGGCATCTATCCTTAAATGTTCTTATATGTCGTTTGTGAAAGTGACAGCTCAAGGGTCAAAAGGACTTACATGCGCACAACTTCAGCAATACATGAAGATTTTGCCTTATCTATTATATATAGAGCAGTATAGGAAACTCAACCACAATGCTTTGAAGCTGACTTTCTTTCTTCTAGTTGTAAGAAATATATAAGAACACTTTTGCAGAAACAACATCTTAAAGCCCGTTACGTAAAAGTGCTGTTCCTCCTCGTTATGACATGCTTGAAGGGGCAGGCGAAAATCCGCGCGATAACGAGAGTCGCAACGTAACCGGATTTGGACATTTTGCACCATTTTTTTGACTTATTTATCTGAAAGTGCGTACAGTGACCGAATTACACTGGAATATGTTACCACGAGGACATTGTGAAGGCGAAGAATGCTTCCTGATGATAAATGCTGCCCATATCCTCGAAGATACTCTCTCATGTTGCGACCAAGTTGCTGCAATGCAGATTCGCGTCCTACACCGCGGATTTCTCGGGGCATCATCACGCGATGCTCCGCCTCAACCTTGTCTCGTTCACTTGCTGGTCCATGGAGCGGTGCTTACCGCTCGGTAGCGATGGTTAATATTACAAACTCAAGGTCCTGCACATCGTTGTGGTGCATCGGCCCGTTCAATCCATAGGGGAGCCCCTTGGCTATTTTCTGCCACATAGATAAAACAGCATACCAGGAGAGGGACCAGGCAAAGCTCGCAACGTTATTGTAGTTCATTGATAACTACCCTTTTCGAGAAAATCTCATGCAGGGGTTCAGGAAATGCTGTTGTATTTCCACAAGTCGAGCCTGAACAACGTAATAGCTCGAAAACTTTGCTCGGCACTTTCGATAATGATGCGCCTTCGCAAATGAACCGCAATATCCTCAAAACAAACTTCTGCTTAAAAAAAGCAGCATATGAAAACGCTCTTTCTTTAATAGGAACCTTGAAAGCCGATCTGCTAGCGACGCTCGACATGATACAAAAAGAGTACGTTTACACAAAAAAAACCGAGGAAAGGAGTTTTTCGAAGAACTCCAAGCTGTTGAGGAAAAAATTGAGTACAATCCCATAATTATAGAGCCTGTCATTCTGTTATCGGCTCTAAAATCTCGAATTCTGAAAATACAATATGTACTCACTCGCGAGTAATTCTTAAGCACTTTCGAAAAAGCGGTAAAAGCCGATGAAAACTTTGAAAATCAAGAGCAAAAGATGGCATTTCAAACATTCCAGACTAACGATAAGACATGAGAAGTGATCGCAGCAAATCTAGAATGTCTTGCATGAGCATTCCTTCCGTATGTGCAAATGTCATAAAAAGATTGTGTAATCTACCAGCTGCACGTATTGATACAATGTCTTATAAAACCGTTTTTGATTAAGTACGTCTCCCACTCAATGAAATTACCTTCCTGGGATATCCCTTATCCGACACTCATCATCCTAGATGGATCGAGACCATACTCAAAGAGCCACCTCGCAACATCGTGAAGGAATTCTTGAAAGAGTACAAAGGTGGAGAGGCTCATACAGTGGGTGAAGCTTTCGATCACCTTGAAACCCTAGTGATTATATGAACGTGATGGAGCGCTTACAGGACAAGACCAGCCCGAGGTGTGATTCCCAAGTTTCCGCTTGACCTGGCGAGGTTCAAAGGACTTAGCACTGCAACTTTTGCTAAGGGGCGAATCAACACTTATCAATGCCGCTATGTAAATTTTACAATTTCACAATATATGCTTGGCAAATAGTAAATTACGTGGTTAACACATAATTTACTGTGTAAGATACAGAACAGATTCTACTAATGCTAGGTCAGCCTGTAATAGCTCTAATACGTGCGAGATTTCGCATGCATCGATTTGCGCCAACGGAATCTGTTCGTTGAGACCAGTGCATTGAACCCGTTCGTTCATTGTTTTGGCCAAAGATCGAGTTCTCTTCGCATCTGCATGGATATAAACGTCAACATCCTTATCCGATTTACATGGCAGACGAGGACCGCTAGGTGGAGCTCATTCAGTTCTAAAACTCACTGAATCGGCCAGACTCTTCAAACCTTCGTCAGCAGACTGGATAAACTCTTCAACATGTTGGCCGAAACGAAGAACGACGTACACATTCTGATGGAGCGAACCACGCCAAAATCGCTCTGAGTTTTCTGCTCGGATAACGAAACCGTGGGCAACCACTACTCAGGACGATGTCATCGCTCTTATATCTGTCGCTATGCGACTGTGCGAAATCACTCACATAGCTGGTACTTGCGGCCGGAGCACGGCGCAAGCGTTTGCTCCGTCACGTGCAACAACTGCCGAAGGACACATAATAGTATTCCATGCGCTGTCACTCCGACAGGGAAGCACAGGAATTAGCTGCTTCATTCGCGGGTTGCATCGACTGGCTCCGCTTTCTTGACAACATACCTTCACCTTAATGCCAGTCTCCGTCACCGATTTGAGCTGTTTCGCCATCGCCGCCAATCCGCGTCATCGTCGCCATTACTTGTCGTCTCCACCGCTACCTCACGGCCAACTATATTCCATGTCAACCACGTCATTTACGTTGCCTGCGGCTGTCGCTGGTCTGGTATTCTACTACTGTCCCTTATATCGTCTCCTCATCCCATCTCCTACCATCTCCGTCGTTATCCTTCTCACTGATCCGGCAGCCTCCTAGTCCTTGTCATCCGTCGTCAGACTCTGCTCAATATCGTATAGGGTTATCCTCGATGCAACGCTTAATGCGCAGTTCCGCCACTTCCACGAGTTTAAACTAATTAGTAAAGTTAGTTAGACTAATTAGGAAAGTTTTTAGACTTATTGCATGGTAAGATTCAAAACAACGTATCTTTGCCGGCTGAAGTTGTGAGAGGGCCGGACTTAGGAATTTTGTTTTTCACGTCCTGTATATATGTAACTAACAGCAGCATGTGTTACATTTCGTCTCCTGTTCTCGCTGGCGCCTTCGCAATGGACTACAAGAAGATGCTCTACCGACCAGCTCTCCTTTTACAGTACCGCTCCACCCGATCCGAACAAATCCAATCGCTTCCTGCAGGAGACAATGAAGGAGCAAGCCCCTCTCGGGCGACGTGCTTGAATTGGTGCCGCAACTTCGACAACGGTGACAAACCGCTTGAGGATTCCCGACGCACAGGTCGACCACATAGGCAGAACAGCCAGAGTCCGCAGTACACGATGTTCTTCGGTCTTCTGGCAAAGTCGCGAAGTTGCCTCGAGTCGTAGCACATGCTTTGACGCCTCAAGACAAACGGAAACGTGTTGATACCTGCACTGCTCCCCTCTACCATCGCCGCACATTTGCTTGGATCGACTCAATCGTCACAAGGGATGAAAAGTATTGCGTCTATGACAATTTGGTGCGTCGCAAGGGCGGAGAGCCGTTGGATACACCGCCCTCAAAAAGGGGCGAGGCGAGGAGCGCGCCGAGAATTAGATGTCCGGGTCCCTGCCTTCACATGGAGGCATCGCATTTCTAATCACTTCCCTTGGACCTGTAGCTCTATCCTGAACTGATTTTGTTCTCGAGACAAGAGTCAGATTCTTGTTCACCATATTTGGAGGAAAGGAGTTTCAGCTGCAGCGCCAAGGCTTTCTTCAGGTCCCGACACATTGCTCAGTACTAAGGCGTCGTCCGCATTTTCCGACAAGTACAGCAACACTTAGCGAGATATGTCATAACAAAAACGCGATCATCCACTAGAAAGTTCTTCAACACAAGGATAATTGTTGTCTGATCCTTGCAAAGAAAGGGTGATGAGCCGGTTCTGCGCACAATTACGAATAAGCTTTCAATGTGGAACTCCTGACCGGAATCATCCATAGTTCTAGTAAAGGCGAAAATTGAAAGAATCTAGAGAGAAGAGCGATGTTCTCCTCTCCTCAACTGCCTCCGTAATCGAACCGACTGGAAAATGACTTCAGAGTTCCCCGAGATGCGCTTCCCAATCGTTTCCTATCAGCGGTTAGGTCTTTGAACGACGTCACGCCAATTAACGACGGTTTCGCGAACTTGTTCAAATAGGGCGACGCGGGCACGGCGGGAAGAGGGCGGCGGGCAGCACGGTGTACCAAACGACTGCCCACCCCCCGTCGCAAGCACTGGGTGGACTTCGATGAGTTGCCTCAACCACAGCCGAAACGCACTGATCACGACAAAAAGGAGTTGCTTTACTTCTGGTGGGACATCAATGGCCCAGTATTCGGGGAATTTGTTCCTACCGGTTCTGCGCTCAGCTGGAGAAAATGAGCGAAATACTACGAAATCGGAATCCCAGAAGAAGAAAATTCTTCTTTTCATGGATACCGCCAGACCTCACACAGCAAAGAATACGCAGAAGAAATTGGGGGAACTCTGGATTGAACTGGTACCCCATCCGCCGTACTAATATGATCTGGCACACAGTGACTACCATGTTTTCCGGTCGCTGCAGTCTTTCTTAGCTGGAAAAAAAGTTCTCAAATCGGTAAGAAGTCAAAAGCGGTGTCAACAACTTCTTGCTGCCCAAGTTTCCGCAGTTCTTTGCTCGTGGTATTCGCTCTCTGCCGGAAAGATGACAATATGTGATAGATCATAATGGTGAATATGTTGTCGAATGATTTTGGTTGCTAATAAAGTGATTAACTACACTGAAAACCTTCCGGACAACCTATTAATTTTACATGCAATCTGTAATTTGTTTGCCTACGTTCTCTGCTTTGTTTGCCGCAACGAGAGATTCGCTCCAGGCGGATTTCGCGGGGTATCGCCACGTGAAACTCCTCCTTAACTTAGCTTCGTACTCTTGCTGGATGGTGAGCGGTAGTTCCCGCTCGGTATTGTGAATGGGTCGATTTCATAGAGATCCAAATGCCCAAAAGTTGCCCAATGAACCACAAATTCGAGGTGTGGCACACTCTCTGTAATAAGTGCGATTATGCAGCATACGTATGAAGCTTAGGGAGATTAGAAGTCAGGAGAAAAGTGAGTAAGCTGATGTGATAAGATGTTTTATTGTGATCAAAGCCCTTGTTTTAGGCGAGACTCGAACGTACACCCGAGTAGTCGTAACCGCACCCTTCTTTCCGGATAGATTGCTAGCTCACAGCACTAGCGCTGTTGGATCGCACGCAGCATCCACGATATCATCGCTGCAGTAGCCTATACCACTCATCCCTGATAACGGGATATTGCGATTGAACATCGCTGTCGACGTGCCAAGAAAGCAAAGTGTACGGTTTAGAGTCTACCTGGACGACATTTTTACAGCTACAAAACACCTTGCTACCGAACATATTGGGTGACCCCATAAGTCCTTGCAGTTTTTTTTTCAACGATTCACCGCAGATTTCGCCCACGGTTTCTTGCACAGCGCTGCATTGCATTCGAAAGAATGATTTGCTCTATCAGATCGTGTATTGCATTTGTATTTTCATCATGAATTTTGTCCATTTTTAGGTCGTTGAAGTGAAAAGTGAAAAAAAAGAAAAAGTAGCCATTTGCGCACTTGTTCTTTCCACTTAGTTTTGTACTTTTTGCGCATTTTTTATAGCATTTGGAAGAAAATGTTGTGTGCTACAAGAATATATGTTAGCGCTATTTGCTCATTTGGCCTTTATTGATTTTTAGGTCATCAAATTGGGACGTCCGAAGGAGGATGGTTATTTTTGCCGACAGCTCCTGCTCTGTGTTTGGACTATTTGGGTTGGTGTTATATATCATTCGAAAGAGAATGTCTTGCTCTATAAGAATATTTATTGATTTCTATTGAATATCAACAAAAGAAATAAGCGTGAACCAATAAACACGACACAGATTTTTACTGAGCAAGACATCCTCTTCCAAACGACATATAACACCAAGCAAAAAAGTCCAACCACAGAACCGGAGATTTGGTAAAAATTCGGACGGAAAAGTCGGAATTCCCAATTTGATGGCCTAAAAATCAATAAAGGGTAAGTGAGAAAATAGGACCAACACAAATTCTTGTAGTACAGAACATTGTCTTCCAAGTGCTATAAAAAAAACTGCGCAAAAAGTTATATACCTAAGCGGAGAGAACAAGTGCGCAAATGGCTACTTTTTCACTTTTCACTTCAACGACCTAAAAATTGAAAAAATGCATGATGAAAAAAGAAATGTAATACATGTTCTGATAGTGCAAATCATTCTCTTTCGAAAGCTATGCAGCGCTATGCGAGTGACCGCCGGCGAAATCTGCAGTGAATCGTTGAAAAAAAAATTGCAAGGACTTATGGGACAACCTAATAGCTTCTACATCAGTTACTCTAGGCTTAAAACAATTTCGTTAAATATGAATATGAATATGAATTATCTGAGTTTGAGACATCAACATCGGTAGTCCCTAGAAGAACGATTGTTCCAACTTACGACAACCTTGCCTCCCATCCGGAGGCACAATAACGGGAATGGACAGTAATTCCACTATTGTTTGAAGTACTCGTAGTTGAGTTGAAATGCTTGTAGGTAAGTGCATTGAGATTTCGTTAATCTAAAATCATCATTCTCATTAACATCTGTTTCGGTTTTGGCGGGGTCCCCACTTCTGGTGTGGTGACGCCAATTCTTCCGATTAAATGCTTGGTCGTGTTGACACCAGCTATCTTTAAATCTAAGTGCAACGTATCCAGCCAACGTTGCTTCGGGCGTCCTCTGGGCCATTTTCCATGGACTTCAAGATTCAGTCCGATCTTACAGACGGTGTCGTCGTTAGTACGAAGGACGTGGCCGTACCATCGTAGACGGACTTCGCGCAACTTGGCAGCTATCGGGACGACACCGAACCTTTGTTGTATAGTGTCATTGTGAACGCGGTCCAATCGCGTTACTCCGTCTGTCCACCTTAACATCTTCGTCTCCATTACACTGAGGCGGCTTTCAATTTCCCTCGTCACGGGCCAGCACTCAGCACCGTACGTCGCTACTGGGAGGACGACTGTTCTATAAACCTCCATTTGAGGTGCTCAGGTATTGGCTTGTCGCACAGCACCCCAGCCAATAGGTCTAAGCTGCACTCACACGTACACTCACCTCCAACTTTAATGTGCCATCGCACGCGACTTTTGATCCAAGATACTTGAAAGATGTAACCAGTGAGAGCTTACTCAGTACCATTGACCTAATAGATCCGTGTCCATTCACATCCGTCGTCAAGTATTCCTTCTTCTTGACGTTTAGCTCGAGTCCGAACAATGCCAGGCGATCGCCCACGCCTGTGCCTGTCGCTCGAGTTTGCTTTTGCCTTCCCATGCAAGCAGACGTCATCGGCATATAGCAACGTTCAAGAAGCTGTCTTTTGGAGATATCGTGAGATTGCATCCACGACGACCACGAAGAGCAGTGGAGATGGCGTAGATCGGTGCTGCACTCCCATTGAGATTAGAACCTCCATCGATGTACCCGCTGGTGCTCGCGCTGGGCGTATTGGGCACGAGTGGAGGATGTGCACCCATTCAATATGTTATTCAGGGACGCTGTGTCGCCTTAACGCGAACCGCGCAATGCGCGGGCAGGGGGAGACAGCCCATGGGCTTTGACCGCCTTGAGCGTAGCAGTCGGATGTGGTAACGTGGAATTCCCCACATTCTACACAAACTGATGCGTACGTACGTGTAATGCAAGATGCATTGTGAGGTGTCTAGGTCAAACGTGTAAGAACTGGTAATTTTTTGAGTACTGGTGGGCCGCGCGTTGCTCCCGCGTACTATATAATTCTCGCGGAACGCGGTTGAAAGCATTCTCGAAGTCCAGGAAGGCAAAATGCACCGGTTTCTGTTTTCGCGGTGCTTTTCTAGCAGAATGCGAACGGCGGGTACGGCATCAACGGTGCCACAGCCAGAGTCAAAACCACAGTGATTAGTGAAAATCTTAACAACATCCCGAACACGTCTATCGACAAATCGCTTAAAGATTTTCATGGTGTGCGAAAGGAGACACATTGAAACTAGCGCAGATCGCAGGACTGCCCTTCTTCTTCCTAATCGGGACGGTTGTGCTTTGCTATCAGCTCTCAGGCACTTTCTTCTCAGCAACAACCCTGACTTCATCTTTCTCAGCGCTACTTCGGTTCACTCACTGTGATCTTCTGAACGGGATCGTACACAGGAGATGCAAAAGGAGTGCAGGGTGGACAAATTAAACAGTCGAAATAGTCATTCCTCGAAGTAGTCGTGCCCTCGCTTCGCAGCCCTCTTACGATCCATCAGAAGATGAACGTTCTCGTATTACTGCCAAAGAACTTCTCGATGTCTTCTATTTGGCGAGTCTGTAAAGATAACGCTAAGCATCGCGCGTCTCCAGGTTTTCGCTCCCATCAGCGTAGTGTGCGGCTTCAGCAGCGAGCACTGCGTTTTGCCGCTTTTTTCGCTTCTTGATAATTCCGCTAATTATGGACTGTTTTATCACTAATAAACACGTGATAGAGCCGCTTCTCTTCTAGAACAATTTCTATGAAATCGCCAGTCTACAGCCGTGCCTGCTTTTGACCCAGCGCCATCCAGACTTCGTTGTGCCGAGATCGAAGCGTGCAGCCTGAATTATCGCTTCGGTAGCCTCTTTTCAACCTTCATCGACAATTGTTACCGTCGGCAACCGCATGTGAGGAGTAAGAGCCACATCTTTTTCCTCAGTCGCCACCATTTGATCCTTGCTGAACCGCAACGCTCTACCTGCCTCAGCCTCAGAGGGGCAAACATAAGTAAACTTAATTTGTCACATCTAAAAAAGATTCCTAAAAGTGATCAGAACACAAAAAGTGGTGCGGAGATGCTTACAGCAATACTTCATCATTGTCGCGAATGCGATGATCGCTCCCTCTCAATTCCATGCTCCGCGGTCACCGGTCCCGTAGCGGCACTCTGATGAGGTGCATGCGGAGCGGCCTGCAGCCGCAGCGTACCCTATCGATCGCTGCCTCCCCACCCGCTATGGGGGCGCGGCTGTCAGTCTACACTTCCACCGGGGTTCTGCGGGGTCGCGCTCCGCAGAGCGCCGACCTTTCGGTATCATGCGTCCGTCTCTCTGTCTCCAGGAGTGGCCTGTGGGCCTTGCGGTCTTACAGTCACCGTTCAGAGCCCGATGCAGGCAAGGGGGGCTGCGAGTCTGATGGGAAGGCTCGCCTGCCATCGAGTCCTCCGATACCTCTGTATTCCGGACTGCTGACGCGACATTCATATCATCACTTCATCTCAGCGACGATTGTCTCCTCTGCCTACATCTATCTGCTACTGTATTGGTATGCTATATACATGGATTGGAAGTAAATCTGTATTGTTGCCCGTCTACGGGAGACAGGGAGCCAGGATGGCATGCATGGTCATTCCAGCGAAGTCGTGCCGGGTCGCGCACTGGGCGGACCCGGGTAAACCGACGTATTGGTATTGTATTGCTGTATTGTGTGTATTGGCCCTATAGTGTCATTTCATGAGGGGTGCAGTCGGTCCGGACCCGGCTGTATTGCGCAGCATGCCCCTGTGAATTGGCTCCGCCCCTAAGATAGGCTCCGCCTCCTAGATCGCGGGTCACCACGCGGCACCCCAACTGTACTCAAGGACGCAGGGCATGGGGTGTTGCGCTCCCCCTCCTTGGGCAACCGGGGCCTCAATGGAGATAGCTGACAAAGGGCAACCGCCGAGTCGCCACAATCATGGTGCGACTGTGAAAAATGAATAGCCACTTGAACTTTTGAGTTGTCAACCGCTGTGCACTAAGCTGCACCAGTGAGTAGAGTGTCATTTTTCAATTAGGGAATTTCACCGTTTGCTTTCCAATGTATTTTGCAGCTCCATAGCACCATGTCAGAGAAGCAGGTGCAGGTGATATGCTTTTTGTTAGTTGGACATATAGGAGTATCTATAAATCTGTGTAGGATCATTCCCTGAATCAATTCTAAATCCAAGAAATAACGAACGGACTCATACAACACGCTGTTAGATTAATTGTTCAAATTAATAGTACGCTCGTCAAAAATCTATAAACCAATAATTCAGCTGGTGCAGTTATCTGGAATAACATTTCTGCTCTTGAATGCCACATAGCTTTAAAATGTCAGTAGTACCTTTAAACACGAACAAGGTACACAAAAAATGCCATCAATGAGGTATCGTTTTATTTATACTATGTACTAGCCATATATACACACCTTTAAAGTCTAATATACATCTTTGGATTGTAGTTGAATCGCTGATATATGAAAAGGCGGCTCTAAATTGTTTGCTGACTTTTCTTTTCTCATGAGGGCGTGTTCTCTAGCCTTCTTCGTCATGAATAGCATTTCCACTTCGTCGATTGAATACCCTCGAGTTTCGGGTAGGAAGAAGTAGACGAATACGAGTGCGACCAACGTGAAACCGGCGTACAAATAGAAGGTTCCTAAATCACATGATGCAGAGTGAACGACCTAATGACAGAGGAATGACCTGAACAAACCGTATTTCGTGATAGCTTGACCAAGGGATAGGAATGTGAGCGAGATCAGAAGGTTGAATATCCAATTGCATGCCGTTGAGATTGAGACACATGTGCTCCTCGCCCACAGTGGGTAGAATTCAGCGTTCACCACCCATGGTAATGGAGCGTAGCCTGAAATAAACTCCACACTGTAAGAAAGAGAGTGGGAGAATGAAGATGATTAGTCCCAAACGTTTACGTGGCCACGATCGGTGGGAATACTGAACCTGTTGAACGCCGAAGAGGAAAATAAAAGTTGCAAACCTTTTTAGGAATACCAAAGAAGCAGTGAAGAGCAGTAAAGCTGCCGTATTCCATATCTAACTGCTTGACTGTACAATTCTTCATTTCAAGGGTGCTCGTTCTTTACAAGAGCCAATTTCTCACTTTGATGACTTTACAGGCTATGGTCGTCAACTAGGTTCCGAGTAGTATTGAGAGCTATTTTCTGTGAAGCTTTTACTAGAAAGCGGACGACTTAGGAATATATAAAAGGCGCTGTAGAAGCAGTGAGTAGTGAAGAGTAACAAGATCTTCCTGTCCCTTCCACAGTTCTTCCTGCGCTGAGATATACCGTAGAAACCAAAACTGAAGGCAGCATGGACAAGCGATCAGTGTCGCACAATGAGTAATCGAGAGGGTATGCTCTTTGTAAAATGATTTAGAGAGAGGAGACTGCCAGAGCTCCAGCTTCGTCAACGTTCGAGGGTGTGAGAAACTGTTGCATATGCGAAGTCGTGAAAAAATATGTAGACTAGTCTCGTACTGCATTTCTGAATCACTATAGAAGAACTGGCCAGTCTCAAGCGGGTTCATCGGTTTTTGCCGAATATTCACGACTCTACATCTATTGTGGAGCAGATTTTCTACGCCTCCTCCCCTTGTTTCCGTCTCGGTTTTATTTCTTGCTTAGGTTGCATGAAGCAAAGGAAACTACTGCCATAGTGGCAAAGCGGAATTTGCCGAGACAGTGTACCGGCAATTATTCAAACTGAAGTAGGGGAATCGTTTTGCTCCGTCTTCGAATGCGAACGACGTAGGCGAAGAAAAAAGACACTTCAATTTGCAGTGCAATTTTCGAATGCGCTGAAAAAATTTGCCCAATTATCTGAGACCATACACAATCGTAGATCTCGGGCAGGCAGATATTGGAAGAGCCCATGTTGTAACCCATGGTTATGATATTTATATACTTTCGCGCTGCTTTCGATAACGTATGCAGACAAGGTATTTGGACGGAGCTGCAGTCAAATCATAAATCGTCGAAAACTGAACGAGCGAGAAGGGGATTCCAGCTCATTTTCAATTCGGTCTGATGTGTAGAAGGTGTGCGTACTATTGCACCGCTTCTCATTACTGTGGTAGTTGCAATCATGTGGAAAATGTTTAGTATCCGACAAGGAGTTCAAATTGGAAAAGGTTGATCTGTAATACAGCTCATGTTCGCTGACGATGGAGCTATTTTGGCTGGAAAAAACATGTTCTTCAAGAGCAACAACCGCTCCAGCCCTTCCCTGTGGACTAACCGCCAACGTCGTGATAACAAGCACACATTGGCTAAATATTGGCACGCCGAAGAGCTCAAGTAGCTTGGCTCTATGGTAAAGCAGAAAAAATAGGATGTACTGCCGAAGTCCATAGTAGGATTTCCAAGACAGCCATGGTCTTCGGCTTACTGAGCTGATGCCTATTCAGGAGTCATAAAGTGACACTGCAAGAAAAACGCGAGTGCTTCATTCTATTGTGCTATCAGTCCTTTTAATGTAGTCGAGACGTACTCTTAAAACTGGCTTGCAGAAATTAAAGTTTTTCAAATGAGGTGTTTCAGACAGTTACTAAACACGCTTCGTGGCATGGTTATGAGCGAGATTATCTGCAAGACTGTAGCTATGAGCTCACTATCAGAAAACCGAAAACCGAAGACATAGGCTCAGGTGGTTAGGGCATGTAAGTGGCATACCAGCGCGTCGTATCCCCAAGAAGTTCTTGCGGGCCCGAAGGCCGAGGATGAAAGATGCAATGAGCTGCTCCAAAGAAGGCTTGGATGAAGCAAGTAGAGGATGACTTGAGTAGGCGATGCCTCTGTTTAGAGAGGGACATGATGTATAGTATTCACAGCTACATGCACCGACAATAGACGGACTGGCTCCGAGACGGACTTCGATCTTACGTCCGCTAACTCTAAGTCCTTCTTAACGATAATGCTTGAATTTCGCTGACTTTGAACGACCCTACGCTAACAGCTCACGAAGTAAACGTTTTGCTCATTCAATGGTCCATTTCTTTCCTTGCCGAAAACTTTGAAACCATCCACAATAATGTGGACTAGTCTTACCGCTCGAAAACGACAGGAGGTAGAAGACCATGATGATTATGGGTAAGAACGTGTAGCTGGTTTGACACGACTTTGCGTCCCACTCGTAAATGTACCCTGAAATCGAGTTGTTACAGAATTAAAGGGGGACATAAGCGTTTAAGCTGTTACTTACCCATAGAGGCTGTGGATTGACAAGGACCCAATGTAGAAACCACATCATTCTTTTCGAGGCAGTAACCTGGAAGTCAGAATTTTCACTTTTTCACCCGCTAAAGTACGTGTATAGTTTATTCTGCAAAAACTGAGGAACTTCTTATAGCACTAGCATATTCCTAACAGCTTGTTAACGTACAGAACATCAATGACCTGCATGACTAGGTTGCAAGACTTTCCCTACCTGTTTTTTGTCCTTTGATAGCACAGAATCCACAGTCTTCGTTTGTGACGCAAAAGTCGCAGTTACTGAAAATACTTCTTCCTGCATAACTCTGTAGGGCATGGCTCTCTCGTATTTCCGTGGCGGATATGCGAGAAATTGTGAAGTTGACCTCCACGCGCCTTATCTTCTTTCATTTTCACGCTTCTTAAGCTCTGTACTTCCGGGGTTCTGAGACAAGAATATTTGTTTCACAGATTTCGGCACAGCTTCCGTTTATGCTGCCAGGTCGGACAGTCAATTGCTGTCGCTTTCAGCTTTAGCAATAAAAAGTGATAGTTTCAGATCTAGCTTGACATTTCAGTCTAAAAAAAGTTCAGCACATCAACTTTTCGCATACGCACTTCAAAAATACATTTCTTGCTATGAACATATAGAGTGCTCGAAATTTATGTCGTTGGGATTTGGAATCTTTCAAACTGTAGCAATGCGATCTTGATATAGCCCATGATCGTGTGCAGTGTTCTTTGCTTTACAGGGTGAACCATAAGTCCTTCAACAAAAAATTAGACGTATAAAAAAAACAAGGAATGCACGAAATTTGACACGATTTGAAACACTATTTGTCCATGTTTTTATGCGGTACTATTCATGAAGAGCTAGCGTGGATTGACAAGAACCTTCAGATGGTGTGGGTAGCTTTGCAACTCCTGTCGGAGCGCCTCTTACGGAATATTATTCCTCATTTGTTCCAAAAAAGATGTTGGACCATAACTTTTCTACGCTATGTAGGGCGAAACTTTTCCTCTGAGACGGTATATGAAGGAACACTAAAAAATCTAAAGACACAGGAATTTCACAGCTTGTCTTTTGCAGGTGCGATGCTTGCCAGATGGAAGGAGAACCGCCTACTGTGCTTACAAAATTTTCTTTCTACTCTCTCCTCCTCATTGCGGAGCTTCGACGCGCTTGTGAACTAACAGAGCTTTCCTTGTAGTTTTCATGAAACTACATACGTATCGCGCAGCAACGGATTACACACACGGTGAATATTGTTTTTGTTCCAGCCCGTTGCTACATCGTGTATGATCAAAAAATTAATATCGAAATTCTGCCGTTGTTCAGATCCATTAATCGAATGTTTACTATTGAGAAGGCTCTGAATAGCCCTACACGATACCATAACATCAAATATTCCTCCACGAATCTTCAAAAGTTTAGCTACGTCGGAATTGAAGTGCCTCACCGCGGACCAGCGCAAGATTTTTGGTAGTTTTACGTGAGAGCGCACTACCTTCTAATTAGAGTAGCTACTACAGTAATAATTGCAACGACAAGCAAGCGCTAAGAATATGCTTCATAACACAATAATCCTTCTCAGCTACATTATAAGGTGTTACGGCATTTGTTCTCAAACACTGTGTTATGTAGATTGGTTTTTAGTGTTTTTCACACTAGTTTTCAAGATCCTGCTTAGTCTGAGAAAAGTCTACCCCCCCCCCCTCATTTTCATTATTCAGCACGTCGGACGAAAGTTGTCCAGTTGTGTCTCATAGATACTTCGCGATACATGAAGTCATTTCCTCTCCTTTGTTCAGAGGTATGATGCAATTTACTGTGCATCAAATGATAAGTTAGACGGCAAAAGCGACAAGACAATAAAAAACAATCCGAAAATATTCTGTCACTCTACTAATTGTTGCGGTACTATGGCCAACTAGTCTGTAGTTTCAGAAGGAACAAATCCTGTCACTGAAAGAAGTACTGCCTCCCCTATGTTTGAAAGGCTGTATCTTTACGCTTAGATGTGACCAGCTTAGAATGTTGCTCGAGAGTGGTACGAAATCAACGAATTTCATGCGAACCACACTATAACTCGGCTGGTTTTTGCAAAACCGCTCCATTTTGTGCAACCCTTTTGTGAAATGCTCTCATTTGCCCATCTTGAACTCATTGGGGCATAGTAAAATTGTAGTTTGGCTAAGTGTGAATAAGAAAAATGATACGCCTTCTCAAATTAAATTCATGTGGAATGACTTCAATGGTTTGATAAGGATACAGAGTTTGCAATGCGCACGCAATGAGCAATGTTGAATACATGGATTAATTTTCGCAATGGGAGCTGGTAGTATATATAGATCTAAATCATGGGCTCTTCTCAGCTAGCAGAAGATTTGTTTCTGATATAATATTCCTCATTCCTTTTTATTCAATCGTAGAGTTGTCATGTTTTTTCGGATTTAGATTTTTCTGTTTTGTTATTGGCTTAAATGAAATGAAATGGAATGAAACAGTTGGTATGTGGTTCTGTGCAATTGAAAAAAAAGACTTATAATAAGGTCGGGTAATTTTGTTGCAGGACTTATGGTTCACCATGCAGAATCTTTCTCAATGTTCAAATAAGTACATCTTCTACCATGAAATACCGATTGATTCTGTTGACATTACACGCCCAAATTCTAGATCTCATGTAGCCAAATTTTCAGTGTGCTTCTTGGTGTAGTAGCACGAAACGGGAAGGAGCGTTTCCTTTTTAGCAAGGACTTGCTAAAGATCTTCATATGTTGAACATTGAGGAGGAGGCAAAACACATAAATGCTGTTTTCATAAAATTACGTTGTAGAGTATGAACGTTATTTTTACTGCAATTTATTTTTTAGAGTTCTTTTAGAGTTCTTGCATGAGCTATTAATCAGTCTCTTTTTAGAATGCGCCACAAATTCCATTTTTACGGGGTGTCGTGGAGAACATTTCAATGCGTATTTGGTCTTGGAGTGGGCGGTAGATGTACAACTCACTGTTTTATCCCTCCCAGAAAAGTCTGGTGGTATTTCACCAGCCCCATAGGGGTGGAAGGCTTAATTGGCCTGAGCAGGAAATCCGATTGAAGAACTTGTTATCGGGTGCACGCTACAGCAGGCACCTTCTCCGACTGCGCTTCAACCGACCCATACACCTCGTTATTAAATGTGGTACTTAATGTGCTTCCTAAGAAGGCCAGTTACGGTTAAACAGCAGGCTTCACTTGGTGCCTAGTGAGCATTTTCTCAACAGTTCTGGATCGGTGGGGTGGTGGAAGCGGTCGTAGTAACACCGATAAAAGATTAGGTTGAGATAAAGGACGCCTTTACTCAATCCCACACGTGATGCGGGACGCATTCTACTTCTACGGGATGTCGCGGAGGCAATCTAAACGCGTTTTTGGCATATGTAGGTTGTCTGGTCTGGGCAAAAACCCGAACCAGGAACCCGCAATGTGATGCTAACGACATACGGTGCCTCCTTTGGCTGTGCTACTTTCCTTATGATCTGCTCTTAAAATAACTTTCTGTAAGAAAACGCTTGCGAGCGTTTTTTTTTTCAAAGAAGAATACAATCACAGAGTTCTGCAGGCTTCGCCACTGGTGAAGCGTACGTGATAGAAAACCGAATAATCGAACACCTCTCATTCATGCTTCGCATATCAAAAACGCTTTTTTATATTTTTTATCCTATCAACCCATCTATGTAGTTGCGGAGAAATAATCTTTAAGTGGCAGCAAAATTGAGAGTACGAAAGAAATATCAGATATCTTGGTCCGATCTAATGTGTTCTAAAATTCGTTGCCGTACCTGTATTTCTGGCAGCGTTCCTGAATGTGGTCTGGAAAAGATGTGTTGTCAAACGACTGGTCATGAAGAACAAGAGCAGAATCCTAAAAATATGTTCAGAACACGTGGCACAAGCCGGGAAAAAAGCAATGCCTTTTGCTAGAGACCACAAAGGACCGGGTAAGATTCCACTTTTTGACCTTTTTTTACGAAGTTCCTTTTTCCTTCATACTCTGTCTGGAATGTTCGCAGTAAGTACAAACCTTATTTATAAGGAGGAAAGCAGTTCCCATGGCTAGAAGTGAGATTATTACGCACGTCATCGAGATCATGAATAGGAGACGTCGTCCCATCCGCTCCACCAGAGCCATCGGAATAAACGTTCCGAAGAAATTGATAGCTGAAGCAGACAGTCAAGCAAAATGGCTTATTACTCAACCTTTTTTCTGCACTACGTAAACTAGCGTAACATTTTAACCCTTCCAAGAGATTTCGTACAACGAATAACCTCATACATACACAACCGTTGGTGTCCTTACCTGATGTGCCAACACTGATCCATATGGTGGCATGATCATTTGTCACGCCGGCAGACTGGATTATGCTGGTCGTGTAGTACCTGGAATAGGGTCACCTTTCGTCCTGATCCTTTAAGTCCCACCCAGTGCATCTAGACCTTTTATGTAGGTGAATAGCGACAATTTCGCTCTAAATTTTCAGGCTATGATTGAGGAGGATTAGAGCTAAGGTACTAACATGACGGTATTGATTCCGGACAGTTGCTGGAACGCCTGAATCAGACTTCCAATGATGAGCGCCTTGCGAACATGGGGTGTTCGTAGAACTCGCACGATCATTGGGCCACTTCCTGTAACGGAGAAGGGCTTAGGTAGAAGTCTTGAAAGGATAGCACGTCCGTTTCTGCTCGAAAAGAATAGGCTGGACCGTTCAAGGCCTTTCGCATGAAATCTGTTGTTGATTCAAAAAGAGATGTAACAGTAAACTTTTTAGAGGAGTTGTAGCCATTTAACAGCACAGTGTTAATAATAGACGCTCTCTGAAACTGACAATGTTAGCCTCTAAACAAATAACATTATTACAAGGAAAGCCTGCACGTCGGAAAACTACTCTACACTGATAGTCAATGTTTTATGTATATTTGAATGTCTTAAATTTTTTGAAATTTGCCAAGAATGAGACTCCTCGCTTATCATGAGTGAAGATAAGCCCTATTCCAACTTTGGGTGGATTTTTACACTGCAAAAATTTTGCTAAATGCGCAAGTACCCCTCATCTTCTGTACTAAGCTCAAAAAGTCCAACACTTATCGTCGCATGAAGGAGGGTGAGGAGACGCAGGCCTATGATAATTAATTTTACTCCTTGAAAATTTTGACAATAGTTCTGTGGAATACTGACTTATAAGCAGGTAAGCAATGGAAGATAAAGGTGAGCTCGAGCGAGAGGTGCAAGCTTGGTGATCGCCTGGAGCGGTTTGGACTCAAATTGAACGTGAAGAAGAACGAATATCTAACGACGGACATTAGTGAGTCAAGCTCCATCAGGGTTAGCGGCATCGAGCTTCCACGCACTGCGGTCTTTAAGTACACGGGATCAGCAGTCGCGTCTGACGGCAAACTGATGGTCGAAGTGAACTCACGCGTGAGTGCAGCTTGGCCCAAGTGGCGCTCGTTGACTGGCGTGCTCTGCGATAGGAAGATACCGGAGCGCTTGAAGTCGAAGATATACAGAGCAGTCGTCCGGCCAGTAGCGATTTCGGCGCTGAGTGTTAGCCTGCCATTAAGGAAGTTGAAACGCGCCTCAGCGTCATGGAGAAGAAGACGCTGCGCTGGACTGCTGGAGTCACCCGCATGAACCGCATCCAAAGCGATGTCATTCGGCAGAAGTTCGGTGTCGCGCCGATAGGTGAGAAGATGCGCGAAGCTCGCTTGCGATGGTACGGCCACGTTCTGCGTGGAGAAGAAGACAGCGTCCGCAAGATAGGGCTTAACTTCGAGGTAATAGGAAAGCGGCCTAGAGGGCGTCCGAAGCAGCTGGACTGATACGTTACATATGGACTTGAAGGTTGCTGGTGTCCACCCTGATCTAACGCTGGATCGGGAAAGGTGGCGTCATGACACCAGAATAGCGGACCCCGCCACGAAGCTGGACAAACGCTGAAGAAGAAGAAGAAGAAGAAGAAGCAAGTAAGCAATGGCATGGACGGCAACTAGAAAATTCATTCAGAAGGACAGCTAATGGTTTCTAGCTGCACGCGGCGTCCCACTGTAAACCCAACGAGTTCACATGCCACCATTTCTAAGAAAAAAGTTGTCGTTAAATGTTATCGGTCATGTTCTTGTTGGAGAGTTCGAGTCCTGTAGCTCAAAGTTCTTTCTAAACACCACCTTCAGCTGCCTTCTGTAGTATTTCTCCTTCTCCTTCGAATCTGCACCCCGCAGAAGCACTTGGAGAAATGAAAGAAGCGATAAGTAACCTAGCGTCTACTCTGCGTTACCACATTTGAGGGTGAAGGTTGGTCCAATTATGTTTCGAGCAGATAACTTCTAGGACGTGTCTATAAGGAAAAATATGAAGCTAGCGACTGCTAGCAAGGAATTAATGTCTAATCTGCAATGCTTAAAAATAATTCTAGTTGCCTGAAAATTCATCCGCCCAATGCTGAACGTGGGCACGCTTAGACCAAGTCACACGTGAGATACAGAACGGCTTTGCAATCAAATTCTTCGAAAAATTTCAAATATAACCATTCCATATAAAATAGTCTTATAATGGTTTCCTAAAGCGCAAGGCTTCCTTGTACTATTGGCGTTAGGCGTTTTCGGGTGCTGCAACAACCTCCAGGGTATGCCCATATGGTGCGCAGTATGTTCCTGGGTAAAAAGCTGGAATTCTTCTTTTATTCATAGAGGGTTTTAAGTTGTCGCTCTGCAATGGTTTTAAACTGCTTTACGCGCATTAAAAAAAACTTTGACCAATGGGAAATACCCCCCAACGAACCGGCATTCTCCTCCTTCGCTATCCGCTCCATTCTATGGCCGTATTTGATCTCGGCCATCTCATACTTGATCCACTCCTCGTCTCCGTTGTAGATCTTTCTCAGCACCTAGAAGATAGCGAAGAATTCGGCTTCATTCTGAAATCGCCCTACTAATCGTGTTACCGCTTCAGTTTCCTCTGTCTTGCCGTGCTCATACAGCCAGCGAGGGCTCTCCGGCAAGAACAGAAAGCAGACGAATTGAATAATTGCCGGCACGGCGGCGAATCCAAACATTAACCTGAAAATGCACTGTAGTGAAGAAAGAAGGGAGGCCGTTGATAATGACTCCACAGTATACGCCAAGCACCCTACACCCCCTGATACCTTTGTTGCTGTTTGAAGGCGACCAGGACTGGATAAATCAGTGCTCTAGCCCGTCCAATTACGTACTTCATTACGGGTTTACAGTCAGATCTCTTTTATATACTGTGGAATAGAGCTGACCTATATCCAGACATCCAAAAACACTATCAGATGAGAACAGCTTTATTCGAGTCATCCATTGAACTTGAGCTTGCAAATTTACTTCTATTTAAATTCCCTATTTGCTCAAGATTTAGAAGTTAAGGTAAAATATTCTTACACCTTCCAACGACTCGGCTGATGTGGGGAGTCCAGCGAGTCGAAAATTCCCAAATACAGAATTGAATTTGTCACTCATTTGTCAACACCCAGGTGTGGAATTGTACATCGTTCCTCCAATGCTCCTTCAAATCAGTTTCTTTAAGCCTCAAGAGGCTAATATTGAGGTTGTAAGCTGTAACAATGATGTTTTGTTGCGATCAAAACTTCTAGCGCCAGGCGGGACTCGAATCCGCACCTCTTCTCTGACCGGGCGGAATTGCTCTACGCTTTTACAGCTCCTTCAAACGTTCTCTATTCATGCCTTCATGACTTTTAAGTAGTTACTAAATAAAGGATGAAGTAAAAAGGAAGGCGTTATTCAACCCCAGTAGGGATTCCCCACGTACTTCTACGGGATGTTGCGGAGGCGACTTGAATGCGTATTTGACCATGCAATGACTTGCGGTGGCCAGTTGATGAACAAGTCAGCGTTTTATCCTTCCCAGACAAGTCCGGTACCAATTCAGTGACCCTTGGGATGAAAGACTTGGTTAACCTGGGAGAGAAGTCCGAACCAGGAACCTGGTATCGGGTGAACGCGACAGATGGCACCCTCTCCGAATTGCGCACCCATGGGTGTATATTCTAAAAAATCTTCAACTCTACAGTAACCTCTTTTAAATATTCATTATGACGAGATTTACGATGAAATTATGACGAGAGAAGCTGGAGATTCATTAAATCCTTTTAGGGCTAAGGAAAAAGAAGCGTCACGTCTTCTACTTCTAAGGCATGTCGTGGCAGTCTGAATGAATACTATACTAGGAGTAATGGTCGTCAGCTGCTGAAAAGTCAATGCTTTATCCTTTCCAGACAAGTTGGCCACCAATTTCCCAAATACCGAAGGGACGTTTGATTTTTTGATAGTGTGGAGAGAGAAACCAGAAACCACGCATCAAGATGCTTCTCCGACGGTGCTACCGCTCTTTTCGCGTTCAAACTGCCACGCATACTACAACAAACCTCCATCCAACGTTTACCGGATCCACATAGCTGAAGCCCGCGCCAACGAGGTTGGCCACCACCAAACCGACGGTGATCATCAGCTGGAATCCTGTGACCAGCCGACCACGGATGTGCGATGGCGAGGCTTCGCTCACGTATACCGGCACAATCATTGATGCGAAACCTGAAAAATGACAGCCGTCAACATTTCGATAGGCCAGTATCACTTCATACAGTTTGATTAGCATGTAGGATAACTAAAGTGAAAGGCTTCAAGGTTTTGATCGAAATCTGAACGACGATAAACGAATAATAAGTGTGGCAGGAAAAGATGAATCAACTCAAAATATTTTGATGTAACTCCTAATGGTAAGACATGGGCTGACAATTGGTGAATAACTTCAGTGGCCTCGTCATTCCTACTTAATATCCGATGTTATTTTTCGCAATGACTACTTAAGAAAATAAGACGATTCTCGTCTTTTTAAGGAAAATAGGTCTTTTGGACTGCTCTGCTGCATACTCGACAAGACAAATAAATGACTAATGGCGTGTACTCCATTGGGCATAAGCACAACAGCTAAAACAGTTGTAGTTGATCTGGCGCATGTGTACAACGTCTCCACTTGTCCTTGTCGCGTGCCAAAAAAGCTCAGAGGTATTCATCAGGGGTGTGCGTAAATGAAATCCGAAATTTCGTAAATCGTAAATCGTAAAAACGAAAAAATCGTCGTAAATCGTAAATCGTAAATCGTAAACCGTAAATCGTAAGAGGTGCCTGACTTATAGTGCATCTAATTTCCTTGTTTTCTTTTCTATTATGTTAAAACTAATCGAAGCTATATATGTTTTATTGAGACGTTTTCAGCTCGAGCTGGACACTTTTCTAATTAAGATGGAAGCCATTTGTTGTAACTCCAGGAACCGCCGAATAGTAGAGTTTATTCAGGAATAGGCGAAGACGAATAGATATCTACAATCACAACAGCGGCCCTTTTATACGCCTGAATTGGCGGGCCAATACGTGATGTGTGGTCAATGGTCATAGACTAGTAGATGATCAGCTAGGGTCGGCTCCAACACCTCCCCCCTAAGATGAACAGTAGGTTTTTTTTCAACAAACGAACAACTAACAGAACAAAATCAAATCCTATGTTCATCTGAAATAATTTTACAATCAAGCTACTATCTACGTTCACAAGTACGATTTCAATGATGGGTCCATATGAAGGCGTTTCGGCTGTTGGCGTTGTCGTTGGGGACGTGGTAGGGATCGCGTCGTCGTTGCGTCTGACTCTGGAGTCGTTGGCGTTGTAGTGTTGTGATGCGGCGTCGGCGATGTCGTGGCAATTTCCGGAGAACTGGCTTGGAATGGTGGCGGTGTTGGTCCTTGAAGCTCACTCGGTAAGTCGAACAGATCCAGTAGCGTCGTTCTGGTAGGCGCCTTTCCATGAGGTCGCATCTGGTTGGCGTGACGGCGGTGGACGCTCCCATCTAGGAGTATGTCGTATAGAACATCTCCTTGGCGTTTCAGCACTTTTCCGGATGTCCATCGCTGTCCTGGTCGGAAATCCTGTACCCAGACGATGTCGTTCGGGTTGTATTCTCTCGCCCGTGCACCGTTGTGTTGATTGAATTGTAGTTCCATGCGCTCATTTCGCGTCTTTTGTGCACTTGGAGGACTGGAGAGCAGTGATAATGTTGAGCGCAGTTGTCGTCCGAGGAAGTTTTCCGCCGGAGATCTTCCACTAGGAGAAGATGGACATGGCGTGCGACGGTAGGCAAACAAGAATTTCTGTAGAGCTTCTGACGTCGTTTGAGAGTTCTTCAGTTTTTGCAGCCCTCTCTTGAACGTGTCGACGAATCGTTCGGCTTGTCCGTTTGATTGCGGGTGATATGGAGGCGATCGGACATGGGTAATACCGTTTGTGCTACAGAAATCCTCGAATTCTTGCGATGAGAATTGGCTACCGTTGTCCGATACAAGAGTTTCGGGGTTGCCGAATTGTGCGAACAGCTTGGTTAGTTCTCGAATCGTAGCCTTGCTCGAAGTGGAAGACATTTCGATGATTTCCGGCCATTTTGAGTAGGCATCGACAATCACGAGAAACATCTTTCCATCGACTGGTCCCGCATAGTCAACGTGAATTCGGCACCATGGGCGTTCTTCCATCGGCCAGGAGGAGAGTTCCGTCTTGATCGGTGCCTTGGCTACGTCTTGACAATCATGGCAGTTTCGCACGTAATCCTCAATATCCTTTGTGATATTGGTCCAGTAGACGTAGGAGCGGGCAAGCATCTTCATTCTAGTAGCTCCAGGGTGTCCTTCGTGTAGCAGGCGTAATATGCGAGGACGGAGGTTTACGGGGATGACGATGCGTTGTCCGAAGAACAGGCAGCCATTCTGTAGTGAGAGCGAATGGCGGATTGCGTAGAAGCGATTCACGTCTATTGAAGACTTGTGCGGCCACTTATCCTGACGGACGCAATCCATAGTTTCCTTTATGGTCCCGTCTGTAGTGCTCTCTTTTGCCACGGTTTCCAGTGTGACTGGTAGATAGGCGGTGACAGTATTGCAAATCGCTTCGACATCTTGGACGGCTCGGGCGATGACGACGTCTTCTTCTGTCGAAGTCTTCTCTGCAATAAGTCGGGAGAGGGCATCGGCTTGCCCAAATTCCGTGGTTTTGCGGTACTCGATTTTGAAATCGTACCCATGGAGAATAAGTGACCATCGCATAAGTCGGTTTGCGGTGTGGATGGGAATTCCGCTTTTACTGCCAAAAATGGCGACTAGTGGCTTGTGGTCGGTGAGGAGGGTGAATCGTCGTCCCAGTAAGTAGCGATGGAACTTGCGGACGGCGAAGACGAGCGCTAGTCCCTCCTTTTCAATCTGACCATACTTCTTTTCCGCGTCTGTGAGGCTTCGGCTTGCGTGGCTAACTGCCTTCTCGGTTCCGTCAGGAAAGCGATGCAGAATTACGGCCCCAATTCCATAGTCAGAGGCGTCCGCGGCAACGATGAGCTCTAACTTAGGGTTGTAGTGTGTGAGCAGCAATGGTGATGTCAGAACCTGTTTGGCCTTCTCAAAAGCGTCCTGACATTCAGTAGACCATAGAAATGGAGTGTCCTTCTTCAACAGAGCGTCGAGTGGTGCGCGAAGGCGACGCATGTCCTGGATGAAGGTTCCATAATAGTTTATCATACCGAGCAGTGAGCGTAGTTGCGTGGCGTCCTTCGGTGGCGGCATCTCTGTAATTGCTCGGATTTTCTCAGGATCTGGTCGTCGTCCATCCTTGTCGATGATGTTGCCAAGGTATCTGATTTCGGTCATCACGAAGTGGCATTTGTCGATCCTGACGCGGAAGCCGTAACTAGATATTCGTTCAAATAGGGCTTCCAAGTTGCGACGGTGTTCGTCGGAGGTGCGGCCGGTGACGATGATGTCGTCCAAGTAGGCAGCAACACCAGGTAATCCAGCGATCATGGAGTCGATGATTTGTTGAAAAATACCAGGGGCGGACTTCACTCCAAACGGAAGACGATTGTAGCGAAATAAGCCGCGATGAGTGTTGATTGTTAGGAGCTCCTTTGAGTCGTCGTCCATTTCGACCTGCAAGTAAGCATCTGCTAGGTCCACTTGAGAGAAAAATTGTCCGCCATTCAGCTTCGAAAATACATCCTCGATAGTAGGAAGTGGATGTTGATGAAGCATGAGGGCTTCGTTCAGCCCTGTAGAGAAGTCGGCGCATACCCGTATGCTTCCATTGCTCTTCTTCACGACGACAATTGGTGCAGCCCAGTTTGAGTGATCGACAGTTGCTAGTACGTTCTCGCTGAGCAAACGGTCGATCTCAGCGTTCACTGCTGGTTGAGAGGCAAATGGTACAGGCCTCTTCTGCTTGTAGACGGGACGAGCATCAGGCTTCAGGAAGAGCTTAGCCTTTGTTTTCGTACAGTGTCCCAGTCCAGGTCTGAAGACGTCCGCGAATTTAGTCTTCAGGTGCGAGGCCGTGTCGATTCGTAGGTTTTCCAGGGCGGAATTAGCCAGTCTGCAGTGATACTGCTGTTTCAGTTTGCGGTATTCGGGCATCTGGATGCACCACTCGAGTCCCAGGAGGTCGGTAGACTCGGTCACATAGCAGGTTCCGTGTCCATTGGTTGGCTTCCGGTGTCTGTCGTAGATTGTGAAGTTGGCGTCGAAGCGTCCAAGAATCTTCATCGGTGAACCGTCGGCGGTTTTCACCGGAACAGTAGATTCAGCAAATGATGGCGATCCGATAGCTCTCCATGTGCGGTTAGAGATCATTGTGATGTCTGCGCCCGTATCCAGTTGGAGACGAGTGGATCGTCCGTTGATTTGCACCTTCAGGTATGTGCGGGCGTCATGCGTCGGCGTTGCAACGTTCTTGCAATGGTAATTTCGTCTTCTGTTTTCGTTCCGTGGCACTGGTTGGATGGGGTCGGAGCTGTCATTGCTGTTGGCCTTGCGACGCTGGTATCGTTCTCGTGATGAAGAGTGTTGTCGGAATGATACATTCCAGTTTGAGCGTCTCCTCTTCTTCTTTGAAAATGTCTTCTGATGCGCCACGTTCACGTCCTTGTGCTCCATTGTGCAGTTGTCGGATCGCAACGTAACGAACGTCTCGCACTCGTTTATGAAGTCGTCCAGAGCAGGAGATGGTTCACCTTCCTTTATCCGATTGAAGTGGTTGAGTAGGCGAAGTCGCATCTCCGAGTGTGACGGGTCCGTGAGGCCTGAGACGAAAACGAGGCACTTCAGGGAATCACCGTCAACATCCTTCATAGCTGCGTCCTCGAACTTCTTCTTTATGGCATTGCCGAATTCGCGATACGGCACGTTCGAGCTGGACAGAGGTGGGCAGGTCGATTGCAGGAACTCGAATCGGCGGCGGATAAGGGTCCTTTTCGGTCCGAAGAGCTGCCTCAGGATCTGAATCGTAGTCTCCAGATCGATGTTTCGAGGTTTCTGCGGCAGGACGTGTTCAGCGTAGGTTTTATAGACGTCGTTGTCGAGCTTGTCCACAACAAGATTCCTTTTGCGTTCGTCCGACAAGGCTGCTCCGCGGTCGTCAATGACTGGACCGTACCGCTTGATCCAGTCGTCGAAAGTGGCATCATCGTCCTTGTCGTAACTGAATATGGGTAGGTCCCGGACGAGATCGCCAGAGGGATCGAAGACGGCGGGAGCTGGGGTAGGAGTCGGCGCTGGGGTGGCTTTCTGGTCCACCAAGCTCGTAACGAGCTGTTGCAGCAGTCGTAGTTGCTGCGCCTGGGAGGCGAGGATGTCGGACAGCCAGGCGGGAGCTTGATCGCTGGAGGGGTTCGGCATCCTGGTCGAGGTCGACTCGCAATCGGCTGGTCGAGGTTGAGTCGCAATCGGCTGGTATAGGTTGAGTCGCAATCGGCTGGTCGAGGTCGAGTCGCGGGAGTCGAAGTCTCCTGATCGCCAGATGTTGTAACTCCAGGAACCGCCGAATAGTAGAGTTTATTCAGGAATAGGCGAAGACGAATAGATATCTACAATCACAACAGCGGCCCTTTTATACGCCTGAATTGGCGGGCCAATACGTGATGTGTGGTCAATGGTCATAGACTAGTAGATGATCAGCTAGGGTCGGCTCCAACACCATTAAAATCAATTATCACCTTTCAAATCAAGCTGGACAAGTTTTTGGAGAGCCAAAATAAAGTGCTTGTTCAAAAACGCTATCTTAAAAGGAGCATATACAGTGTGCCCAAATAAAAAGCTCACACTGCTTGGACGACCAAAAATGTTTGTCATTCTACTAGCTATTGGCTTGCATTAAAAACTATGACTTTGTGGAAACAACCGCAACAACTCTGAGTAAACCAACAAAAAACGTTCCATCCAAAACCAAAAAAAATGATCGCTGGCCAATTCGGCGAAAGCAGTTTTTGCACAAATAGTCCAACAAGCATCCCTACTGAGTTAACGCATGGCACATTTCTATGGTATGGCACACCTAAAGTTCTAAGCCTTTTCACATTTTGAATTGTACCCAACAGCGTTTTTGTAGCAGACGGGAAGGAATTGTGTGACGATTGAAAGAGTATGATTACATTTTTAGACATTCATCATAGTCGGATTTTTAACTTAAAATTATAAAAGGGGATTTGTGGCATTCTTTAAAAGCAAAGTAGAGAAGCAAGATGCAGCTTGTATTGAAAATGGTTTAACTGACTCGTACAAGGTGCAAAACATATAGGGGAAATCCATGGCAGAGAAATCGAAGGAGGATGGCTATCGCGTGCTCCAGTATAATTCTCTATTAGGATCCTACCACGGGCAATCACTTCTTCTATCCTGCTGAGTTCTGAATTGGTACCTGATTTGCCTGGTAAGGATAAAACACTGACGTTTACATCGGCGGCAACCGCAACTTATTCTATAAGGCAAACCCACACTCAAATGTCCTCTACGGTAGAACCCACAGAGGTAGAAAGAATGGATGGCGCATCTAAAACAGGGACTGACTAACGTCGTGCTTTGTCCTTTATCATTTTTATCAAACCACAACTTCTCTAACTCATGCTCTTCGTTGGCCCTCGCCGATATACGCGCTGCCCGTCAACGGCTGGTTTATCTAATTTATTTAAATCGGCTGCCTATGTACCAACTTCTAACGGAGGCCTTAAACTCCGCTCGGGTCTTTAAAAATCAAGCGCTTATTTTTTAATTTTTTTTTGCCTTCCTACCCTTTCTTCCGCACTAAGCACCTCCCCTTTTTTCTCGTTTTTTTGGAGTTCTTGTTGTCAGTGTTTACCTACTGATAGGTGGACGACGCTTGTTTCCATGGGAAATCCGCCAAGATTAGCTGTGATCGTTCGTCTGCTTTCTGCTGTTGTTTCTGTTTTTTCCTTATGTGGCGCGTCCTTTGACGTATTCATAAATAAATAAATAAACTTCTAGAATGACAGATCATCGTTCGACGATACCGGGCAATTACTTTCGGCATTTACTTCGCTCGCAGATTTGCCTGCACTTGTTAGCTTTCGAAAACTCCAAAATATTACATTACTAATTAATGACAGCTTGCATTAGCCAGTCCTGCTCTCCACTACCTTTGTAACAAACGCCATCGTATCTTTTGCCCAGTGTTCAGGATTCTGAACGGGTCATATAGGGCGAACGCAACAGCCCCAATCAAACCACTGAAAACGAGACCAAAAGTGTCAAACTTCTTCACTTTTATTATGAAAATGTCAGACGCTTTGCTTAAGGCGCATCTCATACGTAAATAGACTCCGCGCCATGACGGTGCAGTGATAATCAGATTGAAACATGATTGTTTTACTCTTTCCAACAGTTCAGCTGTTATTCCACAGCCTCCAATCAAGTCCAATATTCCTTGATGGCTTTGCATAAGTTCTACTCGTGTGCATTGGAAAGAGTCGTCTATGTGGTGAACAAGTGGTGAAAAGGCACAAGTTGACTAGGCGTTCAAGTGCAAGGAGAATTTTCATGTTTTTCTGTAATCTGGAACTCAGGCCACTCGAATGTGAGATGTTGTGCTAGAGTGTGACCAGAAAAAAAGGCTAGCCCAGTTCCATTGCCAAGAATTAACTCGAGCGGCCTATCCACAAATCTGCGTTGTTCTGTCACAGCGCCACAGCAGAACATGAAAAAGTATATAGGAAATAGCAATGGGTTATGAGGGAAGTCTTTTAAAGTAGATGCATCGTCATAATTCAAACCGTACCACGTTATGTGGACGTTTGTCATCCGTGGACCGAAGATTACATTTACGAAAATTTACGATTTACGACCCAAAATGTCGTAAATCGTAAATCGTAAAAAAAATTGCCAAAAATCACCGTAAATCGTAAAATCGTAAATCGTAAATCGTAATTACGCACACCCCTGGTATTCATCATGCGTCTCAGAATGAAGGTATCACAATGTTATATTTTGGTTTCCAGTCGGATATCTGCAGTCGGTATTGACTTTCGCTTGTCAGAAAAACGCTTTCCATAGCCGCTCCACCTAATTTTCGACAACTGAACCTAAGCGATAGAATCCCTCATACATTGACAAAGCTTGTAAATTCACATGTAGGCATTCTCCCACACCCCTGAATCGAGCCCTCCGAGTATCGGCTTCTTGAAAGCTCCTAAACGTCTCGTCTAGGTGCAGCCCGATGTTAAGCGTTCCGCTTGGCTAATCCTCGGCTGGCACAGCGTACAGAAATGATGCTTGGATGAATATCGCAACCACCTGTTACCGCATGTTGTTTTCACTTCTTTTGTGACTTTCCGTTAAAAACGTATCCCGTACTTTATAGAAGCTACTATTATTAGTGATCGTAAATCATATAGGGGCTTGGCGAACCCAGACGAAAGGCGCTTGCAAAGCACATCCAGCCTACGAATCATGGATGCCTTGAACTAATTGATGTAGTTCAAGGCATCCACTGTGCTTATCAGCGGTTTGGAAGAGCTCATGGTTGGGAAATTATTCGCGAAAGCGTAAGAGCTGTGATTGCTCCTTGAAAGAGGACGTCTCGCCCTTTGATGGCGGAAGTCCCAACTAAATCTATCTCACAATTCTGTTTTGTTTGTATCGTCTGCGGAAACCAAATATAGACCAATGATTTGAATTGTTTTCTTCAAATGGTATTTCAACTCTTCCAGGCTCCGAAGAAGGCAAAATCGCCGAAACGTAAACTGAATAAAGTGCTGCAACAATCTCGGTGCACAGCTTCACTGGACCAAGAATCCAACAAGGAATATTATGCCTTATGGAAAGTGGAACATGGAGGCAACAATGAGTCTTCATTACTCCAGTAAGGAAGGAAACCAGCTTTCGAAGCAACATTTTACATTTCACACGACAGTTGTTGACTGTGGATGTTAACCACAGGCAAAGGCTCCATCATTACCCACCGATAGCGATTCCGAGCAGAATTCGACCGATGACAAGTACCACCTTAGTCCACGCAGCTGCGCAGATCGCAGCACCAGCAGTGAAGACGATGGTCGCGGCGATGATCACCTTCTTTCGACCGAAGTAGTCCGAACCAGGAGCGGAAAGCAGCGCCCCAATCGCAGCAAATCCTGAAATTCACAATTTTTTAGAGTTGCTTACACACATGAGAAGGGCGATTCAGAGCCACTCATGAACGAGCCCGACATATATCGTTAGACGTGAATGATCGCGTTTGTATGTTATTTGTCCAAAACTCTAACATAGTGACCTCTAGCAACATTAAAAGAGAGAAAGAAAAGGAGAGCAAAGAAAAGGTAAAACTCTATGCCATGTAATAATAGATAAATAAGTAAAAACTGCTCTTATGCTTTTCTTGATAGGACACATTAGGGTGCCTCAGTGAGTGGCTTTTCAACATTCTGCGTCAAATACATAGCTTAGCTTGCTTCCTTTGCCCTAATTACGCTTTATTTACCAATGATGTGCGATTTTCTTGTCGAAAAATCGGAGGGGAATACGAAGTAGAGCAGCTCAGGCAAGAAACTGGAATATGAAACACGAAAAAATATCAAAAATTCATCACTTCATTTAGTTTTAATAAATATGTTCGAAGTGGTGACAGAACTAGTCTTCCAATGCCGAAGAGGAAGCATGTGCATGCCTTCAGTTTTCACTCAATAAAACGTAATGGTAAGAGATTTCTGCAGTCGGAACCTTAACTGAATTACTCCTTAAATATCGTAAGTACAATAATAAGTTTTAAATAAAACCTTTATCTGCGATATCCTCCCAGGATAATCTATAATCGTAAGACTCATACAAAATTACCTAAATTGGCAGTAAGTGTTTTCACCTGTATCACCTTATCATCTTTCGTCCCGTTGATCTTCGACTTGCTCGAGCGGGCGCCAGCAGCGTCTCCATTCGTCCCTGTCGCGTACCAGAGTGGTACAATGGATCCTCCTCGCTCGAGGGACACGAAGAGCGTCATATCGGTCGTTCAGGGCTTTCACGAAGAAGTCCGACCAACGCGTTGGTGGGTGTCCTGGTGTTCTCATGACATCCCGCGGAATCCAGTCGGTAACGGCTCTCGTCCAGCGGGTGCTGCGAAGCGCATTACGTGGCCGGCCCACCTAATTTTCGAGGACTTGACCCACGCGATAGCGTCTCTGATCTTCGAACGTCGGCGAAGCTCGGAACTCCGGAGGCCTTCTCTCACTTGCGTGAGTCGTGTCACTCCGAGCATAGTCCTCTGGATTCCACGCTGCGCGACGCTGATCGCGTGTTCATCCTGCTTTCGAATAGCCCAGGTCTCTGAGGCGTATGTTAGGGCAGGAAGAACGGTAGAGTCGAATAGGTGGGCACGGAGTCGGACGTTCTTCATCTTCTTCGCGACTTCTTCGACGCTCTTGAGAGCTCCCCAAGCCGCTCGTTTCCTCCTGCTCAGCTCCGGCGCTAGGTCGTTGGCCATGTTGACTTCGCTACCCAGATACACGTAGCTGGAGCATTCGGAGATGATCGTTCCGTTGAGCGAGAATGGGGCATCAGAGACTTGTTCGTTCCTCAGGAACATCGTCTTCGTAAGATTCAGCTGCAGTCCAACATTCCCACATGCACGATCGAAGTCGGCCAGCATTCGCTCCGCCTGGCTGATGCTCGGTGTTATGAGCACGATGTCGTCAGCGAAACGAAGATGGTGCAGCTGCTGGCCGTCGACCTTCACTCCCATGTCTTCCCATTCTAATTCGCGCATGACGTTTTCGAGGGTGGCGCTGAAGAGCTTCGGGGATATGGTATCCCCTTGCCGAACCCCTCTCCTTACGTCGATGACGACGTCGTTGTAGAATGGAGAGGTCTTGGTCGTGAATCCACTGTACAGCTCTCGAAGGACTCTGATGTACTGCGTAGGAACGCCATGAGTGAGCGGGGCTTCGAGGACCGCTTTAGTTTCGACTTCTTCAGGTCTATGAACGTAAGGCACAGCGGCAGCTTATACTCTCGCGACACTTCGATGAGCTTCGTAATGGTGTGTATGTGGTCGATCGTGCTGAATCCTCTCCGAAATCCTGCTTGTTGGCGTGGCTGTCCTTCGTCCAGCGTTCTGCTGATCCTATTCAGGATGACTCGAGTGAACAGCTTGTAGACTACGGACAGCAGGCAGATCGGGCGACAGTTGCCAATGTCGTGCACGCCTCCCTTCTTGTACAGCAGTACGGTCCTGCTGGTCTATCACTGAGATGGAACCTTGCATTCGGACAGGTAGCGTGTGAAGAGCCGCGCCAGGGTGTTGATGAGCGCTGGCGGTAGCTTCTTCAGGTGTTCGGGTCTGATCCTGTCAGGGCCGGGTGCTGTACGTTTCTTCACCGACGAGATGGCGTGTCGGATTTCGGAAGGGAGAACAGAGGGAACGACGTATCCATCCTGCGGAAGATGGCATGGAAGTGTTTTAAGCGCAAAAAAACATTAACATTAGCGCTTGATGTCTTACATATTCTAGCAAGGTTTTTCCATCCGTAGTTTCATACATCTGAGTAATTCACCTTGTTTGAAATATTAAAAAATTTTCCTTTTTAAGAAAATAATGGTTTAAAGCTTGTTTTGAACGGCAGGGAAGCGTCACGCTTTAGTGGCAGAAAAAAGGTTGCGCCATGTTCTCGTCAAAGACGACGCAATTTTTATTCTACTGTTAGCAAAAAATTTTGTTTGCATGGAGTTTTTCACTTGTAGACGATATAACAAAAACAACTGAAAAGAACACACAGATCCCCGCCTTGATACTTCATGTAAGCAGCATTTACGTTTCATTTCAGTCAAATGAAAATCGCGACGCGCTTTTGAAGCGCATGACGCGGTTTCCGATTTTTTAATGCGCTATATGATTGCTGTCTTGTTGCGTTCTGAAGGAAAATTTAATATCTTTTTTAAAAAATTATAAAATTACTGCACTCATTCAGGCAGCTGCAGCAAAAAATCAATGAAAATTACGCCAAATTTGCATTGAAACAAACCTTATTTTCACTACCTTGGGGAGTCTGTAGTTTAACGTGGAAGACGCTCGTTCTGATTTGAAGGACGTTCACTTTGATTTCAGAAGCATCAATTTTGTTTAGAGAGGTGTCTAATTAAAGGTGATAAGTGCAAATTTGGAGTGATTATAATTGGCAACGCCGTTCAATGAAGATCCTGAAAATGTTGACCAATTCTAAAAACGAACACCACAAAAGAGAGTAATTGAGCAAAGCTTCAATAAAGGTCGTCATTGAGAAAACCCTCGTAACTAGATGAAATCTGAAGCACGGTGAAAGTTGTTTTTATTTTTGAACTCTGCTCTACGAGGGGAATAATCTGGTGTTCATCTCTCCATTTCCTCCATTTTCAGTGAGACATAAGCTGAGATGCTTGCTAGCATTGCCAATATCAAATACGATTCTAGCTATGAGGAACAAAAACCAAACTGAGCATTTCCTTTGCATTCTTTACAATTATTTATTTATTATTTATTTTCTTTACCAATTATTGAGTTACTTATACACTTACAGGGTGTCTCAAAAAATGTATACACTGTTTGAAAGGTGATAACTTTGCTCGTAGTAAAGGTACTGAAAAAGTTAAGGGCCCATATGAAAGCCTGAGAAAATAGAAATTTTATGACATATGAGAGGTGGAATGTGCCATAAACTCGTGCGAAGTTTTGCATTTTCTACTCGACTGACCGGGTTCCGCTTGAAACTTGTTATAATTTCTTCACAAAGTTACCGTTCTAATCGCTTTCTGGTTTTGTTAAGGCATAAAACTTAAAAACACATTAATACTTGCGAAAAATGCAGGTATCCTAAAAAATGCATGTACTGTTTAAAAGGTCGTACATTGCTGCTAGTCAAGTTTTTGAGGATGTTTGAGACTCATATGGAAGCGCGGGACGATGAAATCTCTGTGACGTGCAAACGGCCAAGATTCCGCCATGCCCGCCTGAAGCCTTAAATTTCAGACTCGATTGATTGTGCATGGGCTGAATAATTGTTACAGTCTCGTTACTACTTGGCCAAATTAACCTGTGCTGTGCTTCATTTAGCGTTTTCCGTCGTCCACTAGCTGCAATTATGGCCGATTAACTTCTCCATTCAGCTTGAAAGTTTCTTCACCACTCCACAGAATCCGTCTTGCAAAATGGGACTCCTACTCACAGTCAAGTTGCGCAATCAATAAGCGGGCATGTCATATCTCTTTATCGTGATTTTCAAGTGCTAAACGTTAAATGAAGCACAACAAAGGTTAATCAGGCCAAGTAGTGACAAGACCGTAGCAATCATTCAGCCCATGTACAATCAATCGAGCTCGAAATGCAAGGTTTCAAACGGGGGCATGGCGCAGTTTTAACTATTTAAACTTCACAGAGATCTCGTTACCCTGTGCTCTCACATTAGTTTCAAACATATTCAGAAGCTTCGCTAGCAGCAATGTTAGAACGCTTCAAAAAGTACCTGCATTTTTAGGATACCCTAAAAACCAAACTATAAAACAACCACAACTCAATTAAACCGGCCACTTTGTGAAGAAATAATAACAAGTATTCAAGCCAAACACAATCAATCGAGTACAAAACGCAAAATTTTAGACGGAGCATGGCGCATTCCATACCGCTCATATGTCTGCAAATCTCAGTTTTCTTAAGTTTTCATATAAGCTGTTATGTTCTTCCGCACCTTTACTGTGAGCAGAGTTATCACTTTTCAAACAGTGTATACATTTTTTGAGACACTCTGGATATGGTTACTACATCATTTCATAAAAATAATGGAAATATATTTAGTAGTTCTTTTTAATTGCTCACCAGAAGTGACACTAACTATGACTTCGTGCCATACGGAGTTTACCGGTTTCAGATCGTTGTTGTCTGGAACGTAAAGCATTGCTGCTGTGACGACGCCGGTGTCGTACCCAAACAGGAAGCCGCCTAAAAAATTACCAAAAATTAAGCAATCAGAAACTTTCAAGTATAAGGTAACATGTTGGAATGTCAATCGCATACCGATCACAGCCGAAAATGCCAGCATGTAGACGAACCACCCTATCTTTGGCAGTGTTTCCGGCTTTTCGATGCCGCTGTTCCCCATGGAGACCTACAATCTATTGCATTGCAGTTGCTGCAGAACCTGTACAGCCATGACCTTTCCCGACTTTTAGCTCGAGGTGCTAACTCACAACCTTCAGCCTCCCCTGAGAAAGCACATGATAAGCGGTGGGACTAAATCGGATCGAACTTACCACATTCACTTGCACCATCGTGAATGGTGGAAGCACGTGATGTTACCGCCTAGCACACCGTGTGGATTTGAAAGTCGAAAGTGTGGAAATTCCCTGAAATATTCATTCTTCGAAAAGGTTTGTGAAAGCCTTCCGATGGTATTCGAGCACCGAATGAAACGAACGCGAACACAGTGAGAAGAGCTAGAGAAAACGTATTTAACACCAAGAAGGAGGAGTGTTTCAGAAAGCGGCTAGAGACCTAACAATGCACAAAGAGGTGTAACTCGTCGACGACCAAATATGCTTGAGAACAATGATTACTACATAAAGCCACAAAGTTGTCTGCAGTGAGAAGAACAATATCTGCAACGGTCGGAAATTCCCTCGGAAAACACGACTCTGCTTCCATCCAAAGCACCTACAGGGTGCGTAGAAAGTATTGACGCACCAACTTTTTTCAGCTCCAGCTTTCTGTTTCTACTTTTCAAGGCATTTGTGTGTTGTCCTTATTGTGTTCAAAAAACTGCCTCAAGAGAAAAGGAAGGAACATGGTACCGTCGTCGTTATGGTGGTCCTTTCTTCGCTGTTACCAAAAAAAGGAATACTTCATTCAGAAGAAAATTATGCGCTGTTCAAAACATTCGATGAGTCAACGAGTTAATATCATGTAATATATGTCCTCATTGCTTTCATGCTGCCGTTAAATGGAATACTTACTTGTTATCGACTAGATATCTACACTGGTAAATAGTATTTACTAAATAAGCATCGCAGCACCATTAGGATATCTAACACCTCACGAACGCCTTCGGGAAGTTATTTTTGGTGCATCCGCAAGGAAAAAAAATAATCGCCTGGGTGAGAGGCTGGGTGAGAAATTCTCAAGGCGTCATTTGTAAATGTGAAAAACTGCACAGCGTATAATTAATCCTTTTCTCCACACATCTCTAAAATTTAAAATTATATGCTAGTCAATCATACTTCATGGAAGATTTTTAGGCACGTATTGATTCATTAAGCTGTCGTGCTATAAAGTGCTTTGTCAGCGCTTTAGAAAGAAAATAACAGAGTAAAATTACAACATTTAGTGTTGAGTGTATTCTATAGTTTTGCTCGAATTAACTATTCGAATAGGCGTTCGAAAGATTTTCGTTCGAGTTTGCGTATTCAAACTCGAATATTCAAAAAACCGCATTTCTCGAATGATACTCAGAAAAACCGCTTCTTTCAAACATATTCGAATTCTACTATTCGAAACATTCAGACATTCGAAACGAAACCATTCTAGTATTCGGAAAATTTTCGAGAGCACAACCGTACTGCATTTGTGAAATTAGCACACATTCCACTTGTGTAGAACAGTGTGAAGGCAGCTCGAATGCGAATTTTGCCTCTATAGCATTCGCGGCATTCGGGTTCCGGATACGAAGGGCGTGCGATCTCGCGCACACTCCGCGACGCACTATAAACGCCTTTCCGCGCGCGGCAGTCAGTTCTCCTGCTCGTTGTCACCGTGAGCGGTCGGTTCGTCACTGTTGCCGCATTGAGACCTCGGACCATCCATCGTCGTTGTCGGTAGCAGCGCAGTTGCACCACCATTGGGGCTTCGACTTCTACTGCCGTGCAGGACCATTAATCGACCAGAACAGGGCAGGATAGCAGGACGCAGAGGTAACCGCACTGTCATTCTGAACTGGACACGGCTTGTGTTTGGGGAATCACGTGGGTAGCTGGATGGGGCTTATCATAATGAGCCGTATGACTTTGCGTTCTTCTAATTTGATATTGTGTGTATAGAGGTTTTGATATGAATGTTATGTCGACATTGGGCAGTGTTTTATTCGAGCGCATGCTCCAGTGTAGAAACTGAACTGGAGGCGGCTTGCGCTCCGCTGTCGACATTGGTCAGTGTCTTATTCGCGGCTAGAAAAAGCTTTACTGAGAGCGGAAGGCAGAGGCCGTAAAGAGTCATCCTGTTCCACCGCCTCACGCGAGTGACGTGAGAATGGGGAGTGAGGCGCAGGGGAGCAAGTGCAGAGGCAATCCGCCCGGAGGACGCTGGGCAAAAGAGCTCACATTCTCTAGTCGTAGTTGCAGGCAGGTTAAGAGCAGAGCGCAGGTAAGACCAGACTCCGTTCGTGCATAAACACGTGGTCTGGGAGGGGTGCGGCGTAAGTTTCCACCGATACAGCGGACTATTCTGGGGCACGTCAGCGTTTATCTAATAAAAGGCACTCACTCTACTCCATGTTGGTACCAGCAGCCGGTTGTTATCAGTATGTAGTAGGCCAGTACTAGAACCAGGTATCACTGTAGATGATGACAGGTGAATAGGAGGATATCGTGGATGTTTTGTTGACTAAAATACTCGACATGACTGACAATGAGATATGTCAGTATAGGAAAGGCATGCAGTCTGTTCACCAAACCAAGTATGGATGAATGACTGAGTTCTGTCTGATTCAAGATCGTCAATCACAATTAATCATCCCTAAATCTTATCTACAGCTAGGGTATTAGCTCGTATTGGTCTACACCGGGATAGTCCTTGAAACGTTCCCCCCTCAGGAAGTCGAATTGTTATAAAGAACGTCATACAATCTCAGATCAGTTTCTTTAAGCCTCAAGTGGCCGGTATCGAGGTAGTAAGCTGGTGTAAAGGCGTAGAGCATTCCCGCCCAGTCAGAGGGAGGTGCGGGTTCGAGTCCCGCCTCGTGCTAGAAGTTTTGATCGCAACAAAACATCGTTGTGGCAGTCATACATTCTGTTTATAAACCACCGGCCTATCAGCTCGTCCTTAAATACGTTGTTTCATGTGTTCTCCAGGAGAACAGTTAATGTTAAATGGCGTATTGACTTGGTGCACAGCGAACGCTGTCTAGCTTGTGCATCGGTGGGTGGAGAAAGCGGTCGCATGAGCAGCGGCGGTAGCATGTCCATTCTAGTAAGCTAGCACCGAAAACAAGTAGATAGGGTATACAGACAGAGACACACATGTGTGAAAAGGGAAATCAGGAGTGAATCCGTGAGGCAGATAATAGCAATCCTAATACGCTTGTGAATCATTATTAACTTAACGAGGGAAGATACTTTAAAAGCAGCTGAAGCACTCCATATTTTGAGTTTTCATAGACTTATGGTTAGAATGGTGGCCTTTCTGGACTGCAATTTTTTCAGTTCTGGCTACATTTGCAAGCACTCCCTCAGCTAAGGATCCTGCGATATCTTTGCGATATCACTAGCAAGCGGCACACCAACAGTTGGCTCATTAATCACAGCAGAACAGAGTACTTAAAAAATGCCCATTACGAGAAGACAGTTCTATCGAGAAGGAGAGGAAGTCCCCATCTTTCCAAGTCAATGTCACGCAACATTTTCCAAGATGATCACGAAAATGCAACAAATTCCGTCCAGGCTCATTTATTTTGTTCTTCTCTTCATTTTTTCAAGCATTGGTGAGCACGCTCACTCAGAGGCCCTCTGTGAGCAGCAAGAAGACAAATAATTATTGGGACAACGCTGGACACAAAGAAGTAGCAAGTTCACCTGGGAATCTGGAAAGCATTATCACAGTCAAGCATTTGAAGGACGGAAGAGAAATTTATCGGTCAGTCGTTGCCCAACAACAACGGGTCTATAACATCTCTAGGGTTTGTGCAGGAACTACCAACAAACATCCACATCTTCGATGAATAATATACCCAGGGATGTGGTATGACCATCGCCCTCGTCATAAGATCGCCTACGTCCTGTAATTCCTTTTTTGCAGGTATTAGAAGGATGTTTAGTTGTGGCCGAAACTGCCATCGCTGCCCGGAAAGCAGAAAGTGCGGGTTCGAGTCCCGCCTAGCGCAAGAGTTTTGGCCACAACTAAACATCCTTTTAACTTTTTTCTTCTATAACAGTCGCTCTACGCTTAAGCAAAAATTGAAAACAACATTTATATGCAGCTATCATCAAACGGCTACTTTCCTCCTGTAGGAGGAAAGCTATGTGAAGTGTACCAAAATGCTAGACCTCGCATTCTTACCCATTTCACAGTTCCTATTGGAAGTTACTTCTTCATCCTCTTTATTATGCCATGAACACTCTTATTTGGCACTTGTTGCATGGCGTCTTACAGAGGGAGGGAAAAATACTGTCTCTATTCGGTTTTCATCTGAAAACCCGTGCGTGCAAAACAAGAACCAAGCCAATTCTTTGTTTTCCATACTTTCATAATCAATGTCACTATCACACTTATATGGCCTTATTCTTTTATAATCTGTGCAGAGCGCTGCAAGTTCTAGAGGATCCCTCAGTAAAATCCGCTTCCATCGTTTTAAAACCAAACTAGCTCCTTACCTTTCTCTTTTATTTTGTTTGCATGCCTTGTTGTTCACTTTCCTTATTAATCGGCTGTTCCCGTACCTATCTTCGCTACAAGCTGAACTCTAATCAACAGCACTGTTAATCTCGTCGTTTCCTTAAAAATTCCAGTGCTTCTGGGCAGACGCTTCAAACATGAGACCCTTTCGACGAAAGGCTTAGCAGAGAAGCAAGACTGAATACTAAGACAGAAACGCGGGCAACAAAACGGCGTCGCTTCACGAAAAGCAAGAGCAAGAGAAAAATTTAAATATACTACTTTGCGAAATAAAGCATAGGAATCGATGAATAGGCGATGCTGATAGATTGAGACTTCGCGGACAATTGGATTTCAAAAGATTGTTAGCGGACGGGAGCAGACTAAAGAAGTCGGCGAAGGCAACAAGATTGCCAGCAACCTATAAACTTACAGAAGGGATCCTCTCTAGAAGTTAATAGGTTACTATAGACTATGCACAACTCTGAGTTTCAAATTCGTGTGCTGAGAATTCTTTACATTTAATAAGAAGGTTCCTCAAAGTGACCAGGGCACGAGAAAGTGGGGCGAAGGTATTTATAATAAAAATATTTACGATACGTATACAGGGTGAAGATGAAGAGCCACGCTAAATTCTGAGTAGTGAACCACTGTCTACTAAATTGGACCAGTTGAACGCACGCTAGTTTCATTTGTAGAATTTGACCGTTTGTTGTCCAAGGTGTTCTGCGATGCAATAACACTACATATCTCTGAGATCCAGGTGTAAGTGTTGAGCTTGTCGTTAGTCGCACGCACAGAAACAATCCCAAGAGTACAGGAATAATCTTTGAACCAATTCTAGCTCCCAGAGACGTTTAAGGGACTGAGACGTTACGCAGTGAAATTAATTGTCCAAGTTTTTAGCGAAGATCTATGAGCGAACAATTCTGTTGGTACGGTAAGTCTTCTGGTATAACATTTCTGCTCTTGAATTACACATGACTTTAAGACGTCACCAGTGTTTTCAAACGCGAGTAATGTACACAAGCAGAGCTACCAAAGAGGTATCGTTTTATTTATATTATGTACTAGCCTTATATACACATCCTTAACGCCTAGTATACATCTTTGGATTGTAGTTGTATCGTTGATATAAAAGGCGGCTCTAAATTGTTTCCTGACTTTTGTTTTCGCATGAGAGCGTGTTCTCGAGCCTTCTTCGTCATGAACAGCATTTCCACTTCGTCGATTGAGTACCCTCGAGTTTCGGGCAAGAAGACGTAGACGAAGACGAGTGCGACCAAGGTGAGACCAGCGTACAAATAGAATGCTCCTGAACAAAATAATACAAAGGTAAGGAGGTAGTGACCAAGAAATCGTCTCAACAAACCGTATTTCGTGATAGCTTGTCCAAGGGATAAGAACGTAAGAGAGATCAAGAGGTTGAATATCCAGTTGCATGCGGTTGAGATTGAGACGCAGGTACTTCTCGCCCACAATGGGTAGAATTCAGCGTTTATCACCCATGGTAATGGAGCGTAGCCTGAAATAAACCCCACAATGCAAGAACAAAAAAGAGGATTGAATAACATTGAATTAGATACACCGAGCAGGGCAAATACAAACGTAAAGTGAGAACCCATATAAAATGTTCGGAGCATGTCGCCAAAACGCATCGCCGCCTTCGAGAACGCACCGTTGCTCCTACCGTAACCGCTGCAGCCAATCAGGCACCGCCTCAGCTGCACAAGCAGGGCACATGATTGGCTGCCCCGATTAGGATAGAAGCAACGGCGCGTTCCCGCAACTCCACTGCGCGTTCCCGCGCCCCCAAGATGTGTCGTCCCCAAGAAGTAGTAGAGAGTATCAATGACTTGCTCTCCCTTACAATTCACAGTGCCTTCTGGGCAGAGACCAGACCCGAAGGCAGACCTGGATTAGGGTGTACCTGATTGAATACCGTGGAAAGAGGAAAGAACACATGAATCCTCGAACATTAGTTTGGTCAAACTTCTTCGTCAAAGTACTAAATTGTTTTCTCAACTTCGTATGACCAAATGACAGGCAACAAGGTCGAATTGCTGACGCATGGTGACCTGACGTTAATATGCAGCCCTCAGAAGAGCTAAGTATTCCAGCAGCAGTAAAATTTCGTGCAAATGTGAGACCAGGAGTGTTAAGCCCTCCTTATTCATTTGATGCATTACCCTTTCAGAGCATGGAGAGACTTTAGAATCTGGAGAAATTGCTCGTCCAAGGATAATTACAAGCTATAGCAGTCGAGTTCTTCCCTTTCCAAACAAGTCTGATACCAATCCTCCAGACGCTTAGGGATGGAAGGCTTGGTTGACCTTGGCCGGGAGCAACAAAGTATGAATAGATTCAGGGTGTATGCGATAAAGACGCCTTCTCCGAGTGCGCTTCAGGCAAACATGGACAGAAATGTTGGCAAGAGTCTCCCTTCCTACCACTTCCTGCAGGAATTGTGGCTCGCCGCCTCTGGGGTCAAGCCTGAATGACTCGGCTCCCCATTTCGGCCTACTTTGTCTTGGAGGCACATCGAACGCGTCGCTGGTCTATATAAGGACCAGAAAGAGTCAGAAGAAGCATTGCAGATTCATTGGGAGCTTATGTGTCCTGGAAAGAAAGGAAGAGTTGCTCTCTTACTGGGTGAAAAACCGTATGACCATTTCAAGATAATGAGAAACCACCTTCCCCCGGAATCAAGAGATAAAGTGTTTCGTGTTAGAGAATGTACATAACATCGTGTTTTTCACAACAAGAAATCCATAGATTTCACAAATGTGGACTGAACACACTGCGCTAGCTCATCGCGAAGTGAGGAATGGCCCACCACTGCTCCTGCCAAAAAGTCTTTGACGCTACAAGAACATCGGCAATCTTACCGCTTGAGAATGACAGGAGGTAGAAGACTATAAAGATTATGGGCAGGAAGGTGTAGCTGGTTTGACAGGCCTTTGCATGCCACTCGTACACGGATCCTGAAGTTGAGTATTGAGGAAGGTGTTAGAGAACATTAACGACTGTTGCTCACCCAAAGAAGCTGCGGATTGACAAGGACCCACTGCAGAACCTCCGTCGGCCTTTTCGAGACAGTAACCTGGAAAATGCATGTCTAGAGCATTTAGTGCTATTAAAAACACCAATATTTTGCAGTAAGTAAAATAGGAAAAGTCGTCATAACGCAAGCGTTTTTCTAACAATTTCTTAAATAGTATTAGAAGAATATTTTACAAACAGTAGACGAAGTTTCCAAAGATTCCAATGTACCACAGAACCTTGCATACCTGTTTTTTGTCCTTTGATAGCACAGAATCCGCAGTCTTCATTGGTGACGCAAAAGTCGCAATTACTAAAAAATCGTCATGCATAATTCAAGGGATTATGGTATAGTTCATTCAAGTGATTCCGAAAAACATTAGCAAGATACAACTAAATCTCTTAGGCTTTATCACAATAATATTATACACTCTTTCTCTCCTCTGTGTCTGCACTCAATATAAAAATAAAAAATGTAATAAATATAAAATAATATAAAAATATTATAAAGCTATGTGCTTTGTCACAAGATTATTTAATTCGTAGATTTCAGAATACATTCTGTTCTAATTGCAATGTACCCTCTATAGATAAAGATGATCAAAAAGTCTCTAGCCTCTAATTTCTAAGGGTGCTATATACAATTTTAGGATGAACAATTTGGGGTACATGTCGCGTAGGTGAGCAGCATTGGTAGGTGGGAGCGCGTTAGCCAATTGTAACCAAACAGAACACAGGCCAACACATGGCAGCCCATCAGGGTACCAACTGTATGTGCCCTCTCTGAATGGCATGCCCATTCCATGCGGTCTGATTGGTCTAGGCTTTCGCATCTACCAATGCTGCTCACCTACGCGACATATACCCAATTTGGCGTTGCAGCGTAGAAGGGAAGAAATCTCATACTTTGAACCCCCTGTATCATGCTATTGTGCTATGTCGTAGGAATCTAGATTTGATGGTGAGTCTCGCAGCACCATTACACCACTAATGGAAAGTAGCAAATGCTGTCACTCATTAGTGATCTGTAGGTTCAACGATATGAAGTAGAGTAGCTTACATTCAATTTTTAAAAACAAATCCTTTCAGTACCGTGCAGAGTCTCTGCTCTATAACGTATGATGTTTCTACAAAAAGACTTGGAGCCATGTTCTTTTTCTAACAAAAACAGAACTTCTGACTGCTGAGAGCCTGCCACATGTGATAAAATACTGACTAAGCCCTAGTTTATACTTGCGCTGTCACGCGGCGCGGCACCATGATCGCCATAGATATCGATTTTTCGCGCCGCCCGGTCGATATAGGCCCATGCACACTTCTGCGACAGCGCGGCACGGCCATGATGAAGAATAGGGCCGCGACGGGCGCGGCGCGACACAGCGACACGTGCCGCAGAGGGGGGCATGCACACTTTTGCGGCTATCGCCGGCGATGCCGTGCTGAGTGCCGCAGGCTGGAATGGTTCAAATCATTCCTAGCTGCGCGACATGCACTGGGACGTCGGTCCCGTAGCCTATAACGATGCTCTAACGCGACCGCGCCGCGACCACCGGATTTCGCGGAGGAGGCCGTCGCTCCTCTTGCCGCGGTGTCTCAGAAGTGTGCATGGGCCTTATCTATCCCGACCGCGATGCCGCGCCGCGCACCGGCACAAGTATAAACCGGGCTAAATGCGTTCCTCTTTTTTTTGTAATGGATATTACCTTTGAGTAATCCAGATCCTCGCTAAATGCTGAATTTGACAAGGATTTACCTTTTGTTAGCCCGCTTTAATTTTTTGTGATTTCGCCTAAAGCGGGCGAAATCACAAAAAAATTACACGACAACAATCGGTATTTTTGCCACAACAAACTATGTACTCTTGAGCATACCACAACAAAAAACTAAAAATGTTTTTCAAAATTGGCTACTGGTTATTCTGGCCAATTAGAGATGTACCCAGTGCGTATAATGCTCTTGAAAATACTCCAATTAGAGATGTACCCCGTGGATATTATACTCTCAAGAATACTCGAACGACGGAGTTGCCGCAGGCGAGATTATATAGGTCTTCTGAATTAGCCCTTCTAAAACTACAAAGTGCAACGTACATCGTTGAATAGATCATCCAGAGTAGACTCGCATGGCGTAATCATTTTCTGAAGCGGATCTATTAAAGGGATGTGGAAAAGTGACGAAAATGGCGGTTTTTGCGTCTGCCCGGCCCATCAACCAAAGGAAGGAGCGGAATCGTGCCATGCTCTCACTCCCTTCTATTTCATCATGACATTCGCTTCCGCACCTGTATTTCTGGCAACGTCCCTGAATGTGGTCCGGGAAAGATGTATTGGCGAAGGATTGGTCGTGGATAACGAGGGCAGAGTCCTAAAAATGTTTTTGCACAGAAGTTTGTTAAATTATGCTCTAGCAAGAAACGGCGGCAGCAAAATCGTAATGCACCTCTTCACTTTTTTCCATGACATTTCGTCCTCTATCTGGAAGGAATAGAGGTGGTACAAACCTTATTTATAGCGAGAAAAGCTGATCCCACAGCGAGAAGTGAGATTATTACACATGTCATCGAGATCATGAGAAGGAGGCGTCGTCCCATTCGCTCCACGAGTGCCATCGGAATAAACGTTCCGAAGAAATTGATTGCTGAAGCATAGAGTTGAGCAAAATGTCCTACTAATCAAACATTTTTTTACTGCACTACCTAAACTAACACAATATTTTAACTCTTTAAATATTTCGAATAACGAATAAACCACTCTCACATATGCAATCGCTTGTGCGCTTACCTGATGTGCCAACACTGATCCATAAAGTGATGTGAACATTTGCCACACCGGCAGCTTGGATTATGGTGCCTGTGTAGTACCTAAAATATGGTTACCTTTATCACTTATTCTTTAAGTCTGGTCTAGCATATCTAGACCATTTTGGTGTAAGGCGATACTATTGATATACAGGGTGTCTCAAAAAAATGTGTTCACTGTTCGAAAGGTGATAACTTTGTTCATAGTAAGAGTACTGAAGAAGTTGAGGAATCATATGAAATCATAATAAAACAGAAATTTTCTAACGTATGAGAGACATGGAATGCGCCATGCACTCGTTTGAAATTTTCCATTTTACAATCGGTTGATTGTGTCTCGCTTGAATACATGTTATAATTTCTTAACGATGTAGCCGCTTTGATTGGTTTGTGCTTATTTATGAGTTTAAAACTTAACTGAACATTATAGCTTGCGAAAAATGGAGAGCGTTATAAAAAAAATAAAGGTACTATGTGAAGGTTGTAACATTGCTGCTAATAAAGCATTTGGAGATAATTGAGACTCACATGAAAGGGCAGAGCGACGGGATTACTGTAGCGTATTCAAGATTGCGCCCTGCCTGAAACCTTGCATTCCAGACTCGATTAATTGTGCATGGGCTGAATGTTTGTTACAATCTTGTAGCTACTTGGTCACATTAACCTGTGTTGTGCTTCTTTTAACGTTTTGAACTTGACAACCTCGTGAAAGACACGCTACATGGAGTTTATTGATTGCAGGATTCAAATGTGAGCAGGATCCGCATTTTACAAGAGCACTCTGTGGACGAATGAAGCAACATTTACACTGAATGGAGAGGTTAATTGGCATAACTGCAGATACTGGACGACGGAAAACGTCAAAAGAAGCAGAGCACAGGTTAATGTGACCAAGTAGGCAACAAGATTGTAACAAGCATTCAGCCATGCACAATTAATCGAGTCTGGAATGAAAGGTTTCAGGCAGGAGCATGGCGCAATCTTGACTATTTGCACGCCACAGTAATCCTGTTCTTCTGCGCCTTTATGTGAGTCTTAAATATCTCCAAATGATTTATTAGCGTTACAACCCTTCACACAGAACCTTTATTTTTTAGAATTTTTCGCAAGCTGTAATGTGTCATTGAGTTTTAAACTCTAAAATAAGCACAAGTCAATTGAGACGGCCACCTTGTGAAGAAATTATAACATGTATTGAAGCGAAACAACAATCAATCGAGTGTAAAATGGAAATTCTCAGACGAGTACATGGCGCATTCCATGCCTCTCATACGTTAGAAAATTTCTTTTTTCCTTGAGCTTTCATATGAGTTCTTAACTTTTCCAGTACCTTTATTATAAACAAAGTTATCACCTTTCAAACAGTGTACACATTTTTTTGAGACACCCTGTATATTGGGTTGATCGAAAAGTTTTGCTACACTAGCACAACAATAGTACAATACAGTACAATATAATACAATATAAAAACTCAATCTACGGTATATTCCCCATCCAAGTCTATGATCCTGCCCCATCTTTCAGCAGCGTTTCAATTCCTTCAAGCCAATATTCCAAGGGCTGTGAGTGAAAGAATTCAGAAACCTCCATTTCCAGCTGACGTCGATCATCGAACTCTCTACCTCGAAAATGCTTCTTCAGAGTTTTGAATAGGTGGTAGTCAGAAGGTGCGAGGTCTGGAGAGTACGGCGGATGGGGCAGAACTTCCCAGCCTAACTCCTTGATTTTCTCGCGACTCACTTCAGCGACATGAGGACGTGCTTTGTCGTGCAGCAGTTAGACATGTTCCCGTTCTGGACGTTTTTGGCGCATGGCGTCGGCCAAGCTCTGGAGCTGGGTAGCGTAGACAGATGCTGTGACTGTGGTCTCACTATCCAGCAACTCCCGGTAAAGCATGCCTTCTGAGTCCCACCAGCAACATAGAAGAGCCTTCTTTTCGTGGTGTCTACGTTTCGTTTGTCTTGGAGCCGGTTCTCCGCGTGGGAGCCTTTGGCTCTTGCGAGTGAGGTTAACATAAGCGTGGGAGCCAATTGCTCCTGCAGGTGTGGTTAACATAAAGAACCCAGCTTTCATAACCAGTAACAATATCCTTCAGAAGGTCCATTCTGTGCGGGCGAAGAAGCAGCGACTCAGCAACACTGATTCGGCATGCCTTGTCAGAGTCCCGCAGCTCATGTGGTGCCCAAGACGACAAAACTTTGCGGTATCCAAGCATCTCCAGCTGCCTGGCGACGGTGCTTTGCGTACATACAAGTGTCGCCGCCAACTCGCGAGTGGTTGAATTTGGCTCCACCCTGAAGGCTTCGCGCAAACTGTCTTCTTCCACAAGAGACGGCCGTTTGAAACGAGGTCGATCTTCGAGAAGGATGTCTCCAGCCGCTGATACCAACGGGCCACTGTGGAATAGTGAACGACTTCCCCCTTGAATGCAGCGCAGATGTGGGAGGCTGCAGTCCTTGCGGAATGGCCTTGCAGAAATTCGTAGTAGACGATAGGTCGCAGGATGCTGCTGCTTATCGTTGACATTGTTGCTATATTCGTACTCGACATTCGACGAGGCCTTATATAGTATGCTGTGACGTCACCACACAAGACTGTAAGAGTATTAGCAAATTTAACAGGCAGTAGCGTAAAGTGTGGCAAGACCTTTCGATCAATCTAATAATTTTAGGCAAGAATAAATTTGGATTCGAACTCTGATACGCACATGACGGTATTGATTCCGGACAGCTGCTGAAACGCTTGGATCAGACTTCCAATGATGAGCGCCTTGCGAACATGAGGCGTTCGTAGAATTCGCACGATCATTGGGCCGGTTCCTGTAACGGAGAAGGGAAATAAAGTCTTTCCCGGATAGTACAAGGGCGGTTCATGCAAAATGTAGAACTTTAATCAGGCAATGAAGTGTTCCTTGTTGGAAATCGGTTGTTTAATCAAAAAAAGGTATTGCAGGAAACTTCCTGAAAAACTAAATTATGAGCCATTTGGAAGAATAGAACAGTATGGAAGACGATCTGAGATTCAGAAAGAAGACAACGGATTCTAATTCCACTAGAGCAGCTGCCAGAGATAAGAAGAAGGTACAAAAACTTTTGAAAGTCTTAGAACATTATGCGCTCTCTACCAGTCCCTTTATTTCAGCGGTGGAAATGTGGTTTTAATATTTTGAATGGTGTTGGTATTCAAGAAACTTGGAACAGAGGACTTATCACCAGAGATGTGAGGAATTTTTTTCGAGAAAAGCGGAGCACTGAATGCGGAACGGAAGTGTTTAAAAGTGGGTGGAAACCGTAATACACGAAAACGGAAATAACTCAATACTCACTTAATTTCTCATAAATATGTCTATTATTGTATATTATGGTGACAATAATTACAGTGCCAAAGATTTTGCCACTCATGCCACTCAACAGATTTAATTGAATGTCCAGAGTGGAAAACACTGTTAGTAATCTAAGACTGCCTATAGAACTCCAGGCTAGAATTGGTGTTCCAAGCCAGATCTAGGATTATTTGGGGAAGTAAGATTTTTATGCTCCAATAAAGGGGATAGATTCTTGATCCAAACCCCCTTGAAAAATTTTGCAGCATTAGACCACTCGGTAGTACAAGATTTTCAACTAGTTCCCTTTCGGATGGATAACCTTGAAATCCTTCAATTCTTCCATTCAGAACCCATATCTACGATTCGAAAGTGAACAGCAGATGTCTGGCAACTCGTGCTTTGATGCATGACTCATCACTTTCAATTAATCTTGAAACCGCCTGACCAGACAGACTTCTCTCCTCCTAACAATATGCAGTTCCAAGATTCTCCCTGATGCAGTTTGGCTTCTAAGTTTCACGACCGTTTTTTCAATAAATTGAAGGACAGTTTTACACTGCAGATCAAATGAGTATCGCAGCGCGCCGGATGAACAAACCGAGCAACTTCTATCAACCGCTTGGCTAAAGCTATAGGTATGATTTTTAACCATGACACAGTACATACGCTTTTAGACGCACATATACATTCTCGGTCAGCGGGGTACCCAACGCCGTATAGCTGACAGTCAACGCTGCATTGGGTAGTATTTCAAACCTGGTTTGCACAAAGAATTTGGTTGACGGACTGTTCTGCCATCAGGGTGCTTCACCGGCTAGAAAACTGCGACACAACCGTCAAAAATGCGATGCATAGCTGATCTCTTTCTTCTGTTCTTTGTATAGGTGAAGGTGGTGAAGTGGTGAAGCAGTCAGTGTTGTGTTATCATTTCCGTTCCATCTTCCGGCTCGAATAAAGCGGAACACGGAACGGAACGGACAAAAACGGCAAGAAACCGGAATTCGGAACACGGAGAAGGCAATTTCGCGCATCCCTTCTTATCACGCATAAAAATAATCGAACAACGAGTAACACCTCTCAACGAACCGGCGTTCTCCTCCTTCGCTATCCGCTCCATTCGATGGCCGTACTTGATCTCGGCCATCTCGTACTTGATCCACTCCTCGTCTCCGTTGTAGATTTTTCTCAACACCTAGAAGATAGCGATGAATTCGGCTTGGATGTGGAATCGCTTACTAATCGTGTTACCGCTTCAGTTTCCTCTGTCTTGCCATGCTCATACAGCCAGCGAGGGCTCTCTGGCAAGAACAGAAAGCAGAGGAATTGAATGATTGCCGGTACGGCGGCGAATCCAAACATTAACCTGAAAAGGCACTGTGGTAAAGAAAGAAGGGGGCCGTTGATAATTATTTTACAGTATACGCCAGGAGTCATACATCCCCTGATACAGTAGAGGCTCTTTAAAAGCAAACAGTTAGAGCTGTAGTAATTAGCCACACGGCGAGGAACAGATAAAGAGAGAGTCTTAATCCGAAGTGCTTAATCTGCGGAAAACACAAATGAAATCAAGTCCTATTGATTTACCGCTCGATACGGTTCACAGTTCAACGGGAATAACATTACTCCGATTCCTTTACTCTTTCTCCGTACTCCACACCCCCACCCACTCCACTAATGTCCCCTTACCAATGTGCCGGCAGAAAACGGAAATGAGAATCAAGTACGCGCAAATTCGTTGTTGCACGAAGCCTTTAAAAAGTCATCTGAAAACCCAACGGATGCTGTGCAAAGTCTTATTTGTGGCATGTCTTCCGGAACCGGATGCACATTGAATAACGTCTGTGACACATTTACTGAGTCCCGACACATGTGTCACAATGTCTACGACACGTCTTTTGCACCCGACACACGTGGCACGACGTCATTAGCACGTCTTCTGACGTCACGTTGGACGACACTGAGAGAAAATACAGGTCCCATTATTGGTCCCTTTCACTGACCCCCTAGTGTCGTCCAACGTGACGTCAGAAGACGTGCTAATGACGTCGTGCCACGTGTGTCGGGTGCAAAAGACGTGTCGTAGACATTGTGACACATGTGTCGGGACTCAGTAAATGTGTCACAGACGTTATTCAATGTGCATCCGGTTCCGGTCCCCTTTATGGTTCTAATACTGGACCCTTTACTGAACTAGTGTTCTCTTTAACTCCGCCTGTGGAATTTGATCTTTCGCTGCCGGTTCCAAGCCCGGGTAAAGGAGGAGGGTTGGTCCCCTGCTGAGGGACCGTAAAAATCAGGTAAGAAACCATGGAGAATCGTGAAAGGACATCAACTCAAACTACCGCATCCGGGGCAGCCGATGCGCCGGCGTTGATGAGTCGAAACCGGGGCACCGGTGTAAAGTCCAATACTGGTTATACGGCTGAGATGTTTACTCCCAAAAGAGAAGTCACTGTTGCATCGTGCAACGTCCGAACGGCATATCAAGTAGGACAGAAGGAGATTATCGCACGTGAGCTCGTCAGGTACAAAGTAAGTATAGCTGCGCTATCCGAGTTACGGCTCATTGGATCAGGACGAATGAAGATACGTGTCCCTCACGGGAATGCTCAAGTTACGTTGTTCTACTCAGGCGGCGACAAGCATACGGAAGGTGTCGGATTTGGGTTAAACGAAAAGGCAACTGACTGCGTACTGGCGTTTCATCCAATCTCCAGTCGATTGGCAGACCTGACGCTCGCTGGCACAGTTCGAACACATATCTTCTCAGTATATGCCCCAACGGAGATCAGCCCAGATGACGCAAAAGACGACATCTACAGCAACTTGCAGGCGGCTGTTGATTTGGTCCCCAAAACAGATGTGATATTACTTGCTGGAGACTTCAACGCTCATGTTGGCAGAAATCATGATGGTTGGGAAGAGCTACTTGGACGATATGGGATAGGAGAAGTGAACGACAATGGTGTCCGGCTTCTGACATTTGCTGCCGGAAATGGACTGATGATCGGGAATAGCATCTTCCAGCATAAACAGAAGCATTAGCTAACGTGGTGTGCACCAAATGGTAATGAATCTGCACTTCTGGACTATGTCCTCGTCAACAGGCGCTTCAGAACATCTATCAGAGATGTACGAGTAATCCTGGTGCAGATTGCGGGTTCGATCACCATCTCGTGTGTGCCAGAATGCGGCTCTGACTGCAGAAGGGAAAAGGAAGCACTACACGTACCATACGACGGAACTGGTCGATCCTTGCGAAGCCAACATCCCGACCACAATTCCAAATAAAGCTGGCAAATCGCTTTGCGTCAGTCGCGGAAAAGTGCGACGTAGATGAAGAAGAAAGGCAGTTCACGAGTACCATATGTAAAAGCGCAGAAGAAGTTAGCCTAATTGTTAGGCACCGCACACAGCCTTGGATCTCAGAAATGTGCCTAGATCTCATTGACCAACGAAAACATGCAAAACTTGTGAATCTTGAACGATACTCCCAGTTCAATCGTGAGACTCGACGCCAGCTTAAACTCGAGCGTGAAGCTCATTGGAACTCTGTAGCTAAGCAGGCAGAGGATGCAGCCCGCATAAAGGAATTCCGAACTGTGCTATGCTACGCTGAGACGCCTTTTAGCCAGAAAAAGCCGACAAACGACAATATAAGAAAGGTTGATGGAAGCTTCACAAAATCACCTGAAGAGCGCCTCCAATGATGGAAGGAATTCTTTGAGAGAATGTACAACCACGCTACATCAGGAGACCCTCAAGTTGCACCACCGTTGGTCCTTATACCAGAAGCAATCGCATTGGATACTGCACCTACCAGGGAAAAGGCTGCTGAAGCTATAAGGCTGTTTCAAAATAACAAAGCTGCCGGAATCGATGGCGTGATGACTTAAATGTTGAAGGCTGGTGGAGATGTGCTGATTAACCGTTTACATGCCTTGCTGAAGTTAATCTGGAGAACTGAGAAAATTCCCATGGCATGGAAACAGGCCATTGTCATACCAGTTCTAAAAAAAGGTAACGGATGTGACCGCAAAAACTATCGTGGAATAAGTCTGCTTTCTATCGCAGGAAAGGTGTTCACAAGAGTACTCCAAGCGAGGCAGCAGAAGCAACGCGAATGTATCGCCAGAGAGGAACAAGCCGGCTTCCGTCCGGGAAGAGGCTGCTGTGATCAGATTTTCGCTCTTCGGTAGATGATGGAGGAGCGCATACGATGTGGTAAACGAATGATCTCGTATTTGTAGACTTCCGCGCAGCCTTCGATAGTGTCTAGCGGCCAGCTCTTTGGAAGGTATTGGAATCAGAACATATTGCACCGAAAATCATACGACTGCTGCAGAAGACCTACGCCAACTGCTATAGCTTTGTGCGTATTCGAGGAGGAGCATCAAATGTGTTTACAATACGATCTGCGTGAGGCAAGGATGTGTATTGTCACCGTTGCTGTTCAACAGTGTGGTTGATGCAGTTATGCGGTAGTGTTTAGCGGACGACAAAGAGTTCAAATTGGAGAAGATCAATTCGTTACAGACCTCATGTTCACTGACGATAGTGCAATCTTCGCAGTCAGCGATGCTGAAGCAAATGAAATTCTTCAAGAGGTTGCCGCTACAGTTCTTTCTTACGGGCTGACCATAAACACTGAAAAGACAAAAGCGCTCACAACCGATAGCTCATCCTGCACAGTCAGCCTCAACAACCTCCCGATCGAACAATTAGAAGAGTTCAAATAGCTTGATTCTTTAGTACAGCAGAACAAAATCTCATACTTCACGGAAATTCACAGGATTGGTAAGGCTGCGATAGCCTTCGGCTCACTAACATGGTGCTTATGGAGGAGACACAACGTATCGCTGACAACGAAGATGAGAGTGTTTCGATCCATTGTGATGTCAATATTGCTTTATGGCGCTGAAACATTGGTGCTTCTGAAAGCTGACTGCAGAAACTAAAAGCCTTCCAAATGAGGTGCCTCAGACGAATATTAAGCGTCTCGCTTCGCTATCGTTCTACGAATGAAAATATACGAAAGTCCTGCTGCAATCAGCCCACCATTGGATCCGAAATCCGGTAGCGCCGACTGAGGTGGTTTGGACATGTTCACCGAATGTTAGCTCAGCGTATACCCAACAAATTATTGTGGAGGACCAGACCGAACGGGTGGAAAGTCCAGCGAGTTGCTCCGAAGAAGGCGTGGATAAAGCAAGTGCAAGATGACTTGAGAAAACGAGGCTTTTGTTTACAGCGTGCGAAAGAGGTGGCTCTGGATCGTTTGGCATGGCAGAACATGGTCCGCGATTTCCGCCAATCCATGGCACCCACAGCGACGCTGGCTTCGATGCCGCCCTCAGACCTGAGGCCCGCTAATGGGGAGTAAGTAAGTAAGTGTTCCCTTTATTGGCTCCCTTTCTGGCCCCACCTTGACTGGTCCTTCACTGGTAGCCATTTATTGGTCCCCTTCACTGGACCCACACCCCCCTTTACCGCTCCCCATTACTGTTCCCGCCTTCACTGGTTCCCTTTGTTGGTGAAGCCTTAACAGGTCCCACTCCCCCACCTTCACTGGTCCCACCCTCACTGGTCCCCCTTTACTGGTCCCCTTCAGTGGTCCTCCCTTCCCTTTTCCGGTTCACCCTTCACTGATCCCCCTCCTCGTCGGTACGTGCTACTGCTCTCACCTTCACTGAACCTCGAGTTACTGGTCCCCCCTCACTGGACCCCCCCCCCCCTCCCTTCACCTGGGTCCCCATTGCCGGTCCCACCTTCACTAGTACTGTTTCTCCTTTATTATTCAACCCATTGTCGGGCCCTCCTTACTGGACCACCATCCTTCACCGCTCCCCCACTACTGGTCCGACCTTCACTGGTAACACGTCGACTGAATCCGGAACAGGCCCTTCGCGACATCGATGACATCTCTTCTGAAACCGGACGACTCATGAACGACACCGCCGGACGTGCTTTGACATCGTTGACACGTCGTCTGAACACCCTTTGAACGACGTCGGTGACACATGTTTGGAACTCGGACGCCCATTGTGTGACGTCGGCGACACGTATTCTGACCCTTCTCAACACGACATAGGTGACACCACACAACTAGAGATGACTTTGCCTATTGTTTCACATACATTCGTTTAAATATTCCCCAGTAGGAAATTCCTCGAAGTGGTTAATGTGGGTTAACCACATAATTAGGATAAAGGAGAGCGTTAACTAATTCTCGTTTGGGATTCGCCGTACGAAATATCGTGAAGGCGATTGGTACCGTATTTCTCCTACACAGCACTTGCGGTGGCTATCCGAAATATTTGTTATTTAAAGTAAAAATAAAAATGTAACTTATTTTTGAATAATTGTTAAATCCGTTCAAGGTAAAGGATAAAAACACTCCAGGCGTTCTTCTTCGCGGTATGGTGTAGACGCAGTTTGGACGCGTATATGGTCTACAACTCGCGTGCAGCGCAGTCGTAGGTACTGGTTGTCGCGTGCACCTGATACCAGGTTTTCTTGATCCGGAATTCCCGTCCAGGCCAACCAAACCATACACAGCCATCCCTCAGGGGACGTTGAATTCGTAATATACTTGTCTGGAAAAGATAAAGCGCTGACTCCTTCATCGGCTGGCCATCGCTTTCAAAATTGTCTTCACGACAGCCCGTAGAAGTAGAATGCGTGGCGTCTCTCAAAAGAGATAGACTAAGGCCGCTCTTTGTTCTCATCCTTATACTCATCCTTATTTTGCCAGCAAATGACTGCGATGGCAATTCGATAGACACGCCAGTGTTCTACTATTCGTATGCAAGTTTGGTAACAATTTTTCGAATCTTGTCAGTGTTGAAGCCCTGGCTGACCTGAAGAGGATCCAAACCAGGAATCTCGATTCGAGATGTTTCTCCAGCTGTGCTATCAAGCAGACTCATTCTTTGAAAGCCTCAGATTTTTGAACCCCTATTTTCTGGCAAATTGCTAATTTCTCTTCTAATCTCAAACTGGCATGCGTAACGCAACAAACCTCCATCCAACGTTAACCGGATCCACATAGCTGAACCCGGCGCCGGCCAGGTTGGCGACCACCAAACCGACTGTGATCATCAGCTGGAATCCCGTGACCAGTCGACCGCGGATGTGCGATGGCGAGGCTTCGCCCACGTATACCGGCACGATCATTGATGCGAAACCTGAAAAATGACAATCGTCAACATTTTAGGAGACCAGTATCACTTCGTACACCTGGCTATTTGATGGCGTAGCTTCAATACGTAGATGAGCTAGAGCAGCAAAGCTTCAAGGTTTTGGTAAGAACCTGCTAGGAATGTGTAAACCCTTTCAGTATTATTCTGTCTTAGCAACGGTTAGATAAAAAGAAAGAAAAATCAGTATGGAGGATCTCAAAAAGACGCAATCGGTAGTCACGTCATATCTGTTTCATGCGATGCACATAAATTAAGGATGGCGTTAATCAGTCCCTTTTGCGTTGCGCCACGCATTCTACTTCCACGGGATGTCGTGGATCGTACAATGACTGCGGCGGCCAGCCGATGGGCAAGTTATCGTTTATCCTTCCCAGATAAGTCTCGTATCAATCATCGACTCCGGGGGTAGAAGGCTTGGTTGGCCTGGGCGGGAATTCCGAACCAAGGACCTGGTATCGAGTGCACGCGACAGCCGGTACCGCCTCGGACTGCGCTACACGCGCCCTTGACTCCGCTTGAATTATGTGCCTAAAGTATTTAAGAGAAGAAGAGGAATGTTGTGCTCCAAAATTTTTCTGGGCTACTCGTGCGCACCAAAACAATGGACAGAAGCCTCAGCCACAACTGAGAAGATAAACAATTAATTGGTAGCGTATTTTCCTCCACCATTGCGCTTCAATTCAATCAGATTTCTAGCTCTTTAATCCAGTGACCATATGTCCTACAAAGAGACTACTTCTCGTCTAAGAGATCATCAAATTGTTCGAGCGGATGCGAGCAACGCCTCCATTCTTTTCACGTATGTGCTAAAACAGCTCAGGATTACTCGTCATAACCCCACAACAGCGTTTTCAGATAAAGTCGTTCAGCGGATATCAGAAAAGTGCAACACATAGCCGGCCCACCTAATTTTCGACGACTTGACCCATGCGACCGCATCCTTCACACGCCGACGAATCTTTGTCCTCTGGAGGCACCTCACATGCAGGAACTACTTATGCTGCTCTGAGCATCACCTTCTTGACAACAACTACGGTAACGTCCGGCACACGTTCATCCCGCTCTCAAAGGAGCCATGTTTCCAAGATGACCGCTAGTGGGATTGAAAACGAGTCGAATAGGTGGGCAGGAGCTTTCGTATGGCCAAGGTCTCTGAGGCGTGTTAGCGCAGATGGAACGGTGAATCGAATAGGTGGGCACGCAGTCGGGCGTTCCCTTCTTCGCGACATCTTCGACGCTCCTGTCTCCTGTCCAGCTCGGCCGCTAGATCGTTGGCCATGTTGACTTGGATTCACGTAGCTGAAGCATTCGGAGATGTTCGTTCCGTTGAGCGAGAATGGGGCATCAGAAACCCATCCGTTCCTCATGAACATTTTCTTCGTGAGATTCAGCTGCAGTCCGTCGTTCCCACATACACGATTGAATTCGGGCAGCATTCGCTCCTCTTTGCTGGTGCTCGACGATATGCACAACTTATAAGAGCGAGGCCAGTATAGATGTCGGCCAGTATAGATGTGTAGCGTAATACTCCTGCACTGATTCAGTTCTTTTCCATCACTTTCGGCGCGTGGTAGCACACATAGAGAAGGCGCCGGCTGTCGCGTGCACTCCGGTTCAATTTTCTTCATTCGGATTTTCCGACCACTCCAACCAAGCCATCGGAGAATTTCTAACAAACCCGACTGGGAGAGATAAAACACCTTAGTTGTCTTCCGGTTTGCCACCTCAAGCCATTGTACCAGGCTGTCCAATAATTCCTGTCCGAAAATTTTCAAAATTCTATAATTTTCCTTAGAAGTGTCATAATATCAGGCAATTGTAAAAACCTTCTAGAAGGTTCTCCAGAGTTCCACGCCAGGGGCATATAAGGCGCAGTCTAGCTACCAGTACAAGCTAAAATGGACCAAGGTTGAATACGTTCGTGTACTACTAGTGTCGTCCGCATCGCAAGGAGTTTCTCGAGGACCTGGTCACAGGGGATGAGAGCTGGGTCCTCTACGACAACGTCGCCCGCCGTGCCTTCTGGATCCCGCCGCCGCCGACGACGCCGAAAGCTGACCTGCACCCGCTGAAGATCGTGCTCTGCTGCTGGTGGGACGCCAAGGACATGCTGTACTTCGAGCTGCTCCCGCAAGGCAGGACGGTCACCGCCTCCATCTACACCGATCAGCTCGAGAAACTAGCCGCCGTCTTCCGAGAAAAGCGTCCCCGACGGGCTTCGGTCCACCTGCTACACGACAACGCGCGCCCCACGTGGCGAAGGAGACCCAGCAGAAGTTGGCGACGCTCGGCTGGGAGTCGGTTGCCCATCCGCCGTATTCCCCGGACCTCGCCCCCTTCGACTACCACTTGTTCCGCCCGCTGAAGCACCATTTGGCCCGAAGAAAATTCACCAACTACGACATCCTCAAATCCGACATTGCGGACTTCTTCGAGTCGCAGTTCGTTCCCGGAGTTCTGGGCGAAGGGCCACCTGCTCAATCGACGGGCCACTGTTGTGGATAACTGTGGTGATTATATTGTTGATTAGACTTGTTTTCAATAAAGTTGAAAAAATTGAAAATGGTGAAATTTTCGGACAAGAATTATTGGACAGCCTGGTGTATACGCCAAATAAGCAATCAGGCCTGTATGACATAAGTAGAAGCACAAAAAGCGGGAGTGTCATTCGCAAAGAGAAAAAGTAATACCAACCCTTACCCTTTCTGTTTTTTCACTACTTAGTAGCTTCCTCTTAAAAACAAACCTCGTACTTTTTAGCAACCAGAATTGTTAGCATAAGATGGGAAATGCAAACCTAGACGAAAGACCCTTGCAGAGTACACCCACCCTATACATCACCAAAGCCGAAACGCAAACATAGGAATCACTGTGCTTATCAGCGGCTCGGAAGATCTCAAAATGGGAGAATTAGTCGCAAGAAGTGTAAGCACAGTGATTGCTCTTTGAAAGGCCTAGAAGTCTCAATAAAAAGGGTCACTAAATTTTCCTCGATTTCTAGGTTTTTCTATCTTCCAAAGAGCCTTATACGAGGGTCGCACGATGATTAGAAACTTCGGACCATCACGTATTTTCTTTCCCTTCATGGTGGAGCGGAGGAGGGGGTGGGATGATCGCCATCAAAATATAAACCTGGACTGATTTAGAAGCAGTTCTCAGCGACCTCTCTCCTTAGAGGCTATCGAATTTCACATTTTACTCGACCACTGTTGAGTGTTGGAGGACGTAGCGACTGTTTTGTAACCGATGCTCGACAAAAGCTGAGGGATGTCACAGACAAAGACTCGATTATTACCCACCGATAGCGATTCCGAGCAGAATTCGACCGATGACAAGGACCACCTTAGTCCATGCAACTGCGCAGATCGCAGCTCCAACGGTGAAGACGATGGTTGCGGCGATGATCACCTTCTTCCGACCGAAATAGTCCGAACCAGGCGCGGAAAACAGCGCCCCGATCGCAGCAAACCCTGAATATAAACGACTATCAACGATTGTAAGCTGTTACAATGATGTTTTGTTGCGATCAAAACTCTAGCGCCAGAAGATTCCAACCCGCACGCACCTCCTGCTGACAGGGCCGAATGCTCTACGCCACTACACACTTGAATCGATTTTCAAAGAATTTCATTTACTCGAAAAAGGCGATTCATGGCCAGGCTCGAAAAAACTTGATTGAGACACATATGATGTAGGTATGCTATGCGTCAAAGCCCTATTTCAATGAAATCTGATAACCTTTGATGAAACTGCTTTTCTGCACATTATCCTGTCATGTCATGCCGAAGAAGCTTTGAAAGTCCTGTATCCAATACATAAAATCGTTTTATTGTATTCTATCAACTTCACAGATCACCTGGATAAAATTGATAATCATTTCTATGATCACTTTACATTTCAAATAGAATACTTTACTACTACTTACTTTATCATTTATTGCATCAAAAGGCCAGGTTGCGCAGTACTTTCAAAAAATTCGCCGCGATTTTTATTTTATACATAGCTTAAATGCTACATGCAGGAAGCATCAAAGTGAGATTACGTGTGTCCTTTACAATTGTTTTTGTTGTGTCATTTATTAATGCAAGTGTGAATTTTAATGCAAGCAGCAATTTTGTTATCAATCGAATAAAAATCGCAATGTACTGGATGAGTGCATGTCGCAATCTCTCCTTTTGGCTCTAAAAATTGCCGCCTTTCTGCTCTTCAAGACAAGTTGTAAACCATTCTTTTTTTCAGAATTTTTTTATAAGTATTCAAACAATGTGTTCACTCATTGTGCACGTAAATTAAAAGTTTTAAGAAATCATACTGAAATTTTCCTTGAACAAAAAATTGTTCTAAACTTTTTGAAGAGTATCTAGTTTAAAGTAGAAGAAGCTTATTTCAATTTGGTGCAGTTCGCTTCGATTTCAAAAGTCTTACGTTAGGCTAGCCAAGAGTGTCCGATTTGATTTGAAAGTGTCCAATTTGATTGAAAAGGTGTCATATTTATTTTTAACAAACAGATCCTTCCAAGTTAGAGTCAAAGAATCATTTTCTGAACCATTCCTGGCTACTAGTGGTGTCCCATAGGGTGGCGTCCTTTCTCCAATTTTATTTACTATATATGCCTCTGGGATTCCCTCCTTAATTGATCATTGCGTCACCTGCAAAATGTTTGCTGATGACATCAAAATATACAAAGACATTGTGAATGAGGAAGATCACAATGCCTTTCAGCCTGCAATAAATTCAATTGCTGATTGGTCAGCTAAGTGGAATCTTCCATTATCCGGACAGAAGTCGAAAGTATTTCACATTGGAGAACACGTCAATAGAAAGGTTTATCATCTCGATCATCAATCACTCAGCAGTTCACCTACTGTGCGGGACCTAGGTTTCATTCTAGACACAAAGCTTTCCTTCAAACAACATTGCGAAGATGCGGCTAAGAAAGCTGACAGAATCGTGCATAATATCTTTAAATCATTGAAAATAAATTCGGTCATTCACATGGTGCTCGCATACAAAACATATCTCAGGCCTGTACTTGAATATGGTGCCACAGTATTTAGTCCCAAATACAAACATTCTGTACAAAATAGCTTTACAAGAAAGCTCTGGATAAGAGTAATTGGGTGTAATTATGCTAACATTCCATCGGCCCTTGAGAGAAACAAATTCTTCAATTTACGCACCCTTGCTTCTCGTAAGAAACGATATGATCTAATCACTATATATAAGCTGACCAATAGTATGCTGGATCTTCCTCTTCAGGAATCTTATTCACTATCTTGCTCAAATACTAGAGGTGGTCAGATAAATATCGAGATTCCAAAAGCTAGATAGAAGTAATATAGTAAGGTCTACATTTTTCACAGACCGAGCTGGAACCGAATTTCAAAAGTTTTCGAAGAAAAACATTTTACCAAAATCGCTGAGGCAATACAAAAGACTTAGTGACAGGTATCTCCAGGATGTTCCTTAATAATTTGCTTCCAACTGTTGCCGCTATTTGTTGCTTGTACTTAACAGTATATTTTTATTCGCTCTTTTCTGGTTCTTGATGTGCATGTTCTGTTTGTTCTATTTTTTGTGTGGATATCCACGTATAAATAAATAAATAAATACCTAATAAAATAAATACCTATCTATTCCAGAAAAATTGTCAATTCGACGTGAAAATGTTGTATTCGAATTATCATTCATTCTGATGGTGAGTAGACGAAGCATTACTCACCAGAGGTAACACTAACAATGACTTCGTGCCACAGAGAGTTCACTGGCTTCAGATCGTTGTTCTCTGGAACGTAGAGCATCGCTGCCGTGACGACGCCGGTATCGTACCCAAACAAGAAGCCGCCTAAAAAATTAGCGAACAAGAAATTTCAAGCGCCAATTTAGACATTGGAATGTCAGTCGCACACCGATCACTGCCGAAAAGGCTAGTATGTAGACGAACCATCCAATCTTCGGCACTGTTTCCGGCCTTTCGTTGCCGCTGTTCCCCATGGAGACCTACAACCTATTGTATTGCAGTTGCTACAGAACCTGTACAGCCATGAACTTTTCCGAACTTTACTTCGATATAACAACTCATAACCTTCAGTTGCTCTATGTGTATGCACGTGGTAAGCGGTCAGACTAAATCGGATCGAACTTACTACGTTCACCTGCACCATCGTGAAGGACAGCACGTGATGTTACCGCGTAGCACACCGTGTAGATTTGAGAGTCGAAATTGTGGAAATTCCCTGAAATATTCATTTGTCGAAAACATTCGTGGGAACTATTCGACGGTAGTTGTGCACTGCATTGATGACAAACGCAATGAGAAAAACGATTGGAAGAAAACAACGAGAATTAAGTATGATTCAGAAAGCGGCTGGAAGGCTTCTGATGCCCAAAAATCGCCAACTCGACGTGGACCAAATATACTTGAGAGCCATAATCACTATACAAAGCCACAAAGTTATCTGTGAAACGAGGAGCAGAATGTCGGCAAAGAAGCACAAGAGTAGGAAGTGAATCGAAGGGCTTGAAGTGCTATCAGCCGGACGAACTATGCTCTGCCTATTTCCACAGGAGTTTATTTACAGACAAGTAACGCGGTTAGTAGATGAAGTACTTGCTTGTTCTCCAAGTGGCAACCTCCGCGCTTTGCATAGGGTGAACGCGTATCGTTCGCATCCCGAAGGAGCCGTGACTAACAGCAATCGTCATTCTGCTATAGACTATGCATATAAAGGAAAACAAAGAAAGGTATACAACATTCAACTAGGGGAAGGCTGGCTGAGGTCGATCTGGGCGGAGTAGTTCACTTGAAAGTATGGAGAATTGCCAAAAGTACAGTTATCCTTTCTTATATCTTCTTTCTTTAGATTTCTTTATCTCCACAAAGGATTAAGAAAAGCATAAAAGACGGCGCTATTGAGCCAACCTGTGCGGTACGCCACGCACTGCACTTTCACGGAATGTAGCAAAGGCACTCTGAATGGGAGTATGCAATGACTTGCGGTGGTCAGCTGATGGACAAATGAGTGTTTTGGCCTTTCCCAGACAAGTCTGGTACCAATTCATCGACCTCATAGAGATGGGAACCTTTATTGGCCTGGGCGTGAATCCCAAGACAAGAACCTGGAAATGGGTGCACGACAGTTGATTCCTCCTTCGACAGCATTACCACGCGTCTTTATTTCCATGTATCGCTAAAAATTTAAAATCCAGAAAAATGCATCTAATGGCACACGAGTAGGAATTTAGTACGCGAAATGGCAAGTCGATGGAAACCCCATTTTTGTTATTTTTTGTAATTCTAGGAGCGAGTGAGCCTTGCTGGAAGAGACGACGAAGGTAAAGGGTTGTCCTGAGCAGAATCGAGCGGTTCGTGTTCTCAGCCAGCCGACGTGCCCCGTCAAGAACGTGATTCAAAATTTCTAGTACCCAGATGTGAGATGTGTGAATCCAAAAAATAAGCAAGGAAAAAAGATCTTCTGCCCCATGTGAACAATTTGAGCATGTGTTCGAACTTGTAGGCCTGGGTACGAAAGCAACATATATCGGCTTGTAATACAAGCGAGCATTGCGTTTTCTGCCAACTGAGCTCACTAACTCTTGTTAAAGAATAAAGACGAGAGAGAACGTCGTTAACCAATCCCTATTTGGGACGCGCCAAACACACTACTCTTTAGGAAGGATCATGGATGCAGTTTTAGTGCGTATTTGGCCAATACAATGACTTGTGCTTGCAAGCCAATGGTTGGCAAGGTTCAAGGTGTCACCCTACCCGTAAAGCCTTGTACCAAATCACTGACCTAGAAAGTGCGAAAGGCTTGGTTCCGAGGCGGAACTTGTATACCAGTTACCTAGACTAGGATTGCAGTCGACAGGCATCGCCTCTCCTACTGAGCAGCTAGCTCCTGCTCTAGTTTTTATATTGTGCTACTTCCTACTTTCTTAACTAAAACGCAGTCCTGTTTTGATTGGGTTTTATAACTTAAAAATATGAACAATGGCTTGGTGGAGTATGAAACTCCTGTGTGAAGATAACGGTCTGCAAGATCAAGTAACTCCTAATAAGAAACGCTGAGAAACGACTGTTCTTCGTCGAAAGCAAAACGAATGAAAAACGCAACACAGCGACCGCATCTGGCATAAAGCGGAGTGCCAGTCGTGATTGTTTTCTAGTAGGCGGAACATGGTCCGCATATCCCCACGTGATCATCCCTAAATCTGAAAACCGGTTTACCCGTCTACCTGTCGAATGCGTGACGCGTCTACTCTATCTAGAATTCGAGGGAAAAACTGATCTGGATTTGGGTTGCCATGCATCAGACAGTTCGCTAGGACAGTATATGCCATAGCAAACCATGATATATTGTCATATTATTATATTAAATAGAAAACACAATCAGAGATAAAAGTTAGAAAAAACATGGAAGCGCTTATCACATTTGTGCATATTTTAATTTACATTTACAGTGTATAATTGGCTTAAATTACGTCAATAGTGCTGGTTTAAAAATCAGTATTTGAATTCTGCACCCGATCTAGTATGTTATAACTATTGAACCTCACGCGCCCGTACAGTAACCCAGAATTCCAGTGCAGACAACGAACATAATCCAAATCAGTTTCTTTAAGCCTCAAGTGGCTGGTATCGAAGTTGAAAGCTGTCACAACGATGTTTTGTTGCGATCAAAACTTCTAGCGCCAGGCGGGACTCGAACCCGCACCTCCCTCTGACCGGGCGGGAATGCTCTACGCCTTTACACCACCGGCGCCGTTTGATCGAACGCAACATCCACACCTCGTGGGACCGATCAGCACTCACCCGTATCCGGGATGAGCTGGCCGCTGATATCAGCATGAAACCAGTTAAGCTGATGGTCTTGATAGAAACAATTCAAATCAGTTTCTTTAAGCCTCAAGTGGCTGGTAGTCGCTAGAAGTTTTGATCGCAACAAAACATCGTTGTGACAGCTTACAACGAACATAATTTCCATTTTCATTTTCCAACGAACATAATTTCCATTTTTACAGCAATAATTTATAATTTAGAAAACAATAGTTTTACAACCTTTCAGAAATTGTTAAACCAAGTCACGGCTAACTAGATTGGATGCTTAACCCTTTATACCTAGAGGTATTTTGAAGTAAGAAAACTAGCAAAACATCAAAACAGAGCAGATTTGAGGCACTCTATCTAGTCGTGGAAAATAGCTGTGGCTTTACATTTCGGCGAACGCGGCCTCTAGACGTAATCGCTAGTGCTCCAAAATTATCGCACGGTTGTCCTTGATTGTTTAAAATGGAGAAGATCCTATTCAGATTGCAGATAAGCACCTTCACTCCTTGTGACTATTTCATCGAAAAGTGTTTAGGGTGATTTGTGGAAACGGCTTGTTTGCATTTCATTCTTGGTGAAAGGGAAGATCTGAAATTAGATACATACGTCTCTTCAGTTTATAGTACCAAAACATTAAAATTCTAATTCCTATAAATAAATTATTATAATAGAACTCGATTTAATATCAGGGAAATTAAATTCTTGGAGAACTACCTGGGAGATGAGAAACGCTTTGTGAAGAATTTTCTTTCACATTGATTGGCGCTGCAGCTGCACTTTCTGACGGTCCTGGGGAGTTAGCTGGAGACTTTTCTGTCTTTCAGAAGTATATCAGTACTTTATTGCTCTGGAGCACGTGGGGAATACGTTTGGTAAAAAGTGGCAGAGCTTTTCCAGACTAATACGCTTGTCAGAATAGTTAGTCGGCCTGACAAGGAAAGGTTCCCAACTCGTGGTGAGCTGTTCTGACAGGATATAGGGCCCTGAGAGCGTAGTCCAGAACCACCGTCAGTTTCTGCTGAACGCTTTTTTGAAAACCTGGAAAGGAGGTGTGAAGGCGTGTGGGCAACACTCATCAATCTCTACGACACCCATGACATGTGCCAACGCCGGCGCAGTCGGTAAGGGTGTCACCTCGTAGGGGCGCACCGGAGGGCTTTTCAGTTCGAGTCCGTGTGCTGCCAATGTTTTTGCACGTTTTATTTAGTTGTTATTACGCTTTCTCATGATCACAGGAGGCAATTTTAGACCATCAATGTTTACAACAAACCAAGGGTGTCTAATTGCGCCTTCATATGTGATAGTTTTTCAACTATTCACATCTGCACCATATCATTTTTCTGGGAACCAAAAGTCTTATACATCATTAAATTAAGTCTTATGATCGTGAGAAAGCGTAATTCCTTCCAGTCAGCTGCTATGGTACGAAACTATGAAACAAGTAAACACAAGCGCTTGTCACACCAACAGCATTTTACAAAAGCCAGTGAGGAACAATGTTCTCCCTGGCAAGGAATGACCACTTCTTCATCGTTGAACGCGGAATCTGTGGGTGTAGAGTAGGGTCCTAAGTGAACGCATCCAGCTGCCATCCACGCGTATGACAGACACGGCCACAACAATAGAGCGCAGAACTGTCGGTAGGTCTGGCTCATTTACACTCTATAAATGGCGTCCAGGAGGAGTCATTTTATGGCATCCAATCTCCCTCCTTGTCGGAGAAGTGAAATCCGGTATGAAGGCGGGAAGTAGTCGGCTGACAACACGTTCATGTGAGAACGGCATTTTTAGTGCGCTTATGTACCGATATGGCCCATGTTCATAATATTCAACCGTAAGATAAGCGTATTTGTGTGCAATTACGATTACGGTACCATTACTGATACTGTATGATATGGTGGTGGTGCAGATGGAATGGAAAAACTAGCACATATGAAGGCGCAAATAGACAGCCTTGGTTTGTTGTAAGCATTGATGGTCTAAAATTGCCTCCTGTGATCGTGAGAAAGCGTAATAGCAACAAACTAATATGTGCGAAAATATTGTCAGCTCGCGGACTCGAACTAAAAAGCCCCTCAATGTGCTTTTATGAGGCGACACTCTTATCGGATGCGCCATCGAGGCACATCTGGGGTGCCGTAAGGGTTGATAATAGTTGCGCGCACGCCTTTAGACCTCCTTTTCAGATCTTTAAAAAATCGTTCAGCAAAAACTGACCGTAGTTCTGGACTCCGCTCAAAGGTCACTACATCTTATCAAAATAGCATCGCAAAAGCTCACCATGAGTTGGGAACTCCTTGTGAGAATAAGGGTTCATTTACAAGACCTTCAACAATAGAGAGAGAGAGTGAACGAGGCTTTCAGTCCTCTCTTGTTGAAGATCTGGTAAATATGCGCAGTTGTTTCCTGCATACATCAATCCTGCCTAACGTCTCGTCGAACCGCACAACGATTTTCGAATACACACTTTGATTCATAGTAGAATCCATCGCAGTCAGTTGTATTATCGCGCTTTTATTTCAGCTTGAAAGCTGTTGCTAAAGTAAGCAAGTTGAAATAAAGTTGCGTTTGTACAAGTCTGCAAAAGATGTTACTTTGGATCATCCTGTAAAAAGGCGATGGAGGTCGAATAAATATGTGGGGCTCGAAGGGGAGCTGATAGAAGGCGTCGACGAATAGAGAGCAAAAAATGGTAGCCACACGTGTCGCCGTCGTTGTCTCAGCATCGTGTACTGATAAAATACTAAGGCAAAGCCGATGGCGATAAGCGAAGACACAAAGCAGGCCACGCGAGAGAAACAGCGCATTCCAGCGTGCGTCGTGGTCCACACGTAAGAAGCCCAGCTTAAATTAAGACCCTTCAACGAAAGACGTCGGTCACTTATCGCGAGTCGCTGCGAACTCTCATGAGGAAAGCGTTGTCGGTTTATGGACACCTTAAGACATCAGTGACAATGGGAGCTTTGCTGTTCCTACGTTACAGATTTTTTACTACGTTACCATATTTTTTCTGAGTTTTTTCATTCCTTATATGTGAGGCGTACCCTAGAGTAAATCACAATAAACAAATAATAAAATTAGTATTGTGGAACAGTCACGTCTTCTCTAGGAAGCAGCACTCGAATCTGAACTTATTCCCCCCGTTGCTGAAAATCAGACCGTGTAACCCAGTCTGTGATGAAATCTCAGCTCTATGTAGAAGTCAAGCGACTATTTGCACGTTGTATGTGTTGGCGTCGTAGGCGCACCATTTACTCTTACAAAGATATCCACTGCGGAGCCGTTTTCATAATAACTGTGTGTTTACTGCTTTTATTGGAAGAGCCACTGTTAGAGAAAAGAAAAGAATTACACCGGAGAGCTAGCTTTTTAATTGATTTGCCAGGGAACAGAATCCTTTCATGTGAGGCGGTGCGTCTTTTGGGGCGGTGCGTTCAAGTGAATCAAAATCAAACAAATTAATTAATTAATTTTGTGAAAAACAGTCACAAATAACACTCTTGGAATGTGCTACGCACCCAGTTATACGTCAACGTGTATGCGTGCTTGGCCTATACAACGACTTTGGACAAGTCAGTCTTTTGACTTTCCAAACAAGTCTGGTGCCAATTCACCGACGAAGGCTTGCTTGCTTGCCCGGGCAGGAAATCCGAGCCGGGAACCTTGCAAGAGAGTGCACATAGTCGCCGTCTGGATCACCCTTTATTCTCGTTGTTTTCTTCCCCCCCCCCCCCCCAGTCTTTCTCATTGCGTTCGTCATCATTGCATGCATGACTACTGCCAAATACAAAATTTCCCACAGATGCTTTGGACAAATGAATATTCAGGGAAATTCTACAATATCAACTCTCAGGTCCAAATTCCCGTTGCACTAGGCGGTAACATCACGTGCTGCCATTCACTATGACAAGTGCAAGTGAATGTGGTAAGTTCGATCCGATCCAGTCTCAAAGCTCACCACGGGATTACTCATAGGGCATAGGGAAGGTTGTGAATTGGTATATCGAGGTCACGTTCTGAAAGGTCCAGTGGTGTCCAGTGGTGTCCTATAGCAATCGAAATATGTAGATTCTAGCTCTCTATGGGAAGCAGCGGTAACGGGAGGCCGGAAATAGTGCTATAGAGAGGATGGTTCTTACCCGCCTTTTCGGCAGTGATCGCTGAGCAAATTCCAACGTGTAAGATGACGCTTGATGTTTCTTGATCGCTAATTTTTAACGTCATGGTTTTCCTGGATATAAAGCTTTTTTTCTGAAAACTTTTTTTGCATCCAAGCAGCGGATTGCACGGATACTGAGTTTACTTCGAAAAGTTGTTTGATTCAAGAACTTTAGAATTACAGGATAAAAACGGGTCCAATACAACTGTCGGTTTGACAAGCCGTTTTCTATAAAGGTTCGGATCTCGCTTCCTAAAGACAGTACACTTTCACGAGATGGCATAGTGAATGTTCTGAAGAGGAGACCACGCCAGCTATATATATCGCGATTTTCTCCTAAGAAGAGAACAAAGTTTGGACAGGAATGCAAGCAAGTCTGGTACCTTGGGGTGGTTGCATATTTCTGAACCAAGCAAAAAATTCAAAAACGCCATGTTTTTACCGGAGATGAAGCTTTTTTTCTGAAAAATACCCTAGCTGATATTCGACTACCGAAAAGTGAAATACGACTAGCGAGTTCTTATAAAAACAAGCGTGGAATTGCCGAATTTAGGGTGGATACATACTTTTGAAATGTATATATGTATTAGGTTAGCCGAAAAGTTCTGGCGCTGACTGTAGCCCTGCAGCTTCGGGGTGCATTTTCAAGGTTGAAATCTCCAGAACGAATTTTCTCGAACCACCGTTGCACGTTCCTTTCTCTAGCACTATTCAGCCCCCATATGTACATGCGCGTGGAGCGCAGTCGGAGGAGGCGCAGGCTGTCGCCTGCACCCGATACCAGGTTCCTTGTTCGGATTTCCCGCCCAGGGCAACCAAGCCTTCCATCCCTCCGGGGTCGGTGAATTACCAGACTTGTCTGGGAAGGATAAAGCACTGACTTGTTCATCGGCTGGCCACCGCAAGTCATTGTATGGCCAAATACACATTCAGCACGCCTCCACGACATCCCGTAGAAGAAGAATGCGTGGCGCATCCCAAAGAGGATTGAATAACGCCGTCCTTTATCCTTTTTTATCTATAGAGTGTCCATTTTGACGTCGAAATTGTACCTACAGCGGATTCTCTCTGGCTCATACAAAGACCAGACAATGGACAAATTATATCCTTCTCAGACGTACATTAAGTAACTGGCTCAGCATGAATAGAAGATTAGATTGGCCTGAGTTGAACCAACAGGAAACTTGATTCGAGTGCACGCGACATCTGTCCTCCGACTGCGCTATCTCCCGTCCTCGCGTATATACAGTCACAATTATAAAATTAGCGGTCAAGTTTCGACACTACAATTCCTCGAATTGACCAATACGAAGGTTGGAAAATTTTGAATGTCCCCAGCACTCAGTAGAAGCAGAAGTCCTGGCGCCCATATCCCTTGAAGAGCAAACATTTTCGGTTTACGTTCTGTTATCCTACGGCGGGTGATAAAAGTTTGAAAAAGGAACACACGAAAAGTGACGAATGTTTACCTGCAAAAGAAGGCGTGACTAAGCATACTAGGTTTCTTCAACAACGGGTCAAAGAAAAGAACTATTCCAGTGCCAATAGAAGACTCCAAAGAGCGCTTTGTCATGCATGAATACATTTTGCCATAATTCACCATTTCGAAACAAGGAATCAGAGAAAGCTCGAAGAAGAAAGTGCTTCCTTGGAGACCTTTTTTTTACAAAATGAGGTGAGAGGTGGGAGGGTCCTAGTGAAGTCCCAGATGTTGTGAGTCTTCTTTCGTTTGAGTTGTAATACTAAAAGTGCTCGTAAAAGATCAGAACCCTTGCACTAGTCGGGAAGTCGGAAGCACATCAGTTCGTGAGAAAACCAACACGGTCATGTGGTGAAGGACTTCTTCGGAAGGGCGGAGCTTCCTCCACAGCTGAACTCGCTAACAATAAGACACCGAGATAACAAACAGCAAACACCCTTACGCTGCCATCTGGACACTATCTTGAGGCTCAAGCTAAACCGCAGACGGTTTTTCAGCAGCTTCAGGTATGGGGCTGGGTGTTCTTTTCTCAAGTAGATGGTTAGAAGAAAGCATCTAGGAAAAGCAGCTCTTCGCTCAATCCACGCCTGCAGTGCTAATCGAAGACCGCTGTTTCCAGTGCATGGAAAAGCCACGCAGGAACCTTCAAATCTTAGTGGACAAAAATAGACATTGTCGTCTTCCGATCAATGCACGTTATGGAGTTCAATGCTGGTGCTCATTAACACACTTAAAGGGTTAATTAGGACATATAATTACCTTTAACACGGCTGTGCCGACAGCTTGAGAGGTCGAAACTTCACCTCTATTTAGCGATCCTTCAATTTATTTTATACTATTTTTAGTTTGTGCTGCAGTGAAACTTACCGCTACTTGCCGTTCTGTTTTCCAGCAATAAAAGGATAACGGATAAAGGATGTGGCTAGAAAACTCTGCTTGGAATGCGCCACATATTCTGCTTCTTCTACGGGACTCGTGAAGGCGACTTGAATACGTATTTGGCATTGAAGTGACTTCCGATGGCCAGCCGATAAACAAGTCAGCGCTTACTATTTCCCATAAAAGTACGACACCAGCGGGTGAGGCGCGAGGCTTGGTTGGCCTGGGCGGGAAATCCGCACCAAGAACCCGGTATCGAGTCATTTATAAACGAGTAAAAGGGGTTGTTTTATACCATTCTCAGGTCGAATTGGACACTTTTCAAACCAAATAGACACTCTTCTAAGCTCGCCTAAGACTTTTGAAGTCAAAGAGAACACTTCCGAATTGGAACAACCTTTATACAAGTTGAACTACAGACTCAACAATATGGTTAGAATAGTTTTTTGTGCAAGGGAAATTTAGCATAACTTTTTTGAATTTTTTTACTCTAGCTGCCCGAATGAGTGTAATAATTTTATAAAATTTTTACCTTTAGAGAATAAAATAGCAAATTAAATTTTGTTTTAAAGCGCAGCAAAGCAGCAACCATATATTGCTCTAAAAGACTAGATTGCGCCATGCACTCGAAAAACTTGTCGCGATTTTTATTTGATTGATAGTGTAAATGCTGTTTACATGGAACAACGAGGTATGTACGTTCTTAACAATTGCACTTGTTGCATTGTCTACAGATATGTATAAATCAACATATAAGTATAATCATTATATATATATAATATAAATCTACCACCTATTATTAGACCTTTATTAGAGGAAACATGAAATGGATGAGGAGAATACTGTTAGCGTAGAATTATATTATGTATACGTTGACTATATTATATTATGTATACGTGGGCGCGTGTAGCGCAGTCGGAGGAGGCGCGACTGTCGCGTGCACCCGATACCAGGTTCCTGGTTCGGATTTCCCGCCCAGGCCAACCAAGCCTTCCATCCCTCCGGGGTCGGTGAATTGGTACCAGACTTGTCTGGGAAGGATAGAGCGCTGACTTGTTCATCGGCTGGCCACCGCAAGTCATTGTATGGCCAAATACGCATTCATATCGCCTCCACGACATCCCGTAGAAGTAGAATGCGCTGGCGCATCCCAGAAGGGATTGAGTAACGCCGTCCTTTATCCTTTATCCTTTATACGTTGACTATATTTATATGTTGATTTATACCTGTAGACAATGCAACAAGTGCAATTGTGAAGAAAGCGCATACCCCCAGCTCGTTGTTCCATGCAAGCAGCATTTACACTATCAATCAAATAATAATCGCGACGAGCCTTTCGAGTGCATGGCGCAATCTGATATTTTAAAGCACTATATGGTTGCTGTTTTGCCGCGCTTTAAAAAATTTAATTTGTTATTTTTTCTCCAACAGTAAAAATTTTATAAAATTATTACACTTATTTGGGCAGCTAAAGTAAAAAATAAAAAAAGTTATTCTAAAATTTCCTTGAATAGAAAATTTTTCTAAGCATTTTATTGAGTCTGTAGTTAAACTTTTATGCAGGTTGTTTCAATTTGGAAGAGTTCTCTTTGATTTTAAAAGTCTTAGGCGAGCTTAGAAGAGTGTCCAATTTGACGTGAAAAGTGTCCAATTCGACCTGAAAATGGCACATATTATTGCCATTCTTGATTGTGTTTCATTGGAGTCATCATCATGGCTTTTTCTAGGAACACAATGATAAAAGATAAAAGATAGATGTTGGCGTTAGTCATTCCAACTCCGGAGTGCGCCACGCATTATATTTCCACTCGATATCCTGGAGGCCAATGAAATGCGCATTTAACATGACGACGACTAACGACTAACGACTTGCGCTGCCCATCCGATGAACAAGTCCTAATATTCTTCTCCAATAAAGTCTTGCACCAAGTCACAGACAAGGTGATATTGGGAGCACATCCGTCGATTCAAATCATAGGCCACAGTCCGCGCGCGCCAACTCTGACTTCGCTACAATGCATGCATCATTTGCACCATCGATGCACCACTGTAGTGGTGGTGCTGGATGTCGCGTATAGTACTGGGACCAGACAAGGATTTTCAAGGAGTTCCCCCACTCGGCTGTAAAACTAGATCACATATCTAACTTCCTGGAGTGGCGGAGCAGTTTTAATTCGCTATGGTTAGATATATCAAGATGCCAAACTTTGGTTCACTCATCACACTACACACTGGGAATAAACTTTCCAAAAACGAACTCTCATGGTTAGTTCAGCAATGTGAGCACAACTAACGGATAGGCTTCGTACGTAGGATCCGTTTGAGTACATTCAGAATTCGAATGCAATTCCAGAATTTGTGGGGCCAGTCATTTATCTCGACGGCAAAACGACTATGGTTGCCGAATCGTTCTGGAATCGCTTGCAGACTCTAGTTCCGGGTATCTTTACACGTCCTCGCTTAAGGATCCTAATCTCTCCAAGTCCTCCATGCTTCTGAACACAATCATCTGCCACTGAATTTGCCTGTGAATGACAAAACACTGGCCTCTTCCATAGACATCCCACCAAAAAACCTTAGTCACTTTACATAGGCCTAGAATGCCTTCATATAGCTTCAACGATCACCTAAAGAAGCACACACTGTGGCGTATTAACAATGTGGTTTATTAACCACATTGTGAGATGCGCTACACTGTGCGCCACTTACTAATTATCAACTCCGTCAAATACACCATATCAATATTAATAAGCAGGTACCTACTTTAGATGCTGTCATAAGGATAAAAGATAAGGGAAAACGCTATTCAATCTCTTTCAGGATGCGCCACGCATTCCACATCTACGGGATGTCGTGAAGGCGATTTGAAATCATATTTGGCCACCAACTTGCGGTGGCCAGTCGATGAACAAGCCAGCGTTTTACCCTTCCCAGACAAGTCTGGTACCAATTCACCATCCCCGAAGAGATGGAAGGATTGGTTGGCCTGGGCAGGGAATCCGAACCAAAAACCGGGTATCGGATGCACGCGACAGCCGGCATCTCCTCCGACTGCGTTACACGAGCCCCTCAGATGTTATCATACGTTACCCTAACGACTAAATTGTGTATGATACTAATTGAGTGAAGAAATATGCAATTAAAACCAGACGTGACGAAACGCTTTAGGGACTGTGGTATAACCGAGATTTCCTCATCTATAAATCTGACGTGATAATACCTCTTTCATGTCTATCAATTTTGCAAAAGCAAGCTTTTTAGGAGGTACAGCTTGTATTTTTAGTCAGGTATTATACATACTATTTATATATGAGTCTTTTCGATGGTGTAGAAAAAACAAGAAAATTCCTAATGCAAACGCTGATAGTACGCGCGACTTTTGAATACAAGGCGAATGATTTCGTGACAAAAGGTGTTCAAAATGCTAAAAATGCGCTTTTGAGCAGCGACTGATGAGCAATGTTTGAACACAAGGTGATAAGCGCTGGCTGTGAGAATTAATGCCCGTCGTACTACTGATAAACAGTAGCACAGTGGCCAAGCAAAAGTTTGCAAATCGTACCTGTTCTATCCATCATTGTCTTCGGATCTTAACAGTTAACATCAATTATCCACTTCTCTGCGTAACCGCTTATGAAACTGAGAAAAAAATTGAACAGTTTTTCTAATTTTTCTTCTAGCCTGAAAACTATAGGAAATGGCTAACTCTGCTTAAAAAAATCTGCATTTAATTGAATAAAAAACTTTTAGGTTAGATTTTATGCACTAAATTTTTTTATCTAAGCATTCCGATTTTTCTTGGTGATTTCTTCATATACATAATCATGGCTTTTCCATTTTAGTGAAAATTTCTTTGTTGAATTTCGGAACAAAACCAAAGGCTATCATCTTTTTTAAAAAAATCGATAAAAAGGAAGCTTTAACTTTTGTGAACATTCAGCAAGCAGGACAATATAATCAGTGAAAACAGAGCAAAGCGATATGGAGAATAATTTTGTGGCAGGCAGAAAATATTTATTGCTCTTTTACAATGACAGGCGTCAGGAAGGTTATCAATCAGGTAGAACAGTTTTGGGCGGGCAACGCTATAACGACCATCCTTTTGTGTTTATTGTTTGCCCTTGCTCCGATTGCTAACCGTGCGACTGTGTGCAGCCTCGAACAATAACAGCAGTTCCGTTCCTATCTTTTTGTATTTCGAGCCACGATTTGGCAAGAAGAGAAGCTTTCCGGGTCAATGTCCACATCAATGTCAAAATTTAGGTGGGTCAGCCACCTACTGGCCGTCAAAGACAACCGGTGGACGACAGCCGTCACGACTGACTTCGTGGGATTTCTTAAGACACCAGTACTCCCATCCAGGCGCTGAACACCTTATGAAAGCTCTGATCGAAAAGTAGGACACTGTTCGTGTATGTGGAATGGGAACGATCCCTTTGGAGATAGGGCAGGAGGGAGAGACTGTAGGCCCTCGCTCAAGCAATTCGATTACTAAGGGCGCAGCTGCTGATACAAGGATTTAGCATTAAGAAAGAATGAGCTAAAACCTTCTAAGGAAGGTCTCGAAAAAGGTCGGAGTATTGTGATAAGCTCGTTCGTGCCATCATTAACTTTGCTGCACAACAGGAACAGAGGAACGAAAAAGGTGTGAACTACTGGCAGAAAAAAATATTTGACGATGAAAGGTGCGCTCTAGTGATTTGCTGTTCGTCGCAAAGTAACTAAAGCAATCCATAACGATTTCTCCGTCCTTCCAAAGGAATATTTCGCATGCTATGGGGAAATAATGTGCAGTATGTAGCTGGGCAAATATAGCAAATATAGCATAATATAGCATATGCGTTTACTATCAGCCTGTTTTTACGAACCGCTTGAGTTATCCCACCAAAACGACTAATGATAAGCATTAACATCTAGCCGCCTCTCCATCGGTACACACTGTGCCTTCAGCTGAGGCATCCTGAATAGGAATGACATAACTCTAGGCCCAAGGCAGCCCGGCACGGACTTCGGGAGTTCGACAATGGCGCTCGCACGGTTGTGGAGTTTTACGAAGTATAGCGAGAGTACAGTGTTGCTCGGTGTCATATTGTCATCAACCCGACCAAAGGAATTCGATTCTGACGATAGTGACGCTGCCTTCGAAGCCGAAGTCAACCGTTCATACTCTGTAGCTTCCTCAAGAGTTGTACACCAAATTCCCAATCAAAAGCAAAGTAACAGTCTTCATATAAACGAGAAAATGCCTCCGGAGTCCTAAAGTTCTTTAATGCTCGCTGGCCAAATACAGTACCTTGGTCCAAACAATTTACGAGCAATTTAGATTTAGATGGGCACATCACGAAATGTCTCTCGCTGACCACTGCACGATAGGATATGCGGTGAAATTCCTGGGGACTCGAAATTGCACCAGATTAAACAACGCCCTTGATTGTTTGCAATAATCGGTAGAAAAGTTTTATTTTCAATTTTTTGACAAGTTTTAGTTGTTTTTCCTGATTTTGACAAGCACTCCAAAAAACCATTTTCGCTAAGAGAAAATCAGGAACTCTGTACTCAAACAAGGGTGCTACAGCGAGCTTTCTCTGGGAGAAATCCCAATCAAAAGTAGGTAGGGTTAGACTCAACGTTTCGACGTTTGACGTTTGACTTCCACGATTGCGCTGTGCATCACATTTTTGCATTGTCTCGGAAGAGCTGCATATTTATGTATCTATTAATATATTTATTTAATTATTACACATAATATTTTTATTTAGGTTACATGAGGTATTGCATTCGTTCTGATTTATTACATTATATGATCAGCATATACAATGTTTTGCCTTGGTTAATACTTCTCAGGCAGCACACACTTCAAAAACAGCACTGTAGACTTTTTCGACAATACCGACTTTCTAATAGCGCTTAATTGAAACCTGGTGTGGAAATTCGGTGATGTTATCAGTCAAAGCAACTTTTTAAATCATAAACTTTTTGACCTCGTTAATAAAAAATGATCGGTTGTGACTGGAAAACTGGATAGGCTGAAATGAAAAGCTTCCTATTTGGTATGAATAATGCATGTGTGGGTTGAAATATGAGAAAATTTTAAATAAGCGGAATCGAAGAGGAAGTGTTCGTTTTGAATTTCTACTGTTGTAACAACTGTGATGGGCCTCAACATTATTGCTCCTATTATCTGCAATAAGAAGTAAAAACCATTAACCCAGCACAAAACATCTGCCAAGAATGGTTACTGACTGAGTAACTCCAACTATTTGTATGGAACGGTTGGAAATTCGTCTGAATACCTCTCAATACCTGACTCTTGGTGGGTATACAAGTCAAGGCGTACTCAAGAGTTCGTGTCAACCGTCACCTGGAACGACAAACGGAAAACATTCTGCAAAACCAGTCCTATCGTTTGCTGACGGCGTCTTTTTGAAGCTAGAATTTCACCACGTGAGTGAGAACGAGTAAACAGATGTAATAAGGTCGATGGAGGTGCAGATCGAGGTCGAAGGCGAAACAGATTCAAGATTCTCTTCTGCCTCTTCCTGCTAAGGTCCAGAGCTGTTCGAAATTGCCTGGTTAAAGCTAGGCAAAATGCTTGATGGTCCTTTGCATTTCACATTAATGCACACTGGCGGACAGAACCAAAGAATGTGGGACAACCTAACGATGGCATAGGAATGATGAATATTTTGTTAAAATTCGGTAAGCGATGTGTAGGTATGTAGGAAATCCGCGCAAGCATTTGCCAACTTCTCATTTACTTTTAGATTTGTTCTGCTTGATTACCCAAAAGCACGCAAAATACCAAACAAACTTTGCCACAAAACAGCATCAGAAAAGAAGAAGAATAGAGGAGGGCGGCGTTAATTAATCTCCATTTGGAATGCATCACAAATTCTACTTCGCTGTTTCCTAGGCACAATAATCATCAAATTTAATGAGGGCTAGATAAAGAAGACGAGGTTACGATTATGCAGTTCTTTTTTACACTACGCATACCTACAGTCGCCTATGGTGTTTGTTCAGGTTATAACCAGCTTTCAGAACCTCCAGAAAGTTTGGATTATGATGAACCCGGAGAATCGCGATTATGACTAATCCTCCATCGCAGTACACTGTCATCCACTGTGACACCAAGAATGAACTTTATGTTCGCCATCAAGCTTCCAATGAATCCCTCTAGCCGAAAGTTGTTTAAAGTCGGTGATCCTGACCTCAGATGACCTAGCATACCCGCCGTAGCATACCGTAATCGGTCGAAATAACAGAAGCAGTTGTTAGATTTGCGACCAGTAGCAATCCACTTCCTAAGTCAGGTTTGTGTTTTAAAAGTTGATAGTACGGCAACTGAAATTACAGTAATTAAAGGATAAAAAGGATAAAGGACGGCGTTACTCAATCCCTCTGGGATGCGCCAGCGCATTCTACTTCTACGGGATGTCGTGGAGGCGACCTGAATGCGTATTTGGCCATACAATGACTTGCGGTGGCCAGCCGATGAACAAGTCAGCGCTCTATCCTTCCCAGACAAGTCTGGTACCAATTCACCGACCCCGAAGGGATGGAAGGCTTGGTTGGCCTGGGCGGGAAATCCGAACCAGGAACCTGGTATCGGGTGCACGCAACAGTCGCGCCTCCTCCGACTGCGCTACACGCGCCCTTCGAAATTACAGTAATTAGTGCGGAATTATTTTCAAAATCACTGCCTTCCTCATCCTTTGGCTATTTACGACAAGCATGCCCAATTATAGCAGTTGTTCTTATAGGCCAAAGATTTCCTGCTGAAGAACTTGTCCACTAATAAGCGCATCTGCAGTCGACGCAAGGCAAATTGTCCTAGCTAAATTGCTTCCACGTGCTCTCAATCTCAAACTAATCCTAAGCCTCTTCTATTCGTTTGATTGCTTCATAGAATTGCAGCCGAAAAATCCAGAGTTTATTCTTTAAGGAGCAAAGATTCGTGAGCAGAATCGTCACCCATAGAAAATAGCTCCTCTACGGTGCCAATTGCCTCTGAAGGCTAACTATTAAAGGTGAGGACTATAGATGCAGACGTCTTGCTCACGTGAGCAGCCTTTTAAGGGTTCTCATGGGGCTGACCACGCGGATGAGTGCAAACATACGGTAGTCCAGTAAAAACTGGGGAAGTTCTGCACGTGGGTGGGTGCATGCAAACGTTGCATCGTTAACAACTCCGACGGTGCCGAAGAGCTCACACGCAAACTATAAGACCTCCTAAAGTGCATCGTTAGACCCTCTATTCTGCGCACATGACTACCGCTGCCACGACCTGGCAGCACAGCGAACACTATGTAAATACATACATAGAAATGAGTCATGATGGAGTTTCCCTATGTAGAGTGAAGCGGAAGTGAGTCACCGTTCAACTCACGAGCAATTGGAGATGGCCATACTGCGTAGTAAAGGACTCAGTTCGTGACAAACAAAGGGAAGCGAAGAAAACGTCCAGATGAGGGTTCTATGGAATTTCCTGTAAAGAACTACGCTGGTAAGCCAGTGGTTATCCTAACGCATTGCTTTCAAAATGCATCTGCAACATCGCCAGAGCAACAAGTTTAAGTACGTGAATTATTTCTATTCCAACACTTTGTGGCTATATAGTTTAAATGGAGTCTGAGGAGCATTACAGAAAACGATGGAATTATAAAACTTTGGGATAAGAGCGGCGTATTAGTTTTGGATTCTTCGCAAGGAGCCTAAATTTTCTGATCACACTCTAATTCACGACAGGATGAGCGTTAAAATAAAATTGTGTCATAATGAACCTCTTCGGATCTCTGTGGAAGACTCCAAAGAACAAATCTAATAGTAAGCCAATACAAGAGAATTACAAAAATGTTCCCTCTATGATTATCAAGATCTAGTGAATGACCAAATTATTCTAAGCTGCTAAACTCTTTCGCTCTTCAAGACGCTTTCGCTGGCAGCAGAAAATCCAATAATTCGTCTCGTGATTGAAAAGGTTACCTATGTGCAAAGTTATGATCTGCTGTGCAGCAATGTTTTATTGCGATCAAATCTCTAGCGCCAGCCGAGACGTGCTGCTTTCCGGGTAGCACGCTACGGCATTGCACCATCGAGGCTGTTTGACCGTGTCCTCGACCCCCGGACAATCAGCACTGTTACGAGGGGGCCGCTGATATCAATATGAAATCACTTCGTATAAAAATCTTAATAAAAATGATTCAAGTAACTTCTTTAAGCCTCAATTGGCTGTTTCCAGGTTATGCTGTTAGAAGCGGCTCATAACCTCGATAACAACCGCCTTGGGCTTAAAAAATAGTCACTTGGAATGAGAAATAGAGCGCCGCAAACGGTTTATAACTTTCGATTTTACCTAGCAGGGGATTACGGGATTATTCTATTCTTTTACCAAAACGGCTTTCACTGTCACCCACCGAATAAGAGCCGCAACAACCGCATTCTGACGTTTGCCAAAAAGTTCTTTAAACCAGGGGAATCTTCAACACTTGGAATGTTACCTGCAATTCTTTTATTTAGCGTGTTTTTACCTCTTCACGTAATCAGCTCACTCACTTTAATCCAATAATTACAAGGTGTTAAAATTATTTTTGAAGTTGAAACAAATGTGTGGTCGAATGTAGCGCAGTCGGAAGAGTGCTAGCTGTCGCGTGCATCCGATACCAGGTTCCGCCCAGGCCAACCAAGCTTTCCATTCCTCGAGGCAGGTGAACTGGTACAAGACTTGCTTGGGAAGTATAAAGCGCTGGATGTCCATCGCCTGGGCGCCGCATGTTATTTTATGGCCAAATACGCGTTCAAATCATTTATAGCACATCCTGCAGAAGCAAAATGAGCAGCGCATCCCAAGAGGGATTGAGTAACGTCGTCCTTTATCCTTTACTCTTTACCCTTTAACAAATATTAGGTTGGCAACTAATTTCGTGGACTCTCAAGAATCTTCAGCAAAACTATTTATTAACAAATAACAAATGACAATCTTTATCAAACCTAATATTTCCCCAGATTCCCCAGAATGCAGAAGTGCTTCCCATTTATTAAGTAGCTGGTCTATTCCACGAATGTAGAATTCTTGTGGTTCTAAGACCAAGAATCCATGGAGGTGCATTTTGACCTGGTCCACATTAATAAATCGTCTTCCAACCCAGAAGTACTGCACCGAACTAAAGATGTAGTAGTCACTCGGCGCAAGGACTGGGCTGTATGGTGGATGAGTTTGATGCTCGCAGTCAAGGTCTTCTATTTTTTGAGGCGTCCGATTCGCTTCATTCTCTCAGTTTGGTGGTGTCAAGAAGGTATTAACTTCTGGGAGCTCGTCAAGAACGGTTCCAGCATTAATGCTGAAATCTACTCTTCTCTACCTGGCGCGCGCAGGCTGAGCTCCGCTAGAATCGGTTCAGACAGATTTTCAGAGACGAAATTATCTATCAGCAAGATGACGCCAGATCACACATCACGAATCAGGAGCATCAAAAAATCGAAGACCTTAGCTGGGAGCTTCTAACTCACCTCCCTTACAGCCCAGGCTGTGCGCCAAATGACTAGCACCTTTATAGTACGCTGCAGCACTTCTTGGTTGGAGGACGATTTATTGATGTGGACCATGTCAAAATGCACCTCCAAGGATTCTTGGCTTCAAAAGCACAGGAATTCTACAGCTGTGGGATGGGCCAGGTAGCTGATAAATGGGAAGCAGTCCGGCGTTCCAGCAGATCTTACTTTGGTTGAAAACTGTTATTTGTTATTTGTTTATGAACACTTTTGTTGAAGGCGCTTGACAGTCCACGAAATTAGTTGCCAACCTAATATGTAACCTTACCTTAAATCATCGTCCAAGGCTAGCTGGATGACAACAAGTTGTTATCTGTATTAGTTCTAATATCCAAACTTTTTAGTTTTATGATACTAGCGCACGTAAATAGTATATTAGGGAGGGGGCAAAAGTAATGAGACAAATTGAAAAAAAAAATCTTTATTTCTTTATAACTCAATTACAACTCAACGATGCTGAGGAATGTATTTGCCATTAAGGTCAATGACTTGCTGCCATCGCTCAGTCAACTTCCTGATCCCATATTTCCAGAATTGCTTGCGCCTGGTGTTGATCAACTGCTCGATATGGCTGTCAAGGACTGTTTGGGTTCTTGTGTCCCTTCCGACCAGGACGTCCTGTAAGCCCAAGAAGTGGCGGTAGTCGCATGGAGAGATGTCCGGCGAATACGGTGGGTGAGGCATTTGAACGCAGCCCAGCTGGGCAAGCTTATCCGTGGTCACTTGTTCCCGATGGGGTGCGGCGTTGTCGAAGAGGAGGACCTTCTTGAAGCGCTGCGACTGAATAAGTTTAAGTCGCAGGTCCATCTCTTCTATTTCGTTTGCCATAGCCTTGGAGTCCATCGTCGTGCTTTCATTAAACAGCTTCTAGTAAACCGGTTCATGGGCGCAGATCCAAAAGCTCTAAGGTGCTTCTCGCCGGGAGCATCTCGCCGAACTAAGGTCGATAACGGGTCAACAGGCCTCACCCAGACTGGCTGGCAGGGTTAAGGTAGAAGACGTACTTCTCATCCTGCGTCAAGATTGAGTCCAGGCTGCTCGGGGTTGGGAATTGGACGAGATTTCCGCGACACAGGTCGACTCGTCAGGCTGGGGTTTCGGCATGAGAGAGACTGCGGTTTTGGCATGCTTCTGGAAAGGGCGGAAGTGTTAACCCCTCACATGGCCTTCAGTAGGTAGCATACAAGCATACAAATGCGATAAGCACGAAACCAGACTGCAATCACGAGATATCTGGACACGGCGGAGAGTCTCATTACTTTTGGCCCCCTAATAGTTGTAGACAAACGACCTATTCGAATAGGCATTCGAATGATGTTCGTTTTGATTTTTCTTCGAATTTGAATTGGAATATCCAAAAAATCACGTTGTTCGAATGCAACTTTTTGAGTATTCAAAACCATTCGAATAATCGGAAAAATTTCGAGAGCACAGCTATACATAGTACATAGCTCTTCAACGAAGCCCGAAAAGCAATACATTTAGACTGCAGGAGAAGGAAAATAAGCGGTCAAGTGTGAAACTGCATGCAGTGTTTACAAAGCTCATCCAACCTCCACAAGGAAACAACCTCAAGTTACAGTTGGCTAGGCCATGCATTCGGACGTCTTCAACAAAAAGTCGTGACATGCTCGAAAATTCAATTCCAAAACGACTGGCCGTGGGTGTGCTGGACGGCGACTTTTTTCGGAACGTCAGCACGGTGTCTGCTTCGCAAGTGCAATTTGATTTGCGCGCTGTATGGATGTCCTCATTAGGATGAGCAGTTTTTTGCTTTGCCGAGAAATCCGCACAAGAGTAGAACAGAAATAATTAGAGTCCACTGACCGTATGCTGAATGCTTACTTGCCGACTCTTGGTCACATTTCAAAAAATAATCTTGGGAGGAACGTTTGGAAACTGGCGGGGAAAATTGAAGCAACGCAAATGAAGGCCAATTAAAAATTGGCGCGGAATTTGTGAAGCCAAGATAGAAGATTACCTCCTTCAATCTCCTCTAAGATAAACCACAACTTTACTTTCTCGGGTTGTTTCGACAACACTGTATTGGTCTTCTAAACAAATTGTTGAACTTGCTTGGTAAAAAGTGTCATTGTCCTTTTCAGTAGAATCTTGAATTAATTCGACAACTCCAAAGGCAATGCTGTACATTTACGATTTATCCTTCAAAAATAGTCCCCTAAAAATCAGCAAAAATCCATGAAAAGCAAAGCAGTACAGAGGGAAGTAATCCGTCAAGAAAAGTCCGTGGAACTGCAGAAGAACCCTGTGGAAGGACAACTGGTGAATGAATCACAACAACAGTAAAGCCTTCGGCTTCGCGGGATTGAACATCCCGGTAAAGAAGAGATTGAACCTGAAAAAAAGGAAGGAAAAGAAAGCTGCGGAACTATGGGATTTTTCAAGGCAATCAAGCAGAAAATTTGAAAACTGTAGAAGGAGTATCTACGTAGCTCTCAGCTAAGGAGAGTTATTTATAGTGTTAAACCCTGAGGGCAGGCTGGAGTCTTGAAGATCTGCTACCATCTGTGAGAGCTTTCTATGGTTTCTTCCTTTTAGCTGCCGGCCCTCTGTAGACTGAAGTCAACGGCATTGATTTGCACTTATCTGGAAGGGATAAATCGGTGACTGGGCAGACACACGGTCAGCATATCTCCAAGCCAACAAATGAGGCTCGTGTGAAATTGCTTGGTGAGTTGAATTAAAGTTCAGAAAGGCTTTGCTAAAGGAGAAGCGAATAAAATTTTACAAACCGCTTCATTCTGGAGAAACTATACGCACTTTTAGGTGTCACAAAATCGCCATGAACGGTGATAAACTGTTATGAACTGAATTATAAAATTTTACTGTTACCATAAAAACGGTTTGTTGTAGAGTCGAATGAACTAACTTATGAATTCTTATCACATCCTTCTGTTTTATGAGCATGCTTTGCAAAGCAAAACGTGCATGAGAAAATTCAGCGGAGCCTAGGGTAGAATCATATTTTGAGCGGAACTGTATGTCAGTTTGAGCCGTTACCATTTGCCGTATGTCAGTCTCTAATCGCTTAGAAATAAAGAGCGTCATAGTTTTCTCTAGAAAAATTGAAGAAAGAAGGAGGAATTCAAAGGGAGGACCCTCCAAATATTCGATTGAGTTTGACATTGAGGAAAGGAGCGCACGATATCATTATCTGCGGATGACTTCAGCCGGATGTCCACAATGTGTGCCCTAAATGTTATACTTTCTACACACCCCTATAGATGATGTTCACTTTTCTCATGTAAAGCCACGCCTCCTGTGGCGTTTCTTAGGGTGGCAAGTGCAGAGGGGGGCCTACATGCGCGAAGCTTTTCATCTTCGTCACCACTTTTTCCATGCGTTAACAGCTCCCAAGCCACTAATTTTTCCTGCTAACTTCCACCAGTGAGCCGTTCGTCACTGTGTTCTCTTCGTACATGGGCATCAGATGCGGAGTCGTTGCGATTATACGTTTCCAACTCAATCCATGAACGATACATCTAAATCAAAATAAATAAAAAACCCAAGCAGCGTTAATTTGAAATTTTGGTCAATATTATGAGGAACATAGTACCTGAGCAGAGCAGAAGAAATGCAACGCCTTGGTGAAGTTGCTTGAATGTGGAACAGGCAGTGAAGAAGATGAAGAAGATACATCACAAATAGCATAAGCGGGACGACAAGCGCAGAATTCGCGAATGCGAGAGAAGCATTCTTGAGGTTCGAGTATTAGAACTTGGACCAGCCTATTGAAAAAGGCTGGGCCGGTCACACTATAACTTTTGGGGCGTAAAATGCTGGACGAGAGCTTTGCCTAGCCAGAGGAGCGATAGGGCGACACAGAAAGCGCTTCTTCGTCAGAACCTTGAATACATGCACGACGCTCTTCATCTTGGTCATCTACATATATCGAGATATTTTTTTTGTGAAAAAAGGTTCATACTGTTCGATTCACCTCTTCAGATCAAACAGGTCGTTTTGGCTTCAATGGACACTGTGCATTTCAAACTGCACAGTTTTCAAATGAGATTCAACACTGTTCTAAACAAACTTGTCCTTTGAAAATCGAACTGAACAGCTTCCATCCATCTTCAAGACGGTCGCCTTCAACATTGCTGTAGAGACCTTCCGAAAAAACTAGAATAATTTTTCGCCGAAGGAAAATTCGACTTTTTTCGAAACTTGCATTTTACCTGTCCAATACGCGACCGCGCTGCTTCTTCTTTGCTCAATGAATAGATATACCTAGGATTAAAGAGGAGCAAGCAACAAGCTATCGTTTTTTAGGTTTTCTAAGCAGCTTTCATGTGACTCCGAGTCCAAGATTTTCATATGACTGTCCCAGAATGTGGTGCTACTACAATGAATGTTATGGTTGCGTGACTGGGAACATCAGGCTTATTCAAAAATAATGGCCGATTATGCCACCCCATTCAACCGCCTTTAGAATCAGGATTTAAAACATTTCCGAGATCACGGTGCACACTGTTTGAAGGTGCAGGGTTCGCACTAATACAAGCTAATCGTGATGGCAGTAAATTCTTGAAGCTCTCCAAGAAGAACACTTTGCCTAACACAATTAAGCAATTCAGAACACTAGTTGGGCGGTATCTCCAAGAGGATTCCTAGTAGTTTATTGCGTTTTCAAACTTGTTGATTTTGTGCGTTGTTTGAAGTATTGAATGTTCTGCTTACTTTTACTATAAATCTAGGGTTTCTAACTGCTTTTGTTTTTCTTACCTGAGTGGTTATACACGTGCAAATAAATAAATAAACGACGATTAAAATTATTTTCCTTAATAATCTCAATTTTCTATTGATTTTCTCTGATACACAAAACATTATGAACGACCTAGTTTCAAAAATATCTGGCATGTACAACTTTCAATTCGACTGGAGAAGTCACCGATCAAATAAGGGATTATGAGCTCGACACCACGGTCCTTAATTCTTCTATGCTTCTGACCAGCAGACTGTTCCACCTGAAACCTGGGCTGATCCGAAGGTAACATAATCTTCGATGCAATCTTCGACTCAACATGCACCGAAAACGTCTTCTGAATAAGAATCTGTACCAACGCTAGCTGCTCTGCGCTGGCTACGAATCGTATGATATGTGTAAATGGAGAGCACGCATTTCACGGAATTGCTGCAGGTGGTAGAGATGATGCCGAAATGTCTTGTTGGGCTGACCAGTTACTTTAGCGAAAGCCGACCGATGGAGTCTACGAATTGATGAATACCTTCCAGAATGAATAGGCTGTTCGGTAGACGGCCATCAAGATGGGCAGACTCATTATTGAGACCGTTTAAGCAACGCTATCTGTTTTGCTGGATGCAAGTTGCCAGATCGAGCAGAATAGAAGAGTTTAACCCACGCTGGGATAACATCTGCTGACGGATCATCAAAGCCTGAAAGTGAGGCAACAAGGAGAATGTTAAAGGCGATTGTAGCGAAGACTCAATTCATAAAGATCATTAGCAAATATGCTCTGAAAGCCAAAAAGGGAGAGAGCCCATGTAGCGGCTGCCCAGCTGTCATCAAATACTATACCACCCGTTGTCGCCATTTGAGATTATGCAGGTTTTTCGCACATAATGCGCGTTGACAGAACCCCCTGCAACGGTGTTTCGGTTCGAGACTGACGTTCTTTGGCCAGCACGCACAAAGGCTGCGATCAAGATGAAGATTACAATACCTTCTAGTCTTGAATATGCGTTTAACAAAAGTAGGAGGTGCGTGAAACTTGTCCGTTCCTGGAAACGGACAAGTTTCTGATGCCCCATTCTCGCTCAACGAAACGAACATCTCCGAATGCTCCAGCTACGTCTATCTGGGTAGCGAAGTCAATATGGCGCCGTTGAGCAGGAGGAAACGAGCGGCTTGGGGAGCTTTCAAGAGCGTCGAAGAAGTCGCGAAGAAGACGAAGAACGTCCGAACCCGTGCCCACCTATTCGACTCTACCGTTCTTCCTGCCCTAACATACGCCTCAGAGACCTGGGCTATACGAAAGCAGGATGAACACACGATCAACGTCGCGCAGCGTGGAATCAAGAGGACGATGCTCGGAGTGACACGACTCACGCAAGTGAGAGAAGGCCTCCGGGGTTTCCGAGCTTCGCCGACGTTCGAAGATCAGAGACGCTGTCGCGTGGACCAAGTTGTCGAAAATTAGATGGGCCGGCCACGTAATGCACTTCGCAGACATCCGCTGGACGAGAGCCGTCACCGACTGGATTCCGCGGGATGTCAAGAGAACACCAGGACGCCCACCAACGCGTTGGTCGGACTTCTTCGTGAAAGCCCTGAATGACCGCAATGACACTCTTCGTGTCCCACGAGCGAGGAGGATCCATTGGAACACTCTGGCACGCGACAGGGACGAGTGGAGACGCAGGAAGAAGTCGATGATCAATGGACGACAGGTGATACAGGTGATGAAGATGGGAGCAGTTCACACTTCATCTACTCGTTTCACACTCGCATTTACACTTGTAGTTAAAGCATAATCCCGTCGATTTTTCGTTCTTCAATGCGAATGGCCTTTTCGTACTACTTTTTCTGGGTATATTTTATGAAGCGGACTCTTCACTCCCAACAAAAATAAAGGATCAAGAATCAAGGACAGCGTTATTCAAATCTTTTCGAGAGCGTCACGCATTCTACCTCAACAGAATGTCGCGGAACCAGCTTGAGTGATAGTTTGGCCTTAAATGACTTTTGGAGGCCACTCGATAGGAAAATCAGCATTTCTTCCTTCTCACACAAATCTGATACTAATTTACCTAACGCGGAGGTATGAATAGTTTGGTTGGTCTGGACGAGAAACCCGTGCCAAGAACCAGCAGGGCACTCGACAGCCGACACCATGCTTCACTTCAACTGATCCAAAGTATACTTTAAGAAACCGATAAGCGATATCATTACATGATAAGGATAAGGATAAAGGATAAAGAACGGCGTTATTCAATCCCTTTTTGGGATGCGCCACGCATTCTACTTCTACGGGATATCGTGGAGGCGATTTGAATGCGTATTTGGCCATACGGTGGCCAGCCGATGAACAAATCAGCGCTTCATCCTTCCCAGACAATTCTGGCACCAATTTGCCGACCCCGGAGGGATGGAAGGCTTGGTTGGCCTGGGCGGGAAGTCCGAACCAGGAACTTAGTATCGGGTGCAGGCGACAGTCGGCGCCTCCTCCGACTGCGCTACACGCGCCCACCATTACATGAAGTCACAATAATTTTGTGCACTTTTGATTGATTCTTTTAAAAAGTATGAAATAAGTCTGTAGGGAGGCGCAAAAAAGAGAAGAAAGGGAAGTTCTGAGCCTCATCAAAGTTCGAAGATCAGAGACGATGTTCCACGGGATGTCAAGAGAACACCAGGAGGCTCACCAACGCGTTGGTCGGACTTCTTCGTGAAATCCCTGAACGAACGATAAACGCTTTTCGTGCCTCTGGAGCGAGGAGGATCCAACGGAGCAGTCTGACACGTGACAGGGACGAATGGAGACGCTACTGGTACCCGCTCGAGCAATTCAGTGATCAACGGAAGGACAAGTGATACAGGTGATAGAGGCGCAAGAAACCGAACCCCCAGAGGTTAGGCTTTGAAACGCTTCATGCACACGTCGAACGCACTGCGTTGTAAGATCGGCTATCGATGCAAGTATGCACTATTTTCCTTGAGCCATGACGAGTAAATACCATCAAGGGCAGAATATGCTACCATAAGTTCAGTGGTGCAATATTTGAACGACTTAGGACTGATTATGTGATGATGGGCTTATCTGCTGTTATAGAATTTTTAGAAATTTAGGAGCTGTTGGCGTCTGTTGGGGTCTATGAACGCCTTCCTTGCCTTATTAGTTATTATTCAACTGTTGGTAACCCTCTAGCTATTATTTAATACTTGGTGGATCAAGCAGGCTCTACACCGATACAGGCGACAAGCAGGTTCAATGTCACATTCCAGGCAAGCGTCCGGTGTTGTGTGCTCTCGAGGTTTTTGGTTCAGGCCCATCTTATGACCCAGGAGTCAGGTCCAAGCTTTGAACCGTTGAGATTCGGTGAATTATTACCAGAACTGCCTGAGAACGATAAAACGCAGACTTGTCCATAAGCTCACCATCACAATTCATTGCATAGGCCAAATAAACATTCACACGACATCCCGTGGAAGTGTTCAGGATGCATGCTAACATGCAACAAAGCAAACAGGACATAGCCTTGCCCTTCTCGTTTAAGAAGCGTGAAGAGCGGCGAAGCTCTTATCCAGAGGTTTCGCGAAGATATCTTGATGGACGCCTTGATGTTCCTCTGACCTTCCACGGAATTCGGCTGCGCACTGCTCGATAGCGGTTGTCAGTACCTCCCGATTCTTCGGCGTGTAACGATAATCCTTTGTTCACATGCATTCATTAGACTTCATTAGACTTTTTACGGTAAACCAAACACCATGGAAACTCAAGTTCGTTCCCTGAATCTAACCTCTATGAGAGGCAAAAGCTACCCCGCAGAAACGTCCACAATCTCTTATACGCCACGAACGGAGAGATCAATAGTAAATCGGTGTTAGATACCTCCATTGTGCAGTGTCGGCAAATGTGAGATGTCTATTTGTTTACGATAAAAGTGGTAGAAATTCTAAACGCTCACCTGTGCATGGTCCTAGCCCGTAGAAGTTCAGCCTTGCATTTAGGAGATGGGATAAGGTGTGAGAACAAGCTGGAGCTATTCTTTGACGTAACGTCAGAAAACATAATGAAGTTGTGAGACACAACTGTCACGTTCAACAAAGTGCAATATAAGGGCGAGAAAGCTCGTTATTTCTGTCAGCTCACGTGGGAACGAGCTGAGCTGTGCACTTCCTAGGGTGGTGGTGTTGGCGTTTGGCCACACTTTCAATTCATATCTCAAAGAAAAGCTGTTAAGCACAAGGGACATCATCATCTTTTTCTGGCTCACTTGGGAGCCGGTTTTTAGGGTCTAATCGTAAGGCATTCACAGTAATCCCATGATTTGTCCCAATTCTATAATTTCCTGGAGCTTATTTATAAAATATTTCATTGAATCTATGAATGTAAAGAGTCTACCTAGCAATTCGCAACTCCATCCCGGGTATCGAACCCTCGACCCCTTCCCCTCCCGCAAGTCCTCACTCACGCTATCCACTCGGCCATACACTCGCTGCAGCAGTCGTTGTGAATGAATCACTTGAATGTATCCTGCAGCTTCGTTGAGGAAACCTGGGAAATTGTCAGATTGTAACGATATAACTAGAGTTGAAGCTCCAGACCTTTCATAGATCCATTTCTGAGGACGACGAGGCCATTCCAGGGGTCACTTTTGCCTTGTCATCCTACCCTGAAGCAATACCGTTTTTGCCAATTTTGGACCACTCACAATCAGTGGCATTTAGCAAAAGCGAGACACGGTTCTGTGCCCTTCAAACCGTATAGGTCTTGTTCAAGATGCCCGAACCGAGCTCACTGATCCGTGTAAGTATCAATCGGATGACGTCGATTTTTTGTTAATATTGTGCCCTTCCAATTGCAAGCCTGTAGCTGCTACTGGAAAGCGCTCGATTCTTAGAATCAAGGCAGTGCAAATTTACCCTCTATGTCACTTGCAGAGCGCTCAACCCTTTGACAACTGCCTTCACAGAAGATGAAACACAAGTTGATGAAACACAGGTGACATATGCAGCCCAGCTCTTAGGGCCATGGCATTGGCCTGCATCACGTAGAATTTTGGCCAAACACCCTTGTTGACATAATAACGGGCATGTGTACATACATACCAGCCAGGAACCAAACGACATATGTAAGGTACAGATTTCGCCTAGGAAAGCTGAAAAACATAAGGAACTCTTCTGGCCTTGAGCAACAAAACATTGCTGAATTGATTCCTTCATAAATAATTAATCGTTTCGCTCTCATCAGCCATTTGTTGATACTTTTTTCGTGTTCGGGTTGTTTTTCTTTTCTGAACAATTTTGCTCCAATCTTTCTATGTAATTATATACTCTCATTTTGGTTGTGCTCTTTCACGCACTATGTGCGTTGCTAATGAGCCTTGGAGAGTGACTAGATCTCTAGTTTTCTCCCAGTTTTCTCGGGCTTGTTAGCTTTTTAGGGTAATAAATGAAATAATAGACTGGTGGTTTGGGCTTTTTTGCCCTTTTCCTTTATCTGCACTACACCTACTGCTCGTCATCTAATCACCAGTTTGTATTCTACGCGATATCGCGGACGCTCGTTGGCTTTTACAGCCACTTGTTGCTGGAAGCAAACCAATGCTTTGTGCTTTTCGAATATGGAGCTAGTAGTGTCAGTTCCTTAATCTCGGACCGTGAAAAGCTATTCAGGAATTGGTTTCTGAACGCCTCACTTCGAAAGGGCAACACCCAGCCCAATGGATTGAAATTGAAATGTTTCGACTGCAAACTAGGAATTTTTGGCTTAATCCCTATGCAAGAAAACAGGCACGTCCACCAACTCCTCGATCGGACTTCTCCGAGAAGAGTACGAGGTCCGTGTCTCTCGAGTGAGGAGGATCTCCCGAACCACTATACCATTAGAAGTGGACGAGTGGAGACGTCGGTGGTGCCCTCTTGTGCTGTTCGACTACCATCAAGGCGGTAGGCGACGACTGACAGGTGGCACGTTTGGTTCGGTGAAGGAAGACGCTTCCGTTCTCCGTGAAACGGTGCTTATCGCTTCACTGTTGCTCACTTTGGTCAGATTAACCTGCTGTAGGGTAAAACATCCGCTGTCCATTAGAAGCCACGACAGGCTCAAGATAAATATGGGGACATGTCAGAAATACGCACCGCAGTTGGACGTAGAGCGCGTCAGTCAATCATAACTAGCAGAGTACCGACTGAATACATGCCAGCCAATCACGATACCTTCCACACCTACGCTCTCTGAACAGCACCCCCCTTCAATAGGGCCTGACTGGCTGGCGCGTTCCAACCTCCCAATGTGGTGCGCATTTCCAAAATGTAACTAAATATGAAATGAATACCCTCACATTGTACCACGCAAAAACAAAATGCGCCTTTTACGACGACACGGATGAAGCGTGATGAATATAAATGCCAAAAAACGTGCCAATGGTCGAAAGAGAATCTTCGCGCTTTGAGTTCTTCTTGGTTGCGCTACACATGCTAGGCCCTGCTTCCCTAAAAATTGGAAATGTCGGTCGGTGTCGGCTAATCAACTCCCTTCATGATGTGAGCCACGCAATTGCTTTTTGCTGGATATTGTGAAGGTCATCTGAATACAGACATCAAGGATATGACATGTGAATAGAAGGAGAAAGGCGTCCTCCCTTCTATGCAGCGTCCAGCAAAATTATGGGCCGTCTAACGAATCCGTGTCACCGAGATGAGTTGCTCGACTGAACGATTCTTCTCACGTTCTGTTCCGCAAATGAGAGATCATCTGACGCCGATGCGGCGTCCAAAGAGTTGGTAGAAAATCGTTGGTTGCAAAGATTGTTCTGCCAGTTGTTGAGGCATTTCGAGGCATTTAATCAAAAAACATTAACTCGGGTAAAACCCCCTTGCGAAGGTAAGAAAAAGAGAAACTATAATATGCTTCACACATCTTCAGATATGGGTGCCGTCTCAAGAATGTTCTGCCTTTTTGAAAAAAGTCCATGCTTTTAGCCATCTGATCCACCAGTTGTCGTTACTCGTTTACGTAATCTATTTTATTGGATATGGTAAAGTAATGTGGGCTGTCACGTCCTTTTTTGTCTTCTAGCCATCCTATGTAGTCCTTCAAGAATCGTTTGGATATAGAGGCAAAGAGATTCAGACTTTTTGATGTCCCTTTCTCTTGCAAGCGCTTCAATCTCATCTGCCTCTTCAGATTTTCGGCTTTATTTAAGTTGTTTTACGCATGTAGCTAGTCGTAAGAAGAGCCATAGTGTGCATGCCTCAGAAAAACAGAAAAATATTGCAATAATCCAAATAGGTCTGGAATTCTTTGGGAACGCAAATAATTGTAACACAAGTCTTCTGCTTCCTAAATCAGGCGAAAACTGATGGAAATTTCTTTGCAGCCTTATAGAAAGTTCTGTCATCTGAAGTATAACTCGAAATAAAGGCGGCTTAAGCGAGGCATGTTGAAGTCAAAGGATCATAAGGCCATACAATTTCATAATGAAAACAGAAGCAGGGATAGGTGAAAAAACGCTGTACCGACGAGACCTTCGAGGCCAAATTTACTCGACGAACACCTTTAACAAGGCAGTCAAGGCGATCATCGCGCGCATGAACGAATTGTCCTCCAAAGTCGAACCAAGTCTAACGGCAAACCCACAGCTTTCGAAAGACAGGAAGAGTAGCGGCGATGGCGGGATAACGAAACGATTAGAAACGAGGTCGTACGCTGAACGGCAAGTAAGTAACTAAGCAACTAATGCTGAATAAAACTACGCGACCGCTTGAGAAGAGCGGTCGATGCTTTGGTCACCAGGGAGTCCTGGGAGATGCCTGGATCGGGGAATGGATTCGTCACAGACATTGTCGAAGTTTGAACCCCTTCTTATCCACGAGCGAACCACAAGGCGACAGAGCCATTGATAGAATAGTGTTGAATTCGACACGAAGGTCTATGTATAACAATCTGCAAATAACTTCTACCAAACGTAACCCGATCCTGGCAGTTTTTCCATACACCACATGAATAATTGCGCGAAAAGACGCGCTGAAGTCGTGGCCTCCGCTACGTAAAAACAGTAGATAACAGCATAATAGTTGTCTACAAACATTGGCGAAGAATGGAATCCGAGCGCTCTCCGGTGAGAGAGCAACGCAATAACAACACACATTCTGGTTATCTATTGTCGCTGCTCAAATATGCACCGAAAAGCATGGAGCCGCACTTGCCACGAAAGCATAGGAACACCGGAATCATCGAGCCTCTTCGAAGGACAACCAGGCTCGCGCCGACGTTTTATACAATGCGCCAAAAGGCTCCGTTCGTCTGCGCCAATGCCGAAGCCGACAATGAACTTGGCTGCATGAAAACTTTTCATGCTCGCATTATGGGACCTCCTTCAGTCGGCATCTTGCCCATTTGTGGGCAACTTGGCTAAGAGAATTCCTTGTGAATATGTATTTGATCCCAGTGGTTCATGGTAGTACAGCCGGAGGAGGTATTAGTTGTTGCGTGGACCCGATTCCAGGTTTTTGGTTCGTATCTTCCTGCCAGACCAGCCAAGCCTTCCATCGCTCCGGACTCGATGAACTAGTACCAGACTTGTCTCCTGGAAAGTAAAAAACGCTGACTTCTTCATCGACTGATCACCACAGATCATTGTACGGTGATGTCTGGTTTAACCACACATTCAATGTCTGCACGGCATCCCGTAGAAGTCGAATGCGTGGCGCACTTCAAAAGAGATTGATTAATGCCGTCTTTCAATCTTTTACCTCCACTTCCAGAATGATGAGGTTGTTTTCCTCCTCGGTCTTTTAAAAATTCCTAGTTTCCTAGAGGTCATAGAGGTAAAATTAAAGTTAAGAGCAAGAAACTACCAACATACTCACATCTATTCTGAAACCAGGCCAATTTACAGATTGAAGCTTCTAATGATTTCAGATGACAACGGCTTAGAGACCCTCTATGAGAAGAAGTTCTTTTAGAGCCACAGTTTTAGTGAAATTTCACCAGGCTTTAGAATAGGATGAATCAGCAGGCTTGGACCCACAATTTCTGCCTCTATCGGTGAATACATGAAACGATTTATTTATAATAGGTTATTGTCCCTACAAGGTGTCACATCGGTCTCCATTTCTAGCGGTTTGGGCTCTACTTGACTTCATCCACCAGGCTCGTTCTCTATACGAGTGAACCGCCCCGTTTCGTCATGGAGGGATTCCTACTCATTTTGAAGATAGATGAACCGGCGCCGAAATGTACTACAGAAGTTGTGCCATCGTGAATGTGTAGCTGTATAGCTGGTATCTCTACGATGTCCATGACTTACATCTGAGATGCTTGTAAGTTGCACACAAGAGCTACCATCCGTTCAAAAATCGAACGAAATTCGCTCTATTTAACCACGACTACAAGAATCAGCTTGATAATGACAGCTAAATAAGGATGCTTACTAGCTGCAGCATGTAAAGCATCAAGAGCTTGGCTTAAAGTAAAAATAAGAGGCAGTGTTTGGCAAAAAGAGAAGAGACAACGCTTTTTGGCCGAACTGGTAAATCTCACGGAGCAGTTTGGTGTCTGCTTCTGGCAACAAAATAAAAACTTGCAAATCTCGAAAGAGAGAGCACAGCGTGGGTGGATTTTCTATAGAGATCATAGCGTTGACAAATTTTCTATGTTATAAAGGCGTATGAAGGAAGGAATTATGGCATTTTGTATGCCCCAATTAGAGCTTGTTCACTACACTAGACGTATGTGTGGCAACAACATTTGACGAACACCGCAACTTTTCATTTGGCGCAATTTTCTTCCTGTTACTGTCGCAGAAATCAGAACCTTTGAATGGTTACTAATCACTATGCAATTAGCAGAAGGTTTTTTTACGTAAGCAGAACATGTCTTGCAAGGTTGGCTGTGGAAAAGCATTCTATAGAATTCCACCCACACATCCCAATGGTTCGAGTGGACTAACTTTTCCAATTTATAAAAACTCGAACAACAACACTTTCAAAGTTTGGCTAGCACAAATTACTACAAATACATATCAGCCGTTAGTTCTAGAAGCAGTAGACAGGAAGCATGGCATGTCGCTTCGAACCTAGGTCAATACCTCAATTCGACCAGGTTCAGTGAATTTTTTCTAAGATGATAAAACTCTGGTCTACTGATCACTGCAAGTTATTGCACAGGCCGAACACGCATTGAAATGGTCAAGAAAACTGCAAATTTCTGCTTCAGATATACCATTTTTAAAGCAAAGTGCCATTTTTGAACTTGAAGAAATCACACGTCAAACAAAATCCATTGCCCCTTCCCACCCTTTTTCCAGCCCCTTTTTCAAAAATCTCCAATTGCCGCGAATTTTCTGACGAGCGAACACCGAAGCGTGTTTGGAGAAGAATACGAACATGTTTAGTGGCCACAGTTGATTACGCAATTCTCGAAAGGACATCAATAGAAATCTATGGAATCGGGACGGAATACACACTAAGCCATATGCGCCGTGACCATGTTAAGAGAGCGTATATAATCCTATCATTATTAGGTTTGTCTCAGCACATGATGCTCTAAAGATCGAATCCGCAGTCTAATCTCGCATTGGACTGAACTCGAACCTAATTAACCCCTTCCTTTGTAGGTAAGAACCTAATTAACCCCTTCCTTTGTAGGTAAAGGTGGGCACGTCACGTGGGTCGACACTATTGCCTTAGGGACTGCACTTGTCGTCAAAACACGATAACTATTTTTGTGCGTCACAAATGTATCTACCCAGGGCGAAATTGCTTGCTTTCGGTTCAAAATATGTTTCTTAGCTCGTCGATAAGCAAGCCTAATTACTCGTTGTATCCTTTCTACTGTTCTGGGCTCGTGGTAGTGCAGTCGTAGCAGGCGCAGGTTCTCGCGTGCACCCGAATCAAGGGATCTGGTTCCGTTTTCCCACCCAGGCCAATCAAGTCCTACATCCCACCGACGTCGGTGAATTCGCAGCAGAAGACTTGACTGGGAAATAAACGAAATACGCGTTCAAGTTGCCTTCACCATATCCTGTGAATGTGGAATGTTTGGCGCATCCTAAACACCATCCTTTATCCTCTGTGTTTTATCTTCTTAAAACTGGAATTTCAAACACAGAACTACATTGTCTTCTCAACTCCAGCATGTCTCACTTCCGTGAGCAGTGCAATACGCCTCTAACAATAAGGCAGAATATCGAATCCGAACGAGGCGGAAAGAGTTTTGAAAGAGTCAAAGCTTCCTTGAGAGAGACCTCCAACAAGATGAGACGACGTATTCAACTCACGGATAGATTAAGCTAGACATTGAACAACGATCCATTTCCAAGGTCGAAGGATAAAGGATAAAGGACAGTGGTATTCAATCCATTTTAGGATGCGCCACGTATTCTACTCTCTACGGGATGTCGTGGAGGCGATCTGAATGCGCATTTGACCGTACAGTGAGTTGCGCTGAGCAGCCTAAGCCTATGGACAAATCAGCGCTTATATAATCCTTTCCAGACGAGTCTGGTACCAATTCAGCGACCCTTGGGAATGGAAGGCTTGGTTGGCCTGGGCGGGAAATCCGAACCAGGAACCTGGTATTGAGTGCACGCGACAGCCGGCACCTCCTCCGACTTCGCTTTTTGCACCCCACACTATCCTTAGACTGCACAAATTGCAATAGAACACATGGCAAACGTGTTGCCATATACTCTGCAAACGCAGAGTTTAGTAAATAAACCATACATTCAAGGCTTAACGTTTAAATTCAAGCATAGCTAAAATTCTTATCATAAAATCGTGAGAGAACCGAGGAGAACTTCTCATTCTGCATATAAAAAGTTGGCGATCGGAAAAAATGTTATGCACTCTACGGATCTTTTAATTTTTTGACTACACAATTCTCGACAATATAACCAAAGCAAACCTGTGTGACGTCGAGATGAAACACAGTGAGTTATGTGCTCATTGACCACGTTCAGGGAACTTATATAATTCCATGGTTATTAGGTTGATCACTTCGCCATGGTGCTTTAAAGATATGAATTGCATGGAATTGAACTCGAACCTAATTACTGTTGCTTTCTAGGGAAACGGACACGTGGGTCGACTCTATTGTCGCGTGAGACACCATTAGGACTACACCAATCAGACGATCTTTGTGAGGTTAAACTGTCCACTCTAGGTGTACACGACTTCAAGTTTATAGTTATCCATTCCTCGCTGGTCGTCGGTGAATTGTTAGCAGACTTGTCTGTCAAGGATAAAACACTTAATTGTCCATGAGCTGGTCACTGCCAGTGTGTACATCTACTACGCATTCATATTACCTGCACGACGTCCTGTAGAACTAGAATGTGCGGCGGATCCCAGAGGAAGCTGCCGCATCCCGTTCCCTTTCTTCTGTCCTGCTAAAATTGGTTTTCCAAGCAGACCGGGCCTTGCAATGCAAGCGTGAACAGCAAAACACGCGTCGAGGACAGAATCCCGAATCCAAACGCAGCTCCTTAAGGAGTGATGAAACTGATGAAAGAGGATGGCATATTAGTTTTTGCCGTGGGGCTCAAAGCATCCTTGAGGGATAACAATTTAAATAGGAATCAATTCCCAATGTTGCTTAGCACTATGCGTGGTTTTCATCCACGCATTATCACTAGAATTAACAAAGAATTTAGTGATTAAACCTTGCCTTTAAAGCCTAAAATCTAAATTCATGCATAGCTAATAAAGTCTTACCATAAAAGCGCAAGAGAACCGAGAAAATCTTTTAGTGCTGCATAGAAAAAGTTAGTTGTCGGAAAAAATGTTATGCACGCTATGGGGCTTCACAGGCTCAGGAGTGTTCTGAACCCAATTTATTTTAGCACATGAACGCAGAATGTCACGCTCCCACGGGGGAAGACGTGCGTCACAGCGATGCGTTTGAAGAAAAAGCGTTTCAGTGCTCAGGCGCGAAGGGTAACGAAGTCGCTGATTGCTTGGGGTACATAATAATGCGAACTGCCAAGAATATGCTAGATTCTTGCCTTCTGAAGATTGCCACCCCTTGTCGGGCCTTGATAGGGATAGGAACAACTGAATGTGGACGATCTCAGCCATAGTCTTTCAATTTCGCTCGTTCAAAATACGTATTTTGTAAATTTTTAAGATTGAAACAGAATTGAAAGATTAAAATTGATTGATAGCATTATAAATTTCCGGATTTCGGCTCTTTCAAACGTGTGGCTAGAAGGAAGCTGTTAGAATACTGAACAAGTTGCTTCACTTTTACAGTTTTGATAATCATGTTGTCTTTCTTAGTGCTGTGTTTTTCGCTAAAGTGTTTCTTATAGCACATAATAAATTCTTATTATTATAGATATACAATGTTTGCTTTAAGCTAAATATTTCATATTTTAAACTGGGCACTCTTTCATTTAAAACCGGAGACTGTAAGAGACGAAATACACATTTTGCGAACTAATTCAGACGCATTTATGGCTCATATAGACATTTTCCTAACCAATCAAATTACCCTTTTTTAAATTTGTAAAAAGTTCACATATGTTCACATATTCATGATGAGACAAAGATATGGTCTTTTATAAAAAAAGACTGCACTGTTTGAATGCTTAATCTTTAAGCCTAAAATCCTCACCATTTCTTAACAAATAATATTTTTAGGTTTAATTCTTGCCATTCCACGGGTGGCGATGTCCGTTCCTCCACGTGGTGCCACTGGAAACTGCCCGCTCTGCGAGCTAAGCCGAACACGGACATTCGATTGCAGGCGACAGGCCGTTGTGACAGGCCGGCCTACGAACACCCATGTCACATCACATGGTTCATGACATTGCAAGTTTTTCGTGATAGTGCTACGGCGTCCGCGGGAGCCGACGCGCCCTCGCAGAGCCCGGCGAGTGTGAGAAGTATGCGAGGGTCCGTGATGCAAGGACGGCATCGGGGGGCAACTGAGCTAGTCCGAAAGTCCCGTAACGTAAGCAGGACCCGTGTGGCAACGCTGAAGGTGGGTACGTTGACGGGCCGCTCGTGCGAGTTGGTTGAAGCACTGGAGCGTAGAAGAGTTGATTTCTGTGCGGTGCAGGAGACAAGGTGGTCCTGCCGCAAGTCAAGGGACATAGGACGTGGCTTCAAGGCCGTTCTATGTGGAAGTCCCAGGACCACCAGTGGTGTCGGAATAATCGTCTCCGAACGATTTCGTGACTCGATTGTAAGCGTTGAGCGCTTTGACGATCGATTGATGAAGATCGTTGTCGCCGCGAAGGAGCGACTCTATCACTTCTTCTCTGCGTATGCTCCGCAGACTGGCTGCTCCGATCAAGCCAAGGAAGAGTTTTGGAGCCTGCTTGATGAGAAGACAGCAGAGGTACCGTCGAAAGATGTCATCATAGTCGCTGGTGACCTTAATGGGCACGTAGGTGCTACGAAAGACGAGTACAGCTGTCATGGTGGTTTCGGATACGGATCACGTAACGCCGATGGTGAGCGCATTCTTGAGTATGCGGAATCGCATAGTCTCACCATTGTAAACACCGTCTTCCGAAAACGCGACTCCCACCTCATCTCATATTATAGTGGGAGCTCCAAGTCTCAGATAGACTTTGTGCTTGTGAAGGATCGTGACCGGAGTCTTGTCACAGACGCGAAGATCGTGCCGTATGAGACGGTCGCCCCACAGCACCGACCGCTGATCTGCACTCTGGAGATTGTCCCTCCGAGGCTGAAGCAGGTCGAGCGATGCGGTGCTGCAAGAATCAAGTGGTGGCGAATGAGAGAGAAGGAAGCAGCTGTGATTTCTCGCGTGCGGTTACCGACAGTTACGACTGTCGACGAAACTTGGAAGAAAACGACCGACGCGATTCGTCAAGCTGCACAGCCGGAACTCGGCATTAGGCCTCGTGCATACTTCCCGTCGCCGCGATGGAATCGCGGCGATGAGTTTTGCAGAGCGACGCGAAAGAATTTGAACTTCTCTGTGCTGGTCGCATCGCCCATCGCTTTGCAAGGGAGCGCGACGGCGATCCGTCCAGGAACAACGCTAAACACCGCGCGCGGCGCGAAAAAGTATGCCATGCCCGCGATGGGCGCGGGAAGCCATCGCGCATGCCGACCGTCACTGTTGCGGCGGCCGCGGCGAAGTTTCCTTTGACTATTCGACCGCGTGCGGCGGAATGGCCATGAACTGAGCGCCGCGATGGCATCGCAGCGATGGAAGTATGCCCCCGGCCTTACGAAGCCTGGGCGACGGAAGGTCGACAAGCAGGCATGGCTGTGGACAGATGACGTGAAAGCAAAAGTGCGAGAGAAGAAGTCGCTTTATCACGTGTTTCTCGGCGAAAAGACGGCCGATAACTGGCGGAAGTACCAAGAAGCGAGGAAAGCTGCAAAGAAGGCCGTGGCTGTTGCAAAAGCCACTCATTATGGAGATGTCAACGAGAAGCTTGAGTCACGCGATGGCGAGCGGTATCTGTACCGGCTTGCTAACAATCGCCATCGGCAGACCGAGGATATCGAGAAGTTTTTCGGCATCAATGATGAGAATGGCCATCTTCTTACAGACCGCAAGAAGGCATTGAAGCGATGGCGCGACTACTTTGAGGAAATCTCTGCAGTAGAATTTCCATCCCTTCCAACCCACGGCCCCGTTCAGAACATCACCGTGGAGGAGATTGAAGCGGCTTTGAAGAAGATGAGGCCAGGCAAAGCGACTGGGCCCGATGACGTGGCGGCTGATTTATGGAAGTCCAAGTACTGGTACCCTGCTGAGTGGTTGGCGAAGTTCTTTAATCAGGTTGTGGCGGAGAAGAAAGTGCCTGAGTGTTGGCGCCAAAATACGACAATTGTGATTTGGAAGAAGGGCAGTCCTGCAGACTGCTCCAATTACCGTCCGATTCGCTTGCTTTCGCACAGCATGAAGATCTTTGAGCGAGTTGTCGATGGACGAATTCGGGACATCGTCCAGCTTTTCAGCAATCAGTGCGGCTTCGTGGCTGGCTGTGGCACCATTGATGCCATACATGCCACCCGCCTCCTGATAGAGATGCATCGCGAGAAACAGAAGCCAGTGCATATCGCCTTCCTCAACTTGGAGAAAGCCGTTGACCGCGTGAAGTAATATGGTACGCCTTGCACATCATGGAGTTCCTGAAGAGCTCATTGAGTGGGTGCGAATTCTCTATCCTTGTCCAAAGAGTCGAGTTAAAGCTGCAGCTGGAACCTCGATGGAGTTTCCTATCTCTGTCGGACTAGACCAGCGTTCTGCGCTTCCCCACTCCTATTTGTTCTCGTCATGGATGCCATCACACGAGATCTTCAGAAGCCCGTCCGCTGGACGTTGCTTTATGCCGATGACGTGATGCTCGCCAGCGAAGATAAAGGTGAACTCGAGTGAGAGCTGCAAGCTTGATATGATCGCTTGGAGCGATTTGGACTCAAACTAAACGTTAAGAAGACCTAATATCTAGCGACGGACGTTACTGAGTCCAGTTCCATCAAGGTTAACGGCATCGAGCTTCCACGCCCTGCGGTCTTTAAGTACCTGCGATCAGCAGTCGCGTCTGATGGCGAACTGATTGTCGAGGTGAATTCACGCGTGAGTGCAGCTTGGTCCAAGTGGCGTTCGCTGACTGGCGTGCTCTGCGATAGGATGATACCAGAGCACCTGAAAAGATCTACAGAGCAGTCGTCCGGCCAGCAGCTATGTACGGCGCTGAATGTTGGACAGCGAACAAGGAAGTTGAAACGCGCCTCAGCGTCATGGAGAGGAAGATGCTGCGCTGGACGGCTGGAGTCACCCGCATGGACCGCATCCGAAACGATGTCATTCGGCAGAAGTTCGGTGTCGCACCGATAGCGGACAAGATGCGCGAAGCTCGCTTGCGATGGTACGGCCACGTTCTGCGTGGAAAGGAAGACAGCGTCTGCAAGATAGGCCTTAACTTCGAGGTAATAGGAAAGCGGCCTAGAGAGCGCCCGAAGCAGCGCTGGGCTGTTACCTTACATACGGACTTAAAAGTAGCTGGTGTCCACCTCGATCTAGCGCTGGGTCGGGAAAGGTGGCGTCATGACACCAGAATAGCGAACCCCGCCAAGAAGCGGGACTAACGCTGAAGAAGAAGAAGAAGATAAGCACACTATTTAAGTAGACATTGTCTATCCAAGCTCAAATTACAATTACTTTCTTAGGAAAACGTTTATTAGAAATCCACAATTGGTTGAATAATAATGTTGTAGTGCAGTTGATCGAGCGCTAATAAATAAATGAAATTACGGGAGAGGGGGGGGGGGGTCTTAATAAAACATAGCTGCCCTATTTGATTCCCAAATAAGTTGAAGCACAATATTCTTCACCACAAACAATATGTTTAGTTTTATCTTTGCAATGATGATGAAGAACAATTACAATTAATTTGCCATTGGTTAATAGGAAGAGGTTGCGTCACCGTTTCATCATACCACAACTAAATTAGTCCGCAAGCGACTATGTGTATGGATGTCTATATAATGTGCGTGAGACAGGAATAGTGGAGAAAATGTCACAAGATTTTTTTCTCATGTGCCAACCAAAAACGCAGTCTCATACGCTACTACTGGAGTGGCTACTGTTTTGCTTCTTCAGTTTTATCTATTGGTGCTCTTTTGGAGAATCGTATCTCAGATAATATTATAGATTGTGTTTTGGACTATTTATTTTTGCCCGGCCTTTCTGGATTTTTATTCAAAACCTAGAAGATATACTTAATATCAAGTATTACACGGAAGTATGATATAATAATCAAAAGCACATGACAACAAAACGACGGATTACTAAACCAACCTTATCGAATATTAGTAGTTACCTTAAAGAACAAAAGAAAAGAAAGGAATGAATCTGCAGTTCGAATGCTTTCAAGAAGTTCCAAATTCAATAGATGTAAGATACTCTGTTTTTGTTGCAGAGGTTTTACTGACAGGTATAATTAGTCATTACGCAATACATACATTTGTGACTATTGTAGGAGTTGTACGCCATACATTGTAGTTCTGCATTCAGAAAGCGTTCGCGTCTTGCAACTACGGTAGCGAGTAATTGATAGTATAATAACATCATACCTACGTTTTAAGAGGAGAAATCGACAAACAAATTGAGCCGAAACCACAACGATGTCTCATACCGAGCAGCTACTGGCTCAGCACGAAAAGGTTGACCTCCTATGTAGCACAAAAGAAAGACGGCAAGTAGCTCAGAACAGTCCACTAATGGAATGCAAGGAGCAAAAAGTCCCTTTCTTGAAATACCATCAATGACAACGAGCTTCAGCTTATCTCTTGGATTCGCGCACGAAGTATTCATTTGGATTTTAAGAGGAGACCAGTTGATTGTGGAAGGAGATCTACTTAGAACATAGAACATGGAACATTTATTGAGCCAAAAATGGCACAAAATAGTCGAATACAAAAGAACACTGCAAAAGTCGGTTGTTCAAAGATGAGCAAAAGCGAAGGGCAATTATTATGCCAAAAGAGGTACAAAACGTGTAGAAGAGTGATTTTTCTCCAAAGGAATTCAGCAGTTGACTCACTGAAAAAGGTACTCTATCAAAATATCGCTGACTCTTTTTAAAACTAATTTTTAGTTAATTTCTTAAATGCCCTTTCTGCTTAGAAAGCTCCTAATCTGTAGTTGAACGTCCTCGACAAAGAATTGAGAAACTATGCAGGAGACTTCATCACAATTTCCAAAGACATGAGCAAAAGAATCGTGAAACTTTTTGCATAATGTGCTTGTGTGAGCATAATGTGTTTACGCGCTCAGATGAGAAAAGCCAGATAGAAAGCTAATGAACAAGTCAGCGCTTTATCCTTCTCAGACAACTCTGATACCCATTCACCCTCCCTGGAGGAATCGATGGTTTGGTTGACCTGCTCGCGAAATCCGAACCAGCAACCTGGTATCGGGTGCGCACGACAGCCGGCACCTCCTCCGACTGCGCTCGACACGCATCGATTAGAAAGAAAAGATTGCATAATTCTCCATGTCTGACTGTCATTGAATCTGAGAACGTTTTCTGGATTGGTTCATGCTTCCGTGTTGCGCAGGTTCGACATGATGAACCGACTTTATTTCGGCCTGTTGTTTCGGGAATTCCGTCGTTCAAAACTGCCATAGAGTAACTCTATGATATTATAGTTGCTCTGGGATAGTCATACAGCTGAGCTTTTCTATCAGCGCTGCTGAAACAACAGTGCGTGTCTGATCTTCTGCTGGGCTTCGTAGATACGGATGAAGTCAGACGAAAAACATCGGGCTCTGTGCCCAACCGTTCCATTCAAGCGTTGCGACAACGTACATTTCAGGGAACCCGGATTTTTCGAGCTTCATCAGTCATCGATGGGGTCTGATACATTGTTGCATAGATGAAATTGTCGAAAATCGCGTGGGCTGGTTGCTCTATTCGTTTAGATTACATCTCAGGATCAGAATCTTGGCTGACATATTAGAAAACCCACCAAAGAGTTGGTCAGACCCTTCGATAAAGCCCTGAACGAACAACTTGGCCATCTTCGTGACATTCAAGCGAGGATGATGCACTCAATCAATTTGGTACGCAACAGTGACTAATGGAGAAATTAAAAGCGCCTGGTCGAGCAACTCGATGATCAGCGAGGCACAGATGATGTAGGTAATACAGGTGATCCTTTCCTCCAGAATGTATACCTTCAACAGAAACACTCCCAAAATTTATTAGAGTGTTCCATATGTCCTGGCGATTTTTTTGATATTTTTAAATTTTATGTATATTTCTTTGATCAAACTAACCTTACTCATTGAAATATCGCCTATCTTGGTCGATGGCTGTCCTCCATCGTTCTGGTAGCGAATGGATGCCGTGGCGATAGAAATCCGAGGGTTTCGATTCGAAAAAATGACGGAGGTCGGATTCAAGTGTCGTTCGATCATCGTACCGTTTATCAGAAAGTGCTAGCGATCGGATCAAATGCTAGTCGGCTGGGGCAAGGTCTCGTCAATAGGGTGGGTAGAGAATCACTTCTCATCCAAATATCTGCAGCTTTTGGCGGGTCATCTTAATATGCGGCTTTGCATTGTGATGGAGGAAATATTGTAGAGTTGTGGACGTTCAATTTGAAGAGCATGGCTAAGTTATTGCAGTTGGTTGCAGTATGTAGACCTGACTGTTAATGGTGGCACCAGAACGGACAGCTCCCAGTTCCCCGGAAATATCGGAACTGAAACCCCCGGATTTCCAGCGCCACGGTATCAATTCCCCGCAGGAACGATGGAGGACAATCATCGACAAAGATGGGTGAAATCTCGATGAGTAAAGTTAGTTTGAGCAAAATATGTTAAGCTGTCCCATAAGCCCTTTCAGTTTTTTTCAACGATTCACTGCAGATTTCGCCAGCGGTCTCTTGCATAGCGCTGCATAGCTTTCGAAAGAGAATGATTTGCTCTACCAGAACATGTATTGCATTTCTTTTTTTCATCACGAATTTTGTCAGGTCGAAGTAAAAGTAAAAGTAAGTAAAGTTGAAGTAAAGTAGTAGTTGAAGCGTTGAAGTAAAAAGAGAAAAAGTGAAAAAGTAGCCATTTGCGCACTTGTTCTCTCCGCTTGGGTTTGTAATTTTTTGCGCAGTTTTTTTATAGCATTTGGAAGACAATGTTCTGTACTACAAGAATATGAGTGCTAATTGCTCATTTGTCCTTTATTGATTTTTAGGTCATCAAATTGGGACGTCCTAAGGAGGATGGATGTCTTCCAAATGCTATAAAAAACTGCGCAAAAAATTACAAACCTAAGGGGAGAGAACAAGTGCGCAAATGGCCATTTTTTCCCTTTTTCACTTTTCACTTCAACGACCTAAAAATTGACAAAATTCATGATTATGAAAGAAATGCAATACGTATTCTGATAGAGCACGTCATTCTCTTTTGAAAGCTATGCAGGGCTATGCAAGAGACTGCCGGCGAAATCTGCAGCGATTCGTTAAAGAACTGCAAGGACTTATGGGACAACCTAATATATGAAATTTGTTAAATATGTGTCAGAAAAAATCGCAAGAACATATGAATCACTCTATAATCGAGATAAGGTGTTTCTTTTTTTTAATTTGGCTAAATTTTTTTGCATGGCCTATTTTTTTGTTTGTTGCTCACGCATATAGTGCGTGTTCTTAAGACGCAGTTGAATGAATGAATGAATAAAAGATTTTATATAATATTCGATATAAAAGATTTTTCAAACTAATAATTGTTATTCGATCATGACTGTACAGAAAACAACGACGAACAGCTACGAGAGTTATCTGGGTGAGGATAAGAACAGCACTTGATATAGCTTAGCGCTCCGCTTTTATACGGAGCGTTATCACTTTCTCATGGCATATTCATAATTAACAAAGAGAAGAAAACAATCTGCGGCATCCATGCTGACAAGTAAACATTGAACAGATCAGCTACATGATAACACTATTCTATCACTGAAACACTAAAACAGGTAACATTGAACAGATTACCTACATGATAACGCTATTCTATCACTAAAGAAGTAGAGTCCCTCTACACTCTCCAACGACTTGTTCCCGGGGCGCACCGAATGTCAACGATTACCTGCGGGCTGCGACTCCTTTCGGCTGTGGCTGCTACACGGCGATTCAACAGCTCGACTCGATGGCGGCGTTTCCTGACGATGGAAGCTCTTCGGCGATCTGTGGATCTGGACCTTTGCTGCTCGACGATCGAACTCTTCGGGCAGAGGATGGCGAGTTGTGATGTCGAAACTGCTGTGGTGGTGGCGACGATCTGCGTGACTTCCTTCTCGGCATTCCGTCCGCCCTTATTGTTGAGATGGCGGCTCTGATGGGAGAAACCTTCTTTGGCAGCGCTTCGTCCATTCTCCCACCGCTATCTTCAGACGCTGCTCCTTCTTTCTGACGTCGTATTTCTTGTCGAGAAGCCCTACTTTTCCATCTTGAACTTGTGAATTCTGTTCGGTGACCGATCCCTTCTTCGGTTTTCCTCATCAATCTGCTGGTTCAGTTGGGCGACTCTGGTTCGGATGTTGGTTAGTGTTTTACGCTTAGCAGCGATTCCCTCCCGGATAGCTTTATCGTCCTCGAGGTTGTCAGGTGTATCCTGTGAATCCGAGTCGCCTGATAGGGCATCCATGATGACAAGCGAGTTAACAGATTCTTCGTACTCTGGATCGGCTGGTCTCTCTGCTGGTGCTACAACCTCTGGATAACTTCAGCTTTGAACGCCGACATCCGTCTGAACGGCTCGTTGATCTCGTTCAGCACAGCGCTGTTACTGGCCTTCTGGATCTCGAAATGGCATTCCGCGATCTCCTTATCCATCTCGCTCATCTGGTTCAGTATTGAATTCTTGGCAGTTTCGATGCTTTCGTGAGCGCAGTCGCTGATTTTTGTCGTCTCGGTTGTGAGACTGCTCAGCAGTTGCTGAAGATGCTCCTCCTGGAGTGTCACCGCGGTCGACTGCAGGTTTAACTGCACATACGGGTGGTGTTCCTTCATCGTCCTTTCCATCGCTTCAGTTCGATCATCGATTTTTCTCAGTCAACACCATAGCTGCTCCTCTTCTTTCGCCTTGTTTTTTGCCAATTTCGAGAGTTCCTCCTGGGTCTGCTGGAACACTGCAGCACCACTTGAGCAAAAATCTTGCCACAAGTCGTATTTCGTTTCGCCTGGAGGTTTCTGGCGGTCGACCTCTGGAGTTCGGCTCACATGAGACGTTTTCCGCTTTTTTGCCTCAGATGTCGTACGTTTCGTCCTCTGCGACCTCTTCGTCTTATTACTGTCGTCGGTCGTCTGCTGCTGCCTCGCTCCTGGGTCCGAAGTTGATGTTGATGATTTGCCTGTCTGCGGCATCGCTATGTTCGTCTGCGTACCCTCTTGCTGACACACTGCTGCGTCTCCTGTTGTCGTCGAAGTCCTCTCGATAGCTGCTACCGCTCGTTGGCTCTTTGCCGTCGTGCGCTGCTCCTCCTTCGCTGAGTCGGTGTCGGATGGCATGGTTGAGGACTATGGCTCGGGACGGGCACTGCTGATGGTAGAGGCAGAATGACCCTTGACTCCAGTCAGCGGGCTTACATACGGTGTTGCTGCTAGTCGATCTGAGATGAGAGCCGCTGATAGTGGTCGAGAAAACATATTTTGTTGAATGTTAAATCTTGAGGCCTTCTCTCGCAAGATCGTCGTTTGAATGTGAATATGAAAAAACCGTTGAAAGGATAGATGACGAAGTAGTGAAAATAAGGAGGTCTATATTTGTTTCTCGTGTTCTCCTCTGGCCTTTGGCTTTCGGAAGAGGTAGCTTGCGCTCAACCGTATCCGCGTGCACTCGTATTCACGATGATTTGAATACTCAATCTTGTTATTGTGAGGACAAGACGTAGAAGTTCCACGAGAATTCGTATTCCCCAAGAAGTTCAGAAGTGTAAGTATCCGAACATCAGCGCTATTACAAAGGTTACCAGAGCAATAGTGACGTCTTTGTATCCTGAGAGGATCGTATCAAGGATAAGGGATATGTCTGGGAGAACAATTTCCTCCCTTATGGTGTCCTCTTCCTTCATGGTCCTCACGATCGATCCTTCAATGGTTCCGACCCAGTTCAGTATTCCTGTGATCTCAAAACGCGTTGCCCTTTGGCCACAGGACACGAAACATTCGAGTCCTACTCGAGCTGTTGTGAGGGGGAACCGGATTTTCCTGCCGTCTGCAGAGCATGGAACCGAGAGGAAGTGATCCTGGCACTTTACTTCTGCTCTCATCTCTTCAGCATTGCTTGTACATTCAAGTTCTGCTACGGCTCCCTGTTCACATCGATAGCATCCTTGATTGATCGTATTTGAAATGGTTCAAATCGTGACTTCCTTTTTTGCGATGTAGATGTCTTCCTTGATGCGGACTATAAGTTCCGACGTGACTAGAGTAGGAATTACCGCTGTAACCGAAGTGTTGTCACTGATGGATTTTTTGAAAGAAATCCATGGCTGTCTGACGAGCATTCGATTTTCCAGTCGTCCGTGAAACAGTGAAGTAATATCGTGATCTACACAGCGGCAACTGACTCGGAGCTCAGCTGACTGGCAAATACAGTTATGGCTGGCTGGTAGAGCAGTTCATAGTTTCGGCTTCCTCTCTAGACTGGCATTTCAGTGGATCTGTATCTGCTGGCCCCATATGGCCATTTCATCTCCGTCCGTTATGAAGTGTGCATTTAGTACGGGAGTTGGAGGCATCGCTGAGGAGCTCAGACTGATGCGAGTTGTTCCTGTCGTCACGAGTACCGTTGGTTGCAGGAACACCGTGGTCGGTTGGTGTTTTCCACTGTCATCCTCTGACTTAATCTCGATTTCCACCTTTTCCTTCCAAGAAGGGCATCGGAATAACTCATAGATTGCATTGTCGTTTGGAACGTGGAATATGCGATAGAAAAGGCACTCGTTACTGAGGTAGAAACATTCACAGCCAGGTCCGCCGCAGCTCTTCATGCATCTGGTGGTACCGGGATAGGCATTTCCTCGAGCTAGTTCGGGAATGACTGATGTTTCCTTTACGTCCTCGCATTTTTTTCGTGTGCAACTTCCTGACTGAGTACTTGGCGTCGACGACTTCATTCCTTGTGTTTCTTGTAAACATGATAGCTTCTTTGTTGCATTCGAGGTGAAAACCTTTCCCTAGGAAACGGTATCGCCGAATGGTAGACTCGTTCTTTCTGAGTCGAATGCAGGCTTCTTGATTGAAAGTGTTTAATTTTATTATGATTGATGTCTCAACAAAACATTTTCCCTCGTGGCGTTGATTTCTAGAGCACACTGTACTTGAAAGAGAAAATATCCGCATCCTGACATGGCGATACTCTTTCCAGCCTGAATGTGAAGATCGCCGTAATGAGGGGGCTCGAAGCAGGTTTTCAATGTCTTGCCCATTTGGTCTTCTTCTTCTCCACGGCCACGTTCTTCGGATTAGTCGCACCCGTGCCATTACTCCGTAGAGAAGTAGGCGTCCACAAATTCTGAAAGGCCTGACGAGTATGTACTACTGGGATACAGCACGCCACCTGCGGATGGCATTCTGGATTGATAATGTTGGCGGTACACAACCAATATTGCACGTGATCACAAAATGGTACGGGAGGACATTTGAGTTCGATCACACTTACGTGATTATTCTCCAACGTCTTCCGTTGTATGCTGTGAGCGTGGAGTGTGACTTCGGGAGGAAATGTTAAATGTTTGGATGTTCTACTTTAATGCAGTATCCTTTCGCGCAAATTTCATACTGGATGGCGTTTCTGCTGAACACTTCCACTCCTCCGTCCACGCATTTTACCACAACTGTGCCAGTTTCAGAATTTGCAGATGAGTACGCAGAGACAGACGAAATGATCATGCACGCCATCAAAAGCGTGATGTGCGTGATAGGAACATTCCAACATCTTAATAATCGAACTGACGTTGAGACGGCATGGTCTTCCTCGTAGTTGTTCTTTTTTCTTTTCCGTAGATTGTACCTCTCCTGGCGGTTTGGCTCTGGTACAGAGTGTGTTTCTGCGTCACTGTCGTTCGCCGGGTTAGTGTGTTCTCCAAGTTCTAGTGACACAAGAAGGTTGACCGGTCGCCGTACTAGGTGACCGTTGCTCATTCGGACTGTTGCCTCTTTTACCACCATGTCCGAACTCTGTCTGAGTTCTGATATCCTTCCCATCTTCCATACATTACGAGGGAGGTTGGCATCGGCGATCAGGACCACTGTTCCAATGGCAGGAACCTGTGTTCTTCCTCTTTTGCGATCCAAATGGGCCTTTCGAAGAATTCATAAGTATTGCTTCTGCCACAGCATCCAGAAGTGTTCTGTCAGCTTGTGAGACAAGATGAGTGCTTCTTCAGCTTGTCTTCGAGTTCTGAAACGTAGCAATTCTTCCGGTGGAAAGTATGGCGAATCACCGTTTACCGGTTTGAGATTCTCGAATGGAAAGGTGACGTTTATACCTCGGACGAGAAAGTCGATGGGTCGTAACGGTCTGAAGTCCTCGAACCCTCCACCTTGGTACGTCAATAGGCGACTTTTCAGGCATCCTTCAATTTCTGTCATTAGGGTAGCCATTTCCTCCATCGTCAAAATTACCGACGGTTTTGTAAAGGGAATACTTCACGGATTTGATCAAACCGTCCATACGCAGCTCCTTGCCACAGAGCATACGTGATATGGTTGTCCATTCTATCCCTTGTTGCGCCATTATTGATCGAAAATTGACGTCGACAGTGCTCCGAATAACAGAGGATTTGCTCTCCTAAGAGGAATGATGGTCCATTGTCCGACGTGATTGTGGATGGTCTCCTCTACGCGCGAAGTATCGTCTTAATGCCATCAGCAGCTTTTCCGTGGACATTTCTTGAACGAGTTCTAGATGGAGAAGCCTGGTCGTCATGCAAGTGATAATGAGACCGCAAGCTTTGTTCTCATTCTCGCTCTCCATCACGGTAAGGGGTCCAAAGTGCTCGATTCCAACATTCTCGAATGGTTTGGTTCGAACTACTCTTCGCTCTGGCAGCGGTCCCATCATAGGATAACGAAAGGGCAAGTTGTTGAGTTTCTGGCAGGGGAGACATCTCGTTACGATGTGTTGCACCTGTTGCCGTAGTTTTGGAATCCAGAACCTTTTTCTTATGCGTGCAATGGTATGCGACGTGCTGAGATGGGGCGACAGATGTGATTCCCTTATGATGCACTCCGCTAACAGAGTTTTGGCTGCAACAAAAACAGGTTGTTTCGTAAAATCAGGAATTGCTGCCTTTTCCAGTCTTCCACAGCAGCGCAGTATCTTTTGTTCGTCGAGCTGTAGGTCCAAATCCTTTGTCGATTTCTGAAAAGCAGCTGTTAGGTGGACTCTTTGATGGTTGCGGATGATCACTGCGAGTGCTGATTTTCGCTCAGGAACAGTGATGTAGCTTGCACTGAAATCGTTTTGGAGCTCGGGAATTCTGCTTCGAATTCATGTTCCTAGCTCTGCTTTCTCTCTCTCATAGAGACAGCCATCTGAGGAAACGTAGCACATATGTCATCCTAGTCAGTGCAGAATTTACCTGCTTGTGTCTTTTCCAGTCACGCAGCTCTTCCATCTTCATTTCGGGTGTTGTCGACTGTGTGGCACAGTCACTTTCCTTAAGGGCGTTTTCCTTCTTCCGGTGGTTCATTTATGATTACTCCGTTGATGTCCTGAGGAAGCTCGAAATGCTCGGACCTGTTTGGCCACTTGTCTTCAGGCCACTTTAGGAAGGCTGTTCCCGTCCACCACACGTGGTTTTTGACCTCCTCTTTATTCAGTCCTTCTGCGGAACAGTCAACTGGATTCTCATGTGTATCGACATAGCCGAATCGAACCGGAACATCGATGTTCTGAATAATTTTCCTGATTTTTTACCAGTTTTTCCACTTTCTTCTTTATGGGTTATGTTGTCAGCCAACACAGAATGATCTTCGAATCAGAGAAGATCGTGATCAAGGAAATCCTGACCTTCTTCTTCAGTGCTTGGAAAAGCATTTGAGCGATTCTCGCAGGCAACGTTGTCACATTGGTCTCCATCTTTGACACGGTAGGTCGATCCTTGGGGTTCGGTAGCCCCGTTTTTGCGAACAAAAGATGGGAGTCTTAGGTCGATCCTTGGGGTTCGGTAACCCCGTTTTTGCGAACAAAAGATGGGCGTCTGAGTCCTGGATCAGGTGCGCGAATGCTGCCACTGCAGACGAACTCGCGTCCGCAAAAAGCATTGTGTCCCACTCGTAGCTGCTTTGCCACAGTGTTTGTGGAGGAACAGCTTTCCTTTCAGGAGCAGTGGAGTCAACCAACCCATCGGGTCGAAGATAGAGGCGACTTGCTCTTACACTGTTCGCTTCGTGCACCCTTCCTTCTTCGCGAAATGTACCGTTTCCAGCAGATTGTCAGCAGAAGATTCCCACGTGACTCTAGGGCTCTTCGGTTTCTTTTGCGAACTTCGATCCTCTTCTTTGTTGGCGTTGTTGATAATTCGCTATTCGAATGGAAGCCACGAAGGTTCGTGTGCATTTCTCTGAAGATCCGCTTGGAATCGAGATACTTCTTTGTTGATTGGTCCTCTGAAGAAGCTGTAAGAATGACGTTGTCGACATACACGTTGTCGAGTATTTCCCGTGCCAGCTCCTTGTCATGCCGAACGGAATTTAGATGGTGCTTGATGGTGCCGCCTAGGAGGAATGGTGAGCACTTGAGTTCGAATGGGCCTAGCAACAAGGTATCCCAGCCGTGAGGGGACCAGTTGGATTCCTGAAGGAAGTCTCCAGTCTCCAGGTTGGCCGTCTCCGTTAAGTAGAGCAAAAACGTCGCTAGATCCAAGAAGGACGTCTGGTCGGACGTATTGCATTTGTGGAACGACTGACAACCGGATGTCGTGGTCGGCCAAAAACCTTTTGTCATCTCTGGTCAGCTCGCTCCTCTGAAGGGGCTCAATGAGGTTTGCAATCCTTGCAACAGAAAATCGATGGGGTTCGCCTTTCGCGTCACATACTTGGAGTTCCGAGATACCACACCGCATCACTATGGGCTGGTAGGATCTAAACGTGTTGATACTCAACAGCCCCTTTTTGCATTATCGATGTCGTAGTTTGCAGCTTTAGACGGCTCGCCAAATCTTCACTGATGAAAGAGCGATCTGCGTCGAGAAGTACGTGGACGCGCTTCATTGTTGCAGAGGTAGGGTTCAGCACTTGTACAGCGCCTACGAGAACCTTCTTCGAGCGACTGTGGTTTTCCGTGTTCTTCATACACACTGCAGTACCGGACGCGTCTTTTGAATAGACGTCGAAAAAACCGCACTTTTGAAGAATACCGAAAGACGAACACAGCCAACAAGGAACTGGGAAAAACGTGCTCATTTGCTTCTACTGCGACAGAAACGACCTTGCTCCGCGTAACTGTACAAAGTTTCGGTCACAAGCCGAACGACTAGAGATTATCAAGAAACGCTCACTGTGCAGAAATTGCGGAGGGCCGAACCACATGGCAAGCGAATGCCAATGAGGTCGCTGCAGGATTTGTGAGAAAGCAGGACACCACACGTCTATTTGCTACAAGCTCACAGTGGAAAAGGACCAAAGACGAGAAAACTTACGTCTAGGACCAAACCTTCTGGACAAGCCAGACAGCACTTCGTGACGTCGGCATCTCCGGAGAAAGAGGAGCAGCCCGATGAATTCGAAACACTACAGGTTTTTGACCGACCACGACATCCGGTTGTCAGTCGTTTCACAAATGCAATACGTCCGACCAGACGTCCTTCTTGGATCTAGCGACGTTTTTGCTCTACTTCACGGAGACGGCCAACCTATGTGGAGACTTCCTTCAGGAATCCAACTGATCCCTCACGGCTGGGATACCTTATTGTTAGACGTCTACGAAGCGAAGAGTCGTCAGACTCCACGATGCAGGACGCAATGACAGCTTCCTCAGCAGGTCAAGAAGAGGTGCAGAACTGGGGAAGGTTTCTCGCCTTCGAATCAGTAAAACTCCATGACTTCTTCGATACGAAGGCAAAGGAACAGGAGCGAATTGACGAAGCCGTATGGGAGCAATTTGAGTCGAGAATTAAACTCAAAGGAAACGGATACCACGTCAGATTTCCATGGACAGAAGAGGCTGAACTTGACAACAGAAAGCTTGCGTATCGATGCCTGTGCTCCACGTTAGGACGCCTTCAGGCCACTCCTACGTACTTCAGCAGTACATTCAGAACTTTGTCGACCAAGTCAACAAAGGAATTCTTGAGGAAGTGACACCGGATCAGGACACTTCCGGCTCTGTCATCCACTACCTGGCCCATCAGGCGGTGTGTACTCCCGAGAAAGAATTCACCAAAATTAGGGTGGTGTACGATGTTTCTGTTCACATAAAAGAGAAGTCATCTCTTAATGACGTTCTATTGCGAGGACCGGTTATGCTTTCCACAATGCTGCACATGCTCATTCGCTTCCGCGTTGGACAGGTTGCGCTGATAGCAGATGTGGAGAAAGTATTTTGCAGGTCTATCTGTACGAACAATATAGGAATATACGATGCCTATGGGTGAAGGATCTCTCCCGTACAGCCATTGGATCGAAGATAGTGGAATACCGATTCACGAGAGTTCCATTCGAACTCAAGTGCTTACCATTCCTCCTAGGCGGCACCATAAAGCACCATCTAAATTCCGTTCGGCATGACAAGGAGCTGGCACAGGAAATACTCGACAACGTGCATGTCGACAACGTCATTCTCACAGCTTCTTCAGAGGACGAAACAACAAAGAAGTATCTCGATTCTAAGAGGAGAGAAATGCACATGAACCTTCGTGGCTTCCATTCGAATAGCGATGGTCAATAACGCCATCAAAGAAGAGGATCGAAATTCGCAAAAGAAACCGAAGGTTCTTGTCTACATAACTAACCAAGAAAAGAAAACAATCTGCTGCATTCATGCGATATGACAAGTAAACATTGAACAGATCGACCACATGATAACACTATTCTATCACTGAAACACTACAACAAGTAACATTGAACAGATCAGCTACATGATAACACTATTCCATCACTAATGAAGTAGAGTTCCTCTACAATGACCATCTTTTCCTTTGTTTGTTTGCTTCTTGGTGCACTTTAGGTGCAGCAATAAATAAATAAATAAACAGCACTTTTTGGAAATGATTAGATTGGATCTAAAGACGTGGTCCAGTCTTCTTTCCTGACGCTTTTGTTGTGTATTGATACTGGTGGAGGGACATTTCCAGCACATGTTTATTGAAGCGCAAGAGTAGTAGGAGTAGAGGAGAAGTAAGAGAAAAAGTAAATTGAATTAAGAGCTCAGCAGTCTTTACAGTAAATAATTTGCTTTTGAATGATCGTGACTGTGATGGCCAGCCGCCAGAAACGCACGCTTTTACCACGTTCTCCCTAAAGAAGCCATGTACTATGCAATTTTGTGTAATTGAGTCCAGAAAGCTACACAAGTTGTTTGCTTGCTTTGAATGCATATCAACATCGCGAATGTTAGTACCTCTTATAGACTTTCTCACCCATACCTCCACGAAGCGCATAAATAAATAAATTCTGAATAGTCATTGGCTTTTACTAACTTGTCTGCAAAAAACATTATTTCGAAATAATTCAACAGGAAATGGAAAATCTAAATAATTCTTCATGCAATAATATATACATCCGATCCAACTGATGAAGTTCATGGTATTGTAGCCAGGCATAATGCATTTATTTCCAGTATTAGTTAAACACACAATTGTGACGGAACTATACCTATGATCTACTGCTTACCTAAACTTTAAAATGTTCGATAAAATTCAGATTCGACCTTCCCTGTAGGTCTCTTCCGCTGACCTCGACCTCTGTACGATCAGGTCCCATAGGCAATGCCCGCCCCTTCAGACCTTATTTTTTGTGTATAAAAACAGAGCACATGATAATCTTACTATCGCAGTCACTCCCTGCACTACTGATGATCCTCCGGGAAAGATTGTATTTTTTCGCTTCTTCACTTTAGTAATTACATCCTGTATAGAGCTTAGAGGTTAAACAGGATATAACTACTACTAAAATCCTCTACTAAAATGGCTTCTTGCACCCAAAACAACTCCATTCTCTTATTGCCCCTAATAACCTAGTGTTGATATTTTTAATTTCTAGCATAAAATTGATGAAAACGGAGAAGTGGAGAAAGCTGTTCCGAAAAAATAGACACCAGAAGCGCTGCTTTATGAATATGTATACGTTCTTCAGATATAGCTCCCACCTCTATTTGCATTTGGTTTGCATTATGTCGCAGTTGTGCCGAGAAATATGTAGTAAGCGTTAAAAGGAAAATAACTAACGGAAACACACCCGCAATGTTCCACGAACGTGGAGTTCGGATTAAAATGTGGCTCACAGATGTGGCTTGAGACTAATTATTCAGCAAAGTGTGATCCGACGATAAGCATGTCCTTACCACCATTCATTAACCATAAGACTGTCCTCTTCTGCTACAAGCAGCTACGGCAAAGCGTTGAACAGAAACCGTGTACCTCTTTAAATTTCTTACACTTGAAAGAGTTATTGCGCTTCGTACACGCCCGCACGTGCAGTTTGCAAACGGTCGCCCCTCGATTGAAAGGTTCGCTTCTATATGCACTGTTCACGGCGCACTCCAAAGGCTAGCTGGACGCCTTAGAGCAATTCCTTAGTAGGGCGACTGGAAATTAATAATAGAACTCCCAAACGCTCACTCTACCAGTTGTCGAACCCATTGACAGGTTCATCTCTATACGCATTGCACGTGTCTCGCCGGGATAGATTTGAGCGATTCCCGACAAGGTGGACTGGAAATTTCTCGTAAAATTTTTCAAACGGTTCGAACGGTCTTGAAGGCTTTACATTTTCTAGTAAGGGAAGATAGAAGCGGAGTGAACATACTCTCTCACTCGATTGATATGTTCAATCGTATATACTTTGTGCACTCTCGGAGCATTCCAGGCATGACAGAGCACTGATAACGTACGCCATGCTTTTGATACTCCGAAAGCACTGCACGTCACATGCACGTCCTGGAAAATAAGGTGCTCTAATCACAAGAGCCTGCTCTAGTCATTTTTTAGGCCATCCACGGAGCAAATGCGGTGGTCTGGTGAAGTTTTATACATGTTTGTGTAGACAAGACGGTTTGCGACGGATTTTTCCGTCGCAAACCGTCTTGTTGACCGAGCGACGCGGACGGTATTATAAGTGCTGTAGCGCTTAAATGATGTCCCTATTACCTGGATGTATACCATTTTCAAGTCAAATTGGGCTTTCAAGTCAAAATAATTACTTTTGATAATAGGTAGAGCATAATCAGATTCAAAATAAAGATGTTTCGAATTAAAAATGAACTCTAAGAAATCAAAGTAAATTTCTGTCTCAGAAAAGTTTAGTATAACTCTTCTCAAAACGTTTCAAATCACATACCCCGAAAAGTTGAGCACAGTGTTCAAAATTCTATAAGTTATCATTTTTGTCATATCTCATTGATATCTTTATCTTTATGTAAAATATTTTTTTATAGAAACCATTGGTTAAAATTTATTCCAAAGCAAGGTAAGGTGGCAGTTTTCGAGCGTACCAAAATGAGAAGGTCCAACTGCAGTCCCTTGGCCCGCCGACTATTTTTATATTATTGATTGAAAAAATGCTGCTCATTTGAAGCTGCGAGTGGACACATGTATGTTTCTTTTTGCACTTGCAATTGCGGTAATTTTGATTATTGCAAGAGTCAACGCAGACAGAAGCTCGCTGAAATGACTGAGATGTTGGAATCTTCTATGCGTTACAGTATTCTGTGTATGAGTAGACATCATACCACTCACCTTGTTCCTTCGTGACAGACGACGTGCTTCATTGACGACAAGAAACTCCCATGAATCCTGTCGTGTTTGTTTCAGTGCTATCATCCAAGACTTCTAAGATCTTTAAAAAATAGTTTGAGAAGAGTGACACTCTGGGTCCCGATGACGTGACATTCAAGATGGAGTTTCCGTGTAGCACCAATTTTTGTTCAGTGCCAAATGCGTGGCGCAAACCAGCGGCTGATTGCAACGCAAAATCTTATAACCCACTACTTTGTCAATTTGTTCAAATAAATGTGTCAAGTTCTGCGAATTGGAGCATTCAGAGGAAAGACGTAACTTCAGGCAGTACGGAGACGCAAACGACGACAGCGAGACGTGCGGTCAGAATTCGGAAGCCGCTTGTCGCCACCCGTGCAATCCCTCTATTTATATTGTCCTGCATTGTCGGTGCAACAAAAACACCTAAATAATCAGCGACCGGTTCGTCTGCGTCACCAGCCACGTGGGTCTCTCGAAGTCGATTGTTAAGCTGCAGAAGAAACACCTCGTTGAAGGTGATGACATTGTTCGTTGTTTGAGCACCAATAGGGAGTTCGTTTGTCCAATAAACTGTTTCTCCCATTAAATGGCGCGTACGGTATGCAAATAAATGAGTGATTTAAATTAACAGAAATATAAAAACACACCGCTGGTGTATTTGGGACGCTCCTTGTGATATACTCTTCTGACCTCCTGAAGATACTTGCATGGTGTACCAGGCTGTCCAATAATTCCTGTCCGAAAATATTCACAATTCTATAATTTCCCTTAGAAATGTTATAATATCAGGCAAGTGTAAAAACCTTCTAGAAGGTTATCCAGAGTTCCACGCTATTGGCGCTATTGGTATATAAGGCGTCTAGCTACCAGTACAAGCTAAAATGGACCAAGGTCGGATTCGTACGTTCGTGTACTATGAGTGGCTGCTGGGCAACGACACGGGCACCGCGGTCGCCAACATCTGCGGAGCGTGCAAGGAGGGTGCAGTGTCCCAACGCACAGTCAGGCGCTGGTTCAATCGTTTCGAGAGCGGCGACACGAGCCTCGAGGACAGGGAACACCCGCTGAAGATCATGCTCTGCTGCTGGTGGGACGCCAAGGGCATGCTGTACTTCGAGCTGCTATCGCAAGGCAGGACGGTCACCGCCTCCATCTACACCGATCAACTCGAAAAACTAGCCGCCGCCATCCGAGAAAAGCGTCCCCGACGGGCCTAGGTCCACCTGCTGCACGACAACGCGCGCCCTCACGTGGCGAAGGAGACCCAGCAGAAGTTGGCGACGCTCGGCTGGGAGAAGAAAATTCACCAACTACGACAACCTCAAATCCGACATCGCGGATTCTTCGAGTCGCAGCCTCCGGAGTTCTGGGCGAAGGGCATCGTCGACCTGCTCAATCGATGGGCCACTGTTGTGGATAACTGCGGTGATTATATTGTTGATTAGACTTGTTTTTCAATAAAGTTGAAAAAATTAAGAATGGGGAAAATTTCGGACAAGAATTATTGGATAGCCTGGTATTTGGTCCTATAATATCACTCCTGCTAGGCTCCCTCCATCGCAGGCACATCTCGCACCAATTTACCACTTTGTGGGTGATAAATTTACCCGAGTGTGGATCGAAACGATGACCGCTTCGTGATGCCACGTGAGACTGCACCTCCGAGATGTGTTTCATTTGCGCCCTTGAACAGATATCGTTTTCAAATCAATTAGAACTCGTTTAACATCACATTTGCCTTTATTTTATTTGTGGACATTACTCAAATCAAATTGAGCACGATCTGTGAAGATAGAGACGCATTTTGACTCGAAAGTTTTCTGTCGAATACTTGTGTGTAAGAAGTGATTCGAAAGTGGTAACACCTTCGAAATGACCACAAATTATGATCTACTCATAAAGGTTTGAGACTCCTTTTAAGGTTATAAAGTCCAAATTTGCCGCGTCAAGCGAAGAGATTGTGTTCTGCACATGCCCAGGGCGATACGGTGTTTACATGATTAATAGCGTAACCAAATTCACTTAAGGTACCTGAGACGAAGGAGGCTGTAAGTCTCATGCGCACTAAGAGTCGAGGTCTAATCGCAAAGTTAGGTCCTACAAGCCATTCTGGCCTTCAATTACCCGACTCAGGAAAGAATGAAAAAGATCCCGGCTAGGAAAGGATGAGAGCACAGACTGCCCTACGCAATTATATCAAATACGATTCAGATGTCCTGCAGAGGTGGAATGCGTTGCGCCTCTCACGAAGAGATTGACCAACACCGATCTTCACGACTTCTACATGCTTAGGTTGGGTTGCGTATAAATCTACCGCTCTGCAAAAACATTAACAACGTCTTCACAGCACTTGTGTCTTAAAGTTGTGGAATTCCAACGTTTTCCTAACTTTCGTGGACATCGAAATAAAGCCGATTCCCTAAGTATAACTGCACTTTGCTCAAAACGAAGTGGATTTCTGAGCTTTTCATTTGATACCCCTTTAGTCGCGCTGCTTCCTGCAGAAGCCAACAGCTTCCTTGAACAGCGCAATAGATGGCTTTTCGTAAGTGTTTAAATATCCGCTGAATCCATACAATTGGGCGTTATCATGATTAAAGGAATGACTTTTATTGTAGTCAACTTGGAGTTCTTACAATACTCTCCTTATCACTGGCCATGTATTTACAATAACTCTCCACTGCTTCATGCGAATCAGTCCTGCATAAACCCTGCCGACCCTTCCCATGTCGTGGAACGCAGAGCTGATAGCCATTGGACCTAACCACGCGCTGTCATGGCAAAGTAACAGCGCTTGCTCACGCAATCCGGACCGTTGTCATTGGAGCACGTTTTCGTCGCCCAGTGGTAGTCTGCAGCTGGGTTCTGCGCTCTTCGAACAGCTTGGATCGCACGTCGCGGGTTGATGAGCAAACCTGCACATCAACCCCCCGACTCCATGGAGGCCATCAGCAGAATTTGGTTAGGTCTAAGTAAGAACGCACAGCTTCGATGACCGAACTAGTTTTCGTTTTTTACTTGGCGCCGACTCTGTGTTCGTGCTGCTTGCGTAGCACCCTAATTTCTCATGGTAAGTTGTATGCTAGTGCATTAAGAGTGGAATCTAATAGGTGCTATCCTTCGTAAACGGGGTTCTTCGTCTTCTTCACAACTTCTTTGGCGCTTCTTAAAGCTCCGTAAGCAGTTCGTTTCCTGCTGCCCACATTCGGCGCTACTTCGCTGACCCGTCGATCTCCACTCTATCTGAGTGTTTCGAGTTTGGCTTGGGTGTGGTCAGATGTACTAGGTATCTGGTATTTTACTACAGAACCGCATGTACGTAATTGATGCAGGATAAGGTCTTGGCCGAAATCCCTGAAAGCGCGGCTTGTCGAGCGATATGGTGAAGGGATTCAGGAATTTCGGCTGTATTTTCTTTGTTAAATTGCTGTGACTCGTTGATGAATCCGGCCCTTTGTTTCGAATTACATGTGATGGTCTTACAACATTCGACTATGGCAACCAAATGCCTTTATATCTCTGTGTATGCTCACAGCAGTTTCTAAAAACTCTACTAAATTATGGCACCCGTGCCAGAAAATGGACACAAATCCCTGCATATAACAAATCCGTGATTTACAGTGGTGTTTAACGAGGTTCTCTTCCTGTGCTCGTAACTAATCAATGGTGGTGTGGATTCTAAAGAGAACAAACAGTGTGCAGAAATTTTTATTAGTGGCGAAATATGACGACCGAAGTAGGTTGAGTGGACAGACTTCGTTAATCGTCGTTAGTTAAGCTGAAAATGAGAAGCTTCAGGCATCTCCTTGGAAAACCTAAATTTTCAGTCAGGTTGTAAACACTAAAACGTAGTACTGCTAGGAACTACAGTTGTGTATCGTTCGAAGCAACTTAATGGGCCATCATCATTCGAAGCAATAGCAATACGTAATGTAGCGCAGAATGTGTGGGAATTGTTATGAGAACTATAGGAGACGGATGAAATCCTTGCGTTGGAGTCCACAACTGGAGCTAGAGCACATTTCCCTACGGCTGATCGCTTGCCAGGCATGCACCAACTAGGCTATGTATTGCTTCATCTACAACACCAACACTGAACATTGTTCAATGCAAACTTCACATGTGCGATATGACACACTACGATAGCAAAGAGATGACGGAATAGGTATGTACTAGTTAGACGGTGGAGATGGCCTCAGGTGCTCGCCAGGCAGACAAACTTCTTGACAAAACTGATTTATCATACTATACAGAGTAGCTTGTATGAGCTATATCCTGATTTTTTTTTTGTTGCCTGATTGTACAGAACTCAACTGTGAGCGGAGAATCAAACCATAAAGGGTAAAGAATAAAGGACGGTGTTACTCAATCCCATTTGGGATGTGCCGCGCATTCCACTTCTATGGGATATCGTGGAGGCGATTTGAATGCGTATTTGGCCATACAATGACTTGCGGGGGCCAGCCGATGAACATGTGAGCGCTTCATCCATCCCAGACAAGTCTGGTACCAATTCACCGACTCCGCAGGGATTGAAGGCTTGGTTGGCCTGGGCGGGAAATCCGAACCAGGAACCTGGTATCGGGTGCAGGCGACAGTCGGCGGCTCCTCCGACTGCGCTACACGCGCCCCAAAACCATAAACCAAACCATAGTGAGAAAAATTCGGGAAAGTAATCGAGAGGCAAGAAAGACAAAGAGTCAAACAGCCTTAAGGTTAAGCCATCGCTATCGCCGAATTTAATGAGACTGTGTTCTAATCCGATATAGCTGCCCCAAAAAATAATCCACCCTGCCTTTTGTTTTTATACCCCAATTCAGACCGTGTAACTGCATCCCCAGAGAAATTCGATCCCACAATTTTGCTGACAATTTCCTAAGGGGTCTTAATGCCTTAATCGCTGTTCTATAAAAAGCACTTCAAACTACAATAAAAACAAGGAAGCGGAGCCAGTCATCAGTGTGGCGTGGGAAGAGAGACCCACCAGCCAAAACAACCCGCATCTAACAGATGTTCCACCCAAAATGGCGTGTACGGTATACGTTGGATCCGATCGAAAATCTTCGGATAGCTGTATGATCCGGATAAGGCGTTTTTGCGGACTCCGGTTTTTGATGATTCGGATAATGGCAATTTCCCGAACCCCGGATTTTGGATATCCGAATCAGATATCTGACTGCTTAACTCAAGTGCAGTTTATCGGAATACTACTATTCCTTAAAGAGAAACCAATTATTTAACAACATCAACAACTGCAACAACAATAGCAGCAAAAACAGTGCATGTATCGAAAGACTCTCACTTCTCGTCAAGGAACGAAACATCGAAGGGCTGGATCATTCCAAGATGAATTATTCTAATATCCGGGCTCTCCAAAGTGTACAAAGTGCCACTATCAAATGGCGTAAATTGGATCGGTAGGGGGGATCACCATTTATTCAAGGCTTTTCTCCTTCATAAGAAGGCATACGAATGTCGATTTGCATCAGAAATGCTCTAACACAGTTTACCAAACGATGACACACATGTTGAATAACATTTTTAATTTCGTGCAACACAAAGCGCTGTATACGGCTGCTCTACATGGTGACCACCCGATACAATTTGCGCTGAATGCTATACAATGTGAAAAAGCGAAGTGCCAATCAGAGTACGTGCTTAATCCCTTCTTCCCATCAGTCCCCGTCCTTCCTTTCTCCCGAATGCGCAACATGATATTTGAAGAAAAAGATGCCAAGATGGACGTAACGCTCAGCATCGTACTAAATGTAATCAACGCCATTACGACACTATTTCACAGTGGAGCGCGAAAACGTATGACTCAGCAGCGTGTCCGCCAGCGAAATTCGTTTTGAATCTGTTTTTATCCACGGTGCGCGACATCAAAATGGAGTGATGAAATTGAGCGGGTTGTCCGATTTTATCCGAATCATCGCACTTTTCCAGGGTCCGGATAATTGGATGATTGGCTGATGGCAATTTCGCGGACCCCGGATTTTTGGATGATTCGGATATGGATATCCGAATCGGATATCCGAAAACGATTCATTCGGATCCAATGTATAGCCTACGGTGGCCGGCCTTATATGCGGACGTGCATTCGCACTGCACTCCGATTCTCTGTGCTGGCTTTGCGCTTTCCTACCTCCCTTTGAAGCCTTCGACTTCGGTCCCTACAGACCGTCCGCAAATCCATATGTTCCATCATCGTAGGACAAGCACCGAATTCAGAGCAAAAGGCTTAATCCGTTTGGACACCAACTTCCAAACTGGAGACTTTCTTGACGTGTTGGATCCACGTCCAACACACGTTCTCAAGCGCAAGGTCCATTATGTCACTGACGCTGCACTGGTGAAACCCATGTCCTCAACAAGCCCTTACAGGTCCGATAGATGGTGCACTTTCATTTTCGGTTGCAAACCTAGAGAGGGGGGGGTCCAACCTGTGCCTCTCTATTTCTGACAGCTTTACTCCAAACAAGCAAAGTTAGATATCCTTCTAGGTCCATGCTGATTAGATAAACGTGTATAGCGTTTCGTTCTACAGTTTCTTAGGCAAACTGGGGTCAGATTCGTCAGCGACTTACAGCAATCTAAAGTCGTAGTCGTTGATGAATCTGGCCCCTGGATGCTGGGAAGAAGCATGATGGTGAACCCGCTGCTATAGACTTGCTCCCACCTTCGGAACCGCGATAGAAGATCTGCAAAGTCACCACAGAACAGTGCACAAACGCACTGCTGAGTGAGTAGATCGAAAAAACTTGAAGTGAGTCGCCTGGTTGCGATAGCTACTGTATCCGACGTCGAACGTACTGTATGTACAATCTATCGAAAGCGCTTCCATTCTAACGAGCTTTTGCCTAACACCACGGTGAAGAAGACATTAAGAATATCTGTATGTAGCCGAGAAGGAGGGGCTGGCACGGGTAGAAAATGGGATTTAGCACATCCACGGTTTCCGGCTTCCTGACAAGAATTTTCAAAACACAATGTCGATTGCACCGGCGGAGCTTGTAGGTTGATATATGTCCACCTACATGAGGAGAAAACTGAATGCCCCTCTACACTAGGACTGCTTCAGTATTATCCAGCTCAAGAGTGCTCTGCAGCACAATATAAATTGCTGGATTTCGCGGCATGCCCCGCATTGGGAGATTCTGCCCCTTCCCCGTTCCTTCTGGTAGAGATTCGAGCTCAGCCAACATCGTGCAGTCCACATCTAAGCAGGTCGCGACCGCTAGTTTTGCAGCTAGCCGCCGTCTACAAGACGTGTGGACGACGTGACGTGTTACACCAGTGCAGCACCGCTGACGTGGTGGGGTTTGCACGTAAAGACGCGTGTTGGAAGTCGATCCAACACGCCAGAAAAGTCTCCAGTTTGGAAGTTGGTGTCCAAACGGATTTAACCAGAGCAGAATTCTTAGCTTCCCCAGATAAATATCTCCTTTTTATTCCTTCCCTCCCTAGTTCATGTGTCGCAAAAATAGCATAAATGCTATTTAGTGCTGCATGTATTTTTTTCTTGATTTGTAGGTCATTTGTTTATTTGTTCATGTTTTATTTGCAATTAAAATGCAGCACATTAGTGCAAGTGAGGTAGTACATCTCATGAGCGACTCACAGGTTTCAATTTAGTTCACGCATCGATGTATGAGTTAAAATGTTTTGGCCATCGCCGAGAATTGTCATCGGGTGACTGTTTGTAAACAGTAAATCATATACTCTGTCGTATTCTGCTTGAAGAACATACGCCTAAAGAACATTTGCCATCGCTTAAGTCGACGGTATTGATCGCAAAAATTTACCTCTTCACTGTGGTACTCGTGTGCTTCGGATAAGAGGACTCGCTCGAAGATGTCTATAAACTGGCCAAGTCGATGTAGATACCTGTGAAATGGTAAAATACTGTTGACTGCCTAGCAAGATAAGAGTTGCATCTCGTTGACTCTCAACACGTTGGATCTCTCCATAGTAGTGCATTCAGAGGAGTTACAGGGGAAGTTCGAGTTTGAGTGCTACAAAGTAAATCGGGAGGTCATTTATGTTTGTATTGGCTTGGCACTCTAGTTGCTTATCGTGGCTTATCAAGCGAAATGTGAAGCACCTCGCCGCGCTATCAGGGATTTCGGCTGTATTTTCTCTGTTAAATTGCAGTAAGTCGTTGATGAAGTCGGCCCATGCTTACTGTGTGGGTGAGGAATGATAATTCGCAGAGTGCGTGGTCGTTTTCTGACTGTGCAGATTGTATCCCGCACGACGACCACCAAGGCGTTGTACTCGACGACTAGGAAGACATGGAAATTCTAGGCAGCCTCAAAAGTCCCATCTCTTCTATTTGGGTAGTGTAGCGAATGCAATAGCTCGCTCCCTCAAGGGCTAAAAGGTTACCACTCGGGGCCTCCATCTACAAGAGGGGGAGTGACCTAATTACATTTTGAAGTCGTACCTCCCCGGGATGTGGGGTTCTATGGTGACCTCGCATTCCCACCGGCGAATGGGGACTTCCGCTCAACAGGGCATGTTCCGTCCCGAGCTGGGCCTCCGATACGCAACAGGTAGACTGACTGGCCGCTAGAGCTTCTCGCCCTCACGACAGAGCCTGTCTACTCACCCGACTGTGCATGTCGACTGACTGCTGCCATTCCAAGCAGCGTATTAGCCATGGAAATTTGAGTTCATTTGCTAGTTCGAAATGTTTCATCGCAAGACCAAATCAAACACCATAGCACATCTAGGGGCATTCCTCTAGAACAGCAGCGACCCGCAATCACCATTGTACGCGTACGTACGTGTAATGCAAGTTGCACCGAGAGGGGCCTAGGTCAAACGTGTAAAAACCCGTAACTTTTTCGAGTACTGATGGAGTGCCCCCATCCCGTCCCCCTGATTTCGTCGCTGAGGAGGACATCGGAGATGGGTTGTGCGCTCTTCCGGCGCACAACTCGGCTAGGGAAGGGAAGGGACTCCGGGGTGTGGGGATAGCCATTAGAACTAACCACTTGCTCCGCTGGCAATATGCCAGCTCCCGCTGGAATACCACACAAACTTGCACATCAATCCGTGCCGAGACTGCTTTCGTCGCTGAGGGGAACATCGGAGATGGGTTGTGCGCTCTTCGAGCGCACAACTCGGCTAGGGAAGGGACTCCGGGGTGTGGGCCATCCAGGTGGCTCGTGCCAAGATTGCTTTCGTCGCTGAGGGGGACATCGGAGATGGGTCGTGCGCTCTTCGAGCGCACAACTCGGCTAGGGAAGGGACTCCGGGGTGTGGGCCATCCAGGTGGCTCGTGCCAAGAATGCTTTCGTCGCTGAGGGGGACATCGGAGATGGGTCGTGCCCTCTTCGAGCGCACAACTCGGCTAGGGAAGGGACTCCGGGGTGTGGACCATCCAGGCGGCTCGTGCCAAGAATGCTTTCGTCGCTGAGGGGGACATCGGAGATGGATTGTGCGCTCTTCGAGCGCACAACTCGGCTAGGGAAGGGAGTCCAGGGTGTAGTGCGTCCAAGGTGCTCGTGCAGAAACTGCTCCCGTCTCCCAGTGCCCTCCTGTAGCGGCGGCGGAAGAGCCGCGATCCGCCACCGACCGCTCAACGACCCTCCTCCATATCGACTGACCATGGTGTCGGTGGATATCGAAAATGGCCACGTCGATATGACGCGACATCAGGAGAATCTGATCGCGGTTATTCTTCCTTCGCTACGCCGCGAGCGCTCATCGCACGCACCCCGCCGCAATATTCTCACGCATCTTTGCGACAGAGCGCGAAATCTTTCCTTCATAGCTGTGCGCGCTCAGGGGGAGTGCGCAGCTGGGGTTCTCGCAGCATCCAGGCTGTGTGTCATCCAAACTGCCCCTGTGGGAGCTGCTTTTGTCGCTCAGGGAGAGTCCGAGGATGGGTTCTGCGCTCTTCGAGCGCAGAATCAGGCTAGGGAAGGGACTCCAGGGTGTGTGCCATCCAAACTGCCCATGTGGGAACTGCTTTCGTCGCTCAGGGAGAGTCCGCGGATGGATTCTGCGCTCGAAGAGCGCAGAATCAGGCTAGGGAAGGGACTCCAGGGTGTGCGCCATCCAAACTACCCATGTGGGAACTGCTTTCGTCGCTCAGGGAGAGTCCGCGGATGGATTCTGCGCTCGAAGAGCGCAGAATCAGGCTAGGGAAGGGACTCCAGGGTGTGCGCCATCCAAACTACCCATGTGGAAACTGCTTTCGTCGCTCAGGGAGAGTCCGCGGATGGATTCTGCGCTCTTCGAGCGCAGAATCAAGCTAGGGAATGGACTCCAGGGTGTGTGCCATCTAAACTGCCCATGTGGAAACTGCTTTCGTCGCTCAGAGAGAGTCCGCGGATGGATTCTGCGCTCTTCGAGCGCAGAATCAGGCTAGGGAAGGGACTCCAGGGTGTGTGCCATCCAAACTGCCCATGTGGGAACTGCTTTCGTCGCTCAGGGATAGTCCGCGGATGGATTCTGCGCTCTTCGAGCGCAGAGTCAGGCTAGGGAAGGGACTCCAGGGTGTGTGCCATCCAAACTACCAATGTTTCCACATTTCCACTGCTTTCCACTGCAGTTTCCACTGCTTTCGTCGCTCAGGGAGAGTCCACGGAGCAGTGAGCAGCCACCGACCGACCATCGGCCGCCTTCCACATCGACTGACCGCGCTGACCTCGTTTTCCACGTTTGCCACGTGTCCGCGACGCGGCCGCTCGCGGCGCAGCGAAGGAAGAATAGCCGCCATCAGGAGAATCTGGTTAGATTTAAGTAAGACCCCCGATAGCCATTAGAACTAACCACTTGCTCCGCTGGCAATATGCCAGCTCCTGCTGGAGTACCACGCAAACTTGCACATCAATCCGTGCCGAGACTGCTTTCGTCGCTGAGGGGAACATCGAAGGTGGGTTGTGCGCTCTTCGAGCGCACAACTCGGCTAGGCAAGTGACTCCGGGGTGTGGGCCATCCAGGCGGCTCGTGCCGAGACTACTTTCGTCGCTGAGGGGGACATCGGAGATGGGTTGTGCGCTCTTCGAGCGCACAACTCGGCTAGGGAAGGGACTCCAGGGTGTAGTGCGTCCAAGGTGCTCGTGCAGGAACTGCTCCCGTCTCCCAGTGCTCTCCTGTAGCGGCGGTGGAAGAGCCGCGATCCGCCACCGACCGCTCAACGACGCTCCTCCATATCGACTGATCATGGTGTCGGTGGATATCGAAAATGGCCACGTCGATATGACGCGACATCAGGAGAATCTGGTTAGATCTAAGTAAGATCCTACCCGACTTCTAGGAAAGCCAGACGGATGAGCAGACGGACGGACCGACGGACAACCGCTAACTCCTTTATATATAGTAGGATAGGTTAGGATAAGATGGGATAGGATATTGAATACTATTCACAAGTGACTATGGAATGCCTTGTGATTGCACCGGGAACTGCTATGTAAAGCCAGCACTTTTAATGAGGTGAGGAAAAGTTGTGACGGAGGTTTACTGCATCAGACCTCCTCCTCGCCTATGTAGTCGACAGAACTATAAGGCTACTTACGAAATGTTGTCTGGGGGCACAGGTAGTTGATCAACGTCGCCATCGTGAATTTCCTCGAAGAGAACTGGATTCAACTTTTCAATCAGAGCCAAGTATGACGGTGGGGTTTCGACACCTTGTCTCCTGGGCACGAACAGCGCTGGTCCTGAATCCCTTCGCATGGTCGCATTTCGGCCATGGCGTCGAGCGTAGACCTGTACAGTTGAGGCGTCCAGCTTCGCTCGAACCTCATCCATGATCAGTTGACGTCGTATGATCTCAGAAAGAGCCGCAGATAAATCGCTGTCATCCATGCACTCAAACCCGGGCTGCAGGTCAACCATGGCCTGTATTCTTCTTAGCAAACTCGGAGTGTTCTGTGGCATCCATTCAACGTCTTCTAACGAGAAGCTTCCCTGCGTTACTGATGACACTGAGCCTGACGATTCGCTGTTGAGGTAACTTGTAGCTGGTAAAGAGTTCTTCATTATCAGATCGAGTAAGTCCCCCAGGTCTTCGTCCGTATGACTGTCCCACAGCAGATCCGAATGATCTATCATTGTGTGAGTGTCGTCCATCTCGTGGAGGGGAAAGCGCGGAAATGAAGCAAACTGAAGCTTTGCGATTTGGAATTGTTCTGATACTGATAGCGTTCGGGGACCTTGAGCCATTCCTTCCAGTGAACCGATCCTCGACCCTCTCGGAACAGTGAGCTGTCGTCATTCGCTTACACTCGAGACTAACTCACGGGAAAAAAAGCTGTGTGTTCTCACTCACTGACAAGAGCCGAGTGAAGCCGTGTTTGTCGAACTTTGAAGACCGTCGTTGAACTGGGTGAACAAAGCGAACGCCGCAACCAAAGCTAGTCCCAGAAAGTGTTGATTTGCCTTCACATCCTTTGCATTAAATACTACATTGCTATGTTGGTTTTATATTCTGCGACGCTTTTTAAAAATTCTGCTAAGGAATGTGCTTTTGAACAATTTAAACTACAAGCTCATGTAATCAACATATTTGCACTTACAAGGAAAGCCCATGAACTTCGTCCAATGATTTTCAATGAGACCAATATGATCTTGTAGGGCATCGGACGAGGATCACAGAACTGTGTTTCGTTTTTGCCACGGGCCATTGTGTTATCCGAAAATGTCAAAAAACGGTACCACCTCAGAGAGGCTGATAAGGCATAAGTGACACTTGGAATGGCTCTGGTGTGCTCAGAACTTAACCTACAAAAGGTTTGGGCTCAAATTAAAGATTGATCATAGTAATATGATAATTTCCGACGTTTCCTAGACGAAGCTGCAGGGTACATTCAGGTCATTCATTCTCATTGGTGGTGTCAGCGACTGGGTGACCGAGTGGATAGCGGTGCAGACTTGCGGGAGGAGGGTCGAAGGTTCGACTCCGGAGGAGATTAGGGGAGCTGCTAGGTAGTTTGTTCCCATTCTTTACAAAAAAAGAGTACATTTTGGCTTCGGTAGGATACCGTATTCGACCCTAAACCTGCTTTCAACCTGTTGACAGATGTGGAAGAAGCTGGTTTCGTCGTTTGGAGTGATGTCGCGCCTCCAATAGACCACGCTTGTCTCGCTGAGGAAGATTTCGTAAGATGCTGTCTCCTTACGACCTCTTTGGAATGTTCTCAATTAGTTTTGGAAGCTTTTCTCGCTGTCACCTCATTTTCGAACACGATCGACAACTATTGATTTGACCCATCATCAAGTCATGCTCATCGTTCCTCGGATTTCGTTATAGACCGCTTTTAATTCTTCTCGCAACATTACTATTCCAGCTAACCAAATACAGCATATTTTATCCACCTGAGGTGATTGGTCTCCTTGCTGTGTATTTCTTCCTCACCACTCTCTTATATCTTCCTCACCACTGTCTCATACACTTACGAGAGACGTGTCAGGGGCATTGCAAATAGGAGCACTCGCGCTCAATCCCTTAATTCTAGAGATAAAAAAAATGTCCAAAATTCACTTGTAGGGTAATTTGGAAGGCGCATCACCAATTTGGTAACCATTTTTGGTGAAACGATAGATTACGGAAGGTTACGATACGGGCATGTGTAAGTAAAGGTGTGTACGCAGAATAACCGGCACTGCTGCCTTTTACGACTCCAAAGGTCGAGTAGAGGTCGAAAGAAACAATTTCGCTCAAAAGTCGCCTAGGGGGGGGGTTAATTGTGGTGCTGATCACGGATATATTCTTAAAGTTTCTGTGGGTTAGGTTACGGTAGATATGGGTTATTAAAGCTGTCTGCGTTAATAGAATCGCTTTCTTGTCCAGTGTTATTTTTCAACCTTCGACTTTGAGATGCAAAGTAGTGCAAGAAAAGTGAAAATTTAAAAAAAGATGACGTGGTCAGTGGCTTAAATAATTCACATATGCGAAGTCAGGGCGAAATTGGTGGTCGTGACCTCGTCACCCTTATTCTCCGCTACCCAATAACACCACACCCTACCGTAGCCAAAATGTACTCTTTTTTTTGTAAAAATAAGAACAAAGCATCTAGCAAATCCTCTAAAGCCCTCGGGATTTGAACCGTCCACCCACCTCCCGTAAGTCGCAGCACTTTTCAGTCGGCCATCCAATCGCTGCCAGAATCGATGCGAATGAAGCACCTGAATGTACCTGCACCTTCGTCTATGAAACGTCGTAAATTATCATACTACTGTAATCAACCTTTACTTTATGCTCCAAATCTTTTGTAGGTTAAGTTCTAAGCACGAGAGGGCCATTCCAAGTGTCGCTTATGGCTTATCAGCCTCTCTGAAGTGATACCATTTTCTGCCATTTTTGGAACACCCAGTGGCCCGTAGCAAAAACGAAACACAGTTCTGTGATCATTGTCCGATGCTCTGCAATACTCTGCAGGTCTCGTTGAGAATCTTTGGAGGAGTTTCATAGGCTTTCCTTGTTAGTCTGGCGACCTCCTTTCGTCTCGATGGCTGGCGTTAACTCCCTGGCAGCTTCCCAATTTTCCTTAGGAATTGCTACAAAGTCTCCGCGCTTCTGTGTCCTTTCACACAGTCCTTTGTCTCTACTACAATACCCTCATGGTGGTCAGTACAATAGGTACATGCAGGGCTGAACTCGCAACGTCGCAGAAAGGAGTAGATTACACACTGTCCTCGGCGACAACCAAGCACTAACCATGAGTTCTTTTCCTTCATACTCTCCGTAGTGATGCGTGTGGTGTAGTGGGCTAGCATCCTGCATAGAAGCAGTGGATGCGGGTTGATTAGAGTTCAGCTGGAGCAAGAGCTTTGAGTGCAACAAAGCATTCCTGCAACAGCGTAGGAATAAACTCTTCCTTGGAGTTCGCCGTTATCTGAAGATTTAAGAAGCAGTTATTGCTGTTTATTCTCCATCTGCTCTCCTTCGAACCTAGAAAGAAGGTGGTCGTATTTGTAACGGAAATGAATGTCCACCTACATTTCTCCATAAGCATTAGTGCGAACACCCCGAAGACGAAGTAGTCGTGAGGTCTTCTTTTTATGTGATCCGTCGCCACCCCATCCCATCCAGAGCGTCCTCTACCGTAGCACCGACTTCGGCGAGATCCTTCTTGATAACGTCATTACACCTCTTTTTCGGAACTCCTCGTGTTCGTTTTCTGGGTGCGTCCAGCTGTAGGCTCAACCTAATCCGGCGACCCTTTGGCCCCAAAGGAAGTGCCCGAACCACCTCAGGCATGCTCCCTAATTTTCAACTGGATCGGGGCTGTCTTCACTACTGCAATAACACCCTCATTTGGCACCCACCTGCATGTCCACTTTATTATCTTCACTTCAACAGTGTATGGCTGCCGCTCTAGAGGTTTACAAATGGCCCACCACTCACTTCCATGAGGAGGGCAGTCCTAACAATTCTTCTGTATAGCATACCTCTCAATACCTTGGAACTTCTGCTTTCGCAGAGGGTTCTTTGTGGGGTTTCTTTCTTAAGCCATGTCTATCCTCCTCTTGAAGTGGGTGTCCACCTAGGTCGTCTGTTATTCGGCTTAGTCCATCATAAGACTACGAGTAATGAATGTGACATGAAAAATCCTATTCTGTGCAACATCACATATGGCTTGTTTTCATGGTTCTCCAATCCCAAGTCACTTGATAAAAAGGAAATGATTCCGTATAGTATGATTTCTAGTAAGGAAGAATAAAAAGGATAGAGGATTACGTTAATCAGTCTCCTTTGTGATGCTCTTTTACAGGGTGGCTCCTAATTATTTACGCGTAGTTCATTACTAATAACTTCAACAAAAACCACCAGTTATACAATCTGATACAACTTCTACAGTACCGGACATGTCTTTTGGCCATTGGCCGAAAAAGCCGCGCCGGCCAACATAGGCCGCTTTGGAACGCTCAAAGCGGCCTATGTTGGCCGGCGCGGCTTTTTCGGCCAATGACCAAAAGACATGTCCGGTACTGTATATAGAGCAATGCCTAACAATCGTTTGCTCGAGAAGCTGTTCGAAATGAGCTCCTTTTGCAGCAATACAGGCCTTCAGTCTCTTCTCCACCGACAGCACTGTGGACCGTAGGAATGTTACGTCGATATCGACCCACGCCTTCTGAAGTGAAGCTTTGAGAGCGTTCAAACTTTGGTGACTCTTCGAAGGGATCTTTTGCTGCAAGTAGCCCTACACAGCGAAATCCACCGGATTCAGATCAGGCGAGTTAGGTGGCCAGAAGTTCTTCGTCCAGTAGCCAGGGAAGTGACTCTCGCAGAATGCCAGTGTGGATCTTGCAGAATGAGCAGGTGCCCAGTATACCTTTGTCCTTGGGAAAAATTTTCGAATTTCGAATGATCGAATAATATTCGATTTTCAAAATTTCGAATTTCGAATGATCGAATTTCGAATAGTCGAATATTCGAATAATCAAATGAACACTATTATTTACTGTCGTCACCCATTGGTTGACATTTAATTATTTTTTATTAGCCACTGTGAAGGAAATGGATGGCTGCTCCATCCATTTCCTTTATGAGACCAAAGGACAATAACAGCGGTATAATGGCAATGAAGCACGCTTTGCTTCCCTAAGAACTCGTGCACCGAGAAGAGAGAAACACCTTGGGTAGGCAGAGCTAGATTGTTATAGGTCTTTCTCTATAGGTTGCTATCTTTCCTTATGTTATAGCGAAGCTTCCAGGTGGTAAAAGAATGATTATCATGGGCGGAGAAATGACACAAAGGCGATCTGGTGCAGAAAGGGCGCACTGGAGTCTCATGAATGACATTCAGTTTGTGTTCTAGCTCCGTTGAAGAGAAACGGACCCGCGTTGGAATCTAATCTGACAAGACACTACGACTTGGACAGTGTTAGAGCGAAAATGGGGATGGCTCACTTTCATAGGAAACGGAGTATGACTGGCTCTTGTACTCCATAGGCATTGCTCTTCCTCTCTTCTTCAACGTCTTTACTGGCAGAAAGCAGGAGCTTTCTAGGCCCCTGAAAGTTCTACCTCCCTACCGCAGCCCCTTCGGCTCTAATCGTTCCCTTGTTGTAACTGAGGTAGAAATACAAAACGAAGGTTCTCCCGTAGCATACTGAAGGTAAAAATATCTGTGTACAGGCATAATCCTAATCACTTGCGATTCACATGTATGACCACAGCACGCTCGACGGCCGTTTACAAGGAAGCAGGTGCGCAGCGGAGGGCCGCGCTTGCAGCGCTTACTTCGCGTCAACTCACAAGGGAGGTCAATGAACCTCCCGTGGGAATCTTATAAGTGACCTATTGAGCACTGTGGAGGATTGTCCGAGAGGCACACCAGTGGTTTAAAACTGAATGCAGCTAAGGGACATTTTATTTAACGAATTTACCGATTTTAACTTTTTAACGCAAAAATTTTTCGTTAAAAAGTGGTCGTTAAAAATTTACCGAAAAAATTTAACGCACACCTCTGCTGCCCATCGCCTCCCCACCACTCTCTGCTAATCGAAGGTTTAGGGACTTGTACTCCCACAACTCCGGAGATCGAAAGCAGGTTTCGCCCAAACGTCGTCTAGAGGGCTAATTGAGGTGCTGATCGCAAATCTAGTAAACGTTTTCGCGTGATCGCGTGATTCCACATTTTCATGAGTGATCAAGTTTATCAGTTTGAGTACATAGAATCGCTTTCTTCACCTACATATGTGATCAGACTTGCTTTCCAGTCTTCGACTTTGAGATGGAAAGTAGTGCACGAAAAATGGATAATTTAGAAAAAGAAATGACAGATTCGTGGCAGCAGCCTAAATAATTTCCTAAGGCGAGGAAAGGACGAAATCAGTGGTCATGACAACTCCATCCTTACTCACGAACACACACTATGAAATATCGTAAGCGGCCAAATTGTCGAAATTGGATACCATATTTGTGCTCAGCATCCAAAATAACAGTACAGGCGATGTTTGGGCGAAAAAACTCCACTTTTGGAGTCACAATAGTACAACGCGGCCGGTTATTCTGCACCTTTTCTCGCACGTACTCACCGTCGCCTATTGTGGTCGACGGTAACACCGAACGCGTTTGTCAGCTTCGTGATCAGAACCTCAGTCAACCCTCAGGACAACATTTGTACTAAATTTTATTATCTAATTACGAAGTCATGGGGATTAATACAAGTACCTAGGTTTGCAAAGCCCCCCCCCCCCCCGTCAGTGCGGGAGAGTGACCGAGGAAGAATAGGCTGCAAGAAGATCAATAGAATAAGTTAATCATATATGTAAATTTTAATACTCAAACAGTTTTAAATTCAATGTCTAAACAACGAAGTAGAATTAGAAATAACCTGGGGTATACATGAACTCTAAATCACACTGTACTATAACAAACACAAGTGGAAAACAAGCAACAACTAAAACAAGTAATAACTAAAACAATGATAACAACAACACTAAACATGTCTTGTTTCGCCTCTGCCTTCATACAAAACATGTTTATAATTAGTCACCCCTAGGCTCGTCAGTGAAGAAGGTGACTAATTAATTTAGTGGTTAGTACTGTATTTGGTGTTATATGCAAATGTTACGAATACTACGGAGTACAATACTACGGAGTGAGTCAAAAATGATGCATTTTACAAGAGATGCTAAAATTAGTAAAATTTACAAGAGAAACGTTCTCTATAGGAACCCGAAGACTGATCAGCACATCCCAGAGATGGACTGAAGCAACACATTTCGATCATGTTCGTAAATATGGTTAAAATGAGAATATGTTCTACATTTACCAAAACGCACAGCAATCCGTAAACAACTCGCCTAGATTCGAACCTGGACCTCTCCCCGCTATCCACGCCCCGACCACAGTGAATGATTCATTTGACCTAATAAATCGTCAGATTTCTAACATCTAACTATAATTAAAGCTCTATAGCATCTGCATGTTAATTTCTGAGTATTTCAAGGCCACTCGAGGCGTCACTTTCGCCTTATCAGCCAGCACTGAAGTGCTACAGTTTTTTGTAATTTTTGACCTACCCAGATGCCCGCAGGACATTTGAAGACCACTACGGTGCTTCTTAGACACACCCTTATAACAAGCAATAGGTCATTTTGAAAATCTCCACGGGAAGTTCATTGATTTCTCTTGTCAGATTACGTACACACAATTCGGCGCACTTTGAGCGACGCGCGAAACCCAAACATCGTTTTTTATCATAAGGTCAGACTCCCCTGGTTCTCGAAGAAGAGTGCCACTGACTTGTTAAGAGATTGATAAAGAATATTCGAATATTCGATAATCGAAGCCTTCGAATATTCGAATAAACGAATATTCGGATATTGGCCAATTTCGAATATTCGAATAAACGAATAATTCGAATATTGGACTTTCCCGAATATTCGAATAATCGAATAATTCGAATATTGGATTTTTTTCGAATAGTCGAATATTCGAATATTCGAAATTCGAATTTATTCGAAATTCGACTATACGAAATTCGAAAAGGACAAAGGTATAGTGCCCAGTCCTGCTGGAGCACGCGTTGACCACTGACAAAATTTTCAGCAACACAGGGAAGAAGAACGTCGCGCAGGATCTTTTTTTGGTAGACTTCAGCGTTGATTTTCACTAAACGGTCGACGGAAACCCGAGGTGTTTTCTTGTACAGGGTAACTACAGCCCATACAATACCGCCCGCGTCGCGCGGTCAAAAAGACGGTTTGCGACGAAAAAATCCGTCGCAAACCGTCGCATGCTCATAACTCCTTTAATTTTAAGTTGTTTTAGAAACGGTTAGTACCATTCGATTCGTCTCCTCGAGGTCTATAAAACCATATATAAAACTTTACCACCGCATTTTCGCTGTGGGTGGCCTAGAAGAATAACTGCAGCAGGCTTTTGCGACTGGAGCACCTTATTTTCCAGGATGTGCATGTGACTTGCAGTGTTTTCGGAGTATCTCAAACATTTCGTGCGTTGTCAGTGCTCTGTCATGCCTGGAATGTTCCGAGAGTGCGCCGTGTACAATGCATATACTCAGACATTCGATATCTAGGACCCGAACGGGATCCGCCCCACCACGCCTCCCGCAGCAGTCCTTCTTCAATTGTTGGAAGGTGGGACAGTTGTTGCTATCCTGCTCGAACAGCGTTTTTTGCGGTGCTATCGTGTTGGCAAGGACCACGTGTTGCTATTTTAAGAGCAACACGTGGTGCTGTAGTGGTCGAGGTCGCCCGCAGGTTCTCGGCAGGTGCTCCTGTCAGAGCGAGAGAAAGAGAGTGTCAGAAACGTAGAGCAGCACCAGCTGGCGGTGTCGTGGTGCTGCGATTCCGTGCTCCAATCGCAACACGCTCCGCGACGGAGGGAAGACCGCGTCGTAAGTGCGAGCACTCGCGGGCTGCGCACGGCGCTCCGCGCGCCGTCCTCTCTCGGCGCTCTCGCCGTCTGTGTCTCTGCGGGCGCGCGCGTCATGGCCCGCTGTCTCCGCGCTCTCGCGCTCGGCGCCTCGCGGTGCGCCGTGTGCCGGCGCACCGCGAGCGCCGAGAGTGATCGATACCGCATTCATCGTCGCCGTCGGGCCATAGTCGTCGGTCGCGTGCGGGCGAATTTTTCATTTTTTGTCTCCGCTCGTTCCGTTCACATCCATTTTTTGTTTCCGCTCGTTCCGTTCACATCCATTTTTTGTCTCCGCTCGTTCCGTTCACATCCATTTTTTGTTTCCGCTCGTTCCGTTCACATCCATTTTTTGTTTCCGCTCGTTCCGTTCACATCCATTTTTTGTTTCCGCTCGTTCCGTTCGCACTGGCACCATTCGATAGCGCTTTCCATGCCGAACAGAACTGTAAAACTGCGAGCGTCGAACACTCAAACCTGGGCGAATAATGGCGCAGGAAACTTCAACACTAAAACTCCGCCGCCCTAAAATGGCAGCTGGTGCTAAGGCAGTTCAATCAGCTAAGGAGTTGCGAGCATGCCGTCGTAAAGAACCTTAAGCGTTCTCCTCGCCTGTGCATTTGTAGGCCATTAGCTCTCTGCGTCTTCCCACAGGGGTCGACTGAAATTCGAAAAAATCGTGCCAAGCAAGGCTAACCTGCATTTTCGCACCGCTGTAACTTCGTCCAATCATAAGCTACATCGCTGTATTTTAGAGCTCTACTAGAACGTTTTGCTGCCTACAAAACTCACAAGCTGCAACTGAAAGGTTCACAAATGACAGCGCTCAGAACACGCCCGCGCGTGCACTTTAGCACAACAACGGTCGATGTTCCCCTCGCTCTTACTCTCTCAGAATACAGTTTTCTCTATTCTCAATAACATAGTTCAAATCACCATGAAGAGCTCTATCGAACGGTATCAAGCATGGCCCATTTCGAAAACATCGGTTTTCGATGACGTCATCGTCCGTCTGCCGCGGCCTCGAGCGGACTCGCCCTCGATGCGAAACTGTCAAAAATCGATGCTTTCAGAATCGGTCAAAATTGGTACCGTTCGATAGCGCTTTTCATGCTGAAGAGCATGATGCCATCTTTCCTGTCGAACACTCACATCTGGGCGAGTAAGAGCGCAAGAACTTCTAACCGCTATCTTCCGCCTCTTTAAACTGGCAGCTGAAGCTAAGACAGTTTAGGAAACTGAGGAGTTCTGAGCACGTCACAGTGAATCACCTTAAGCTCTCTGCTTGTAGGCGCGTTTCAAGGCCGTGGTCCACCGAAACCGGAAAAAAATGCGTCAGACAAGCCTCACTTGCATTTTCGCACCCCTGTAACATTGCCTATTCTCAAGATACACCATTCTACTTCAGTGTGCTACTACAACGTTTTACTGCCTACAAGACCCACGAGTTGCAGCCGAAACGATTTGAACTCGAAAGAGTTATAGCGCTCCGAACACGCCCGCGCGTGTAAACTATATGCATGGTTCACGACGCACTTTAAAGGCTAGCTGAACAGCATTAGAGCAAATCCTTAGTAGGGCTGCTGGAAATTTATGATAGAATTCTCCAAACGCTCACTCTACCAGTTGTCGAACCCACTTGATTGATAGGTTCATTTCTACACGCATTGCACACGGTGCACCCATAAGTCGGCGTCTGGAAATTTCTGAAAAATTTCTCTAAACGTTTCGAAATATTCTTGAAGGCTTCACATTTTCCAGTAAGTGAAGATAGAAACCCAGTGGGCATGCTTCCGCCCATTCGATTGATAGGTTCGATCCTATATGCATTTTGCATGGCGCACTCTCGGAACATTCCAGACATGACAGAGCACTGACAACGCACGCCATGCTTGAGATACTCCGAAAACACTGCACGTCCTGGAAAATAAGGTGCTCCAATCGCAAAAGCCTGCTGCAGTTATTTTTTAGGCCACCCACGGCGAAAACGCGGTGGCCTTGTAAAGCTTTATACATGGTTTTATAGATCTCGAGGAGACGAATCGAATGGTACCAACTGTTTTGAAACAACTCAAAATTGAAGGAGTTATGAGCATGCGACGGTCTTTTTGACCGCGCGACGCGGACGGTATTGTACCATTACGGATTTCGGAAAAAAGAGTCCTGCTGAGAACACGACGTTGAGAAGACCTGTTTCTGAATGAAGGCAGCAACTAACGCTGATTCTGTGAGTTGTAAGCCACTTCAATGGTAAAAATCTTCACGTCCGTACAGATGACGTTTGACAAGCGGCCCTATTGGATCTCCTTTAGCAACAACTTGGATTTTTCCAATCTAATCTGCATGGCACCTTCTGAAGGGCTTGTCCGCGATAAAGACGATAACTGCGAAGCTTATGATCCTGTTTGACGATCTTCTGTATTGTTCTATTGAAACCGCAAGGTCTACGGCCATCCGATTCATACTAACTCCATTGTTCCGGTCGATTCTCTTTTTGATGACCTATCGAAGGCAGGGAGTGTTCACAGTACGTGGTCTGGCAGATCTCTTCTTCGGTTCGACCGTTCCTTCCTCTCTGTACTGTTTCATAATGTGTTGGACTGTTCTGCAGAAATTTGAAGTCGTCGAGCGATCTCTGCTGCAGAATGTCCATTATCGGCGAGATGTGCGATGGTGGAACAACGTGGTGAAGCTTTCATTGTCGAGGGTATTGAGCGTATCACCTTGCTTGATTTTTGTACATACTTCCCCATTCTAGAAAAATCCTAATAATTGATCTCCCGTCATTTTCAAAAATACAGTAGCGGTTTGAATTTCGCGCAACTAATTAGGAGACACCCTGTACATGCTACTAGGGAGGCATCCTGTACGTGGAGGCAACTTGTACACGTATTAGGCCTGTACAATGACCTGCCGTAGTCAGCTGATGATTCCAGACAAGTCTGGTACCAATTCACTGAGCCCAGATTGTTGGAAAGTAGGTTGTTCTGGGCTGGTAATCCGGACCAGGAACTTGGAATCGGCGGCGCGCAACAGTTCGTACCCGCTCCGATTGCGCTCCTCGCACCTACCCAAAGTCACTCGAAGCCAGCGGTAGACCTTGAATCATTTTCTGACTACTTTTCACATTGTATCGTTAAGCCCTCAAACCATCATTTCTTGGCTTACTACTATTTTACTTTCGATCTACTCATCGGAGGAACACCTCCAATCTTTGTGTAGCAACGCCGGGTGGCGCCTCGCTACGCATCGGTGGGCGAAGGCGTCACCCTGTGCCGTGAACGCGGGGTTGGTTACATATGGTTCTCGGCTCGCTACGAGCTCGCCTATGGCCACGACCACCTGCTACGATACCAAAAGGCCCTGCGGACTCGAAGTCCCGTTACACGAAGGCTAAGGGGCGCTTATCCCTACGCACCTACGCTTGCCCGCTTCCTGCGGCCCCGTCGTGCGTGGACTAGTTGTTCACATTCACTGCGTTTCCGATAGACTAAAGCTTTTACCGGCATGGCTCCTGCCTACTGGTTTGCGCAGCCATTCACTTCTATGGATCGATCGATCAGTAACACATACACACACTTTGAGGTATTGACGGGTATACCGTCAATCATTTTCGATATAGTACACGATACTGTCATGAATAATGTGTATTCGATATGTACAATATGCTACATGAGGTAGAATTCCCTACGAGTCAAAGGGAGAGCCACATCCAGTTCCTACGGTGGGGCAGAACCTCAGAACGACCCGCGCGGCGGACTATCACAGTGGACTGCCACGTGTGTGGACAGCCCTAACTGCGATAGGCGTGGCGCGGTTACCTGAGGACACCCGCTACGGCCGATCACTCGCGGGGGCTGCGACGATCCCGGCTCCTGCGACTGATGGTGGTCCGGCGTGCTGCGGCTGGTGTTGGTCGATGGTCGAAGCAGGTGACGGACGATCCTGGCCTTCGTTGCGAGTAGAGCCGACGAGGAGGAACGACGCAGTGAATAGCAATCGAGTAACGAATAGTCGGCGTAGCGGGCCGAGGGTAGATGCCGGCGAAGTAGTCGTGAGGGGCTACGGCTGGCGACGACGTTGCTGCAGGTGTCGACGAGGTTCTGCGTTACCTACGAATATATACAGACAGCTTATCATCGTAGCCTACGAGGGTGACTTGGGCGACGGTGGCGGGCGATGCCACGTGCGTGCTGCGCCGGATCGATTACAGGTGTGGCCCAGGGGCAGGTAAGCAAGTAGCTGCGGCAGGGTCTGTGAGGACCTACGTGTTAGTAAAATGTGTTACGTAACTGGGTGATGAGATCGTATGCTCCTGCTGAGTGAGATCGTAGGCGTTGTCGGTTGTTGAATGAGGTGTTGCTGGTTGGTGTCGATTGGTGAGGTAGTTGTTGTAGTAGTAGTGGTTGTTGACGTGCTCGTGTTGCGAAGCCAAAGTGGTCCCTTGCTGTGAAGGGGCTTCCGCTCGTCGTGGTGTCGTTCGCTATGCAAGGGACAGTTGATGTCGACGTTGGCTGCGTCGTGTGGGGCCTGAACAAGTCGGCCTCACTGATGAACGAGTAAGGTATAAAATATGAAATAACTACGTGCTGAAAGGAGAAGCTAGGATAGGATAGGTTGGTAGAGTAGGAAAGTAGGTGTAAGATAAAAATAGAAAAGGCTACTTGCCCTTAGTCTTCATTGAGAAACAGAGACTAACCATCTATAGATCTCGACTTCACGTTGGGCTTGCCTGAGCGCTGCTGCAATCCTGGTGCTTTGGGCATACTTAACCGCTGCTGTGGCCTTAAGAATATGTTACTAAGGCAAAGCGTAAGCGCGGTAATACGCTAGCGAACGCGAGTGATGTAATTAGTGGCACGATAAAAAATGTTTAGTGTGAATTGTGGAAGTAAGGATATGTAAAGGGACGAATAAAAATGATAAGTGAGTTGAAACATAGAAATTGAAGTGAATTTTGGGAGTAAAAATATGTAAAAAAGTAGAAAAACACAACGATAAAGGAAGTCAAGTAGAAACGCTTAAAACGAAGTTAACGTCCACAACACCTATGGAAATCCCAAAAATGCTAACCAGCCTGGTTTTTCTGCGGGTTTTCTTCCGCTCCGGCCACCCTCCTGCGTCGAGAATAGTCCGTCAGGTCCGTAGAGTTGGGAGGAAGACGTGGAATTGACGGGGCAGGAACTGGCTGCTCCTGCGAAACTTCTGGAACGTCGAAAGCGCTACGTAAGCGCCGAAATCATCGTTGGCGCCGAGTTGCGTCGGCTGCGACGCATGCGGCATGTGTCTTGCCTTGGCGCGCTAAAACGCTGGAAGGTGGTTTGTCACTGCGGAGCGTCGTAGGAAATAACTGTTTTCTGATGTTCGCGAGAGCTACGCTGGAATTAATGTTAGTTAGAGGTCCGATGGGGATTGATGAAGGCATGGGAGGTTTTGGCTACACGCAGGGGCTGCGAACGAAGCGATTTTTGAGCGGTTTTATCGCTTTCTACGCTCGGTTCAGTCGCAGCAGACGTGATTTTGAGCGGATAAAGCGCCGAGACAGCTCTCGTGAGAATTTTACCCTTAGGTGTGCGTACGTCTACGGACCTAATTGACCTGTCTTTTTCAATGTGTACATTTTCTATCAAACCGTAGTTCCATTGTCCGCGGGAGATGTTGTCATCGGCTACGAGAACCACGTCGCCGACATGCGGAGTCGTTGGGCTGGATCTAGCGTTCTTCGACCGCGTCTGGTGGCGTTCGCGAAGTGCTGCGAGATAGTCGTTGTACCACATTTCCCTGAACTGGTCGAGCACTGCGAGAGTTTCCTTGTGCCACATCGCCATGATATGGGATGCGGTTAGGAACTCTTCCGACTGCTGAGGCGGCGGTGGAATCTTCATGTCGACTTCTGGAATAAGGAAATCGATGGGGCGTAAAACATGCACAAACACATCTGGAGTTATCGGACGTGAATTTAGTGTAGCTTCCGTTACTACGGTTTGAAGCTGTGTAAGTGGTAGGACTGCGCGGCCGACAGAATTGTCGTCGAAGTCGAGCATGATGACCGGCAGACACTCCAAGACGATGGCAGCTCCTCGTCATGCTAGACTGGACGGTTCCAGTGACCTCGGGCTAAGGCGTAGCCCTCCTCGACGACGGCAGGCTTTGGCGGACCGCGGAGACCAGGAGACGACCGCTCAGCGGGAGCGGCAGACCGACGACTGACTGGTAGCCCGGCTAGAGCGCTCAGAGGCACGCTCCCCCTGCGTCTCTAGCCGTTTCCAGAAACTTCCCTGCGCGGGAGACGCGATGGACAGACATCGACGTGTTGATCGACGGGTTTTGACCTGTTGACCCCGCGACGACCGTACTGTCGTACGGAAGTCACGACACCTACGTTCTGAAACGGTTTTGACCGGCACGTACGTTCGGTAGAGGTGGTATATCAGGATACCTGCACGGAACTGCATTGGCCTTTTTACAAGTTATACAGGTACGGAGTGTCCAGGCGACGCACATACGAATTGATGGGATGAAGAATCGAGCTTGTATGTTTGCGATAGTGTGATATGTGCCAGAATGGGGGGGGAGCCCGGTTTTCACACCGGAGAGGTCTCCGCCCGCTGAGTCCCCGCCTCCGCCCCCTTTTGCCCCGCCCATTTGGACCAGTTGACGGCGCACACCGCCTGTATTAATTAGACGTCGCAAAGTGGAACATTTCCCTTCTCCGTGCAACTAATGCTGCCGCAAGACTAACGAGCTCTGCAGCTACTACTACGACTACTATCCTGCTATTATATTACCTCGACTACTAATGCAACGCCATTGTGAGCGTATGAAAAACGGTAAGCTAGAAAACGCTTTCTAAAAGTAACATATCCTGGTTGTGAAGGCTTTCATAATCGCTTCTCCATATCCACTGCATTCGTTTGCTATTTCACTGAGGATTCTGTGCATATTTGACTGCACAGATCTTTTTTGATAAGCAAAACGATGCAGAAGTACTTGTATATTCTTCTGCATTTGTAATTTAGGTGTGAGCGTGCTTAACGTTCTTATTTTAGAAGTTTTTTGACTCTTGGCGTTCTGATCATTCGGCAGGGTGCCCCTCCCCTCCACTCTAGAGTTGCTCACAGTGCCATATTGGTCCCTCATTTAGACATTGGTCCCTGGACTGGAGTAATTGCTCGCTGGTCCTGTGCGTTCATCAGACCTGTGTCGTGACCTGTGCCGCTCCTCGCACCTTTTACGGTCCTTCGCACCTACCATTGGCTGCCCTCAAGAGATGCTTTAGGCGCCTCTTGGCAAACGTAAGAGGCGCCAAATGCTAGGAATCAAAGTACTGATCTTTGAAGAGGCCCAAGGTTGGAAGAAGTCCAAATAACTTGTTTAAGTAGAGCACAATTAATCAGGGATGGGGTAATATGTGCTCAATTTTGTGCGCTGACTCCTTCGGTATCCTGCGAGACTCGACCTTTCGTTTCCTTCAACAGAAAAGTGAATTTCGAACAACGCGCCTCAGCTCACAACAAATAGATAAAATAATCCGTTTGCAAGGCATTTAACAGTGGAGTAGACTTCGGATTGCGTTGGTTTATCCGCTATATGACATGTGATGAAGTTAAGCGATACCTTAACAGACCTTTTAAAGAGTAAGCGACTCCCTCTACCAATCCTTAGGTTTTAGGTAGTAATGTGGGGGACTAGTTGGTCGATACCCTGCGACATGACCTTTTGTCTGCTTCAACAGAAAGTCTTTCGGACAAAGATCCCCACCCAGAACTGCGACAGGGCCTGCGATGAAGCTAAAATATATTAGCAATCATTTTCAAAAGTAAACGATTCGGCTGCTTCAACAGAAATTGTTTTCCGAACAACACTTCCCGCCCCATAGAACGCGACAGGGCCTATGTTGAAGTTAAATGATAATTCGACGATTTTAAAGAGTAAACGACTTCCTCTACCAATTCAGCGACCTAGCGGCTGCAAAACGACTTATCCGCTCTCTATCATATGTAGCGATTTATTCTCCGAAGTATCCATTCTTTACGTGACGAGGAGCAGATTGTGAGAGTCTCTATCCGAACTGCTTAATCTGCAGAAACACAAATAAAATCAATCGGTATTGGTCGACCGGTCGACATCTTTTGCTGTGGGACAACTGTAATACTCCTCCGATTCTGTAGTCATTCTACCTTCCACTCTCCCATCCCCCTCCAATACCATCTTACAAATGTACCGGCAGAGAAACGAAGTGAGAGTCAAGCACACACACGCTCGTTGCAAGAAGCTAAAAAGCCTTTTGAAAATCCAACGCATGCTGTGCAAAGTCTGATCTGTGGCAGGTCATCTGGATCTGAACGCCCGTTATACGACGTCTGTGTTTCGTCTTCTAAATCCGAAGCCATGTTTCATAACGTCTGTGACACATTTGTGGAGTCCCGACTCGCGTTTCACGACGTTGCCACAACGTCTATGGCAGGTCTTCTGCACCCCGACACACGTGGCACGATTTCAGTGACACGTCTTCGGCATCCCGGCACACGTGCCTCGACGTCCGACTCACGTTGTACAATCACCGACAGCGAAGTTCTAGCAGCCATTTGAGCATAGAATACTGGTCATTTGCGCTGAGCACTTTGCTGGTCCTCAAGAGTTTTCTATTAGAAACGATTCCACATAGCACTTCACCAGCAATTAGCATATCACCTTCAATAAAGCGCGGCGAGGCGTTCTTAGTCCTTTGACGATCTGAGCGGTCGGAGCCATAAGGGCTATCAACCGCACGATGTCCACTCTGACGCTGCTGCCAAAAAGCAATGAAACTTGTTCTCTACTCAATTCGACACCAATTTATCAGGCGTTTCATGCACTGTCCGTACATATTTGAAAAATTCTATGCTTCGGTTAAGGTCGCCCTGTAGCTCATTTTTTCATATATACACCGTCTACATTTCTAAGAGAGCCACAAAGGCACTAGCGTATTAGCAACCTTATTTTAGCTCGAAATGCGTTGGCTTGTTAGGCATGAGCCTTAAGATTATTAAAAGGGCTGACGATCTTCAAACGAGAAGGGAAAAATACGAAGTATAATCCATGTCGTCGTCTGACCACAGAGTGTTATCAAAGCTTCTCACCACCGCGACCCACTGTGAACACATTCTCCTAGACAAGCTTCGGAACTGTATAGCGGCTTCCTACAACCTTGCCTTGTTCACAAAAGACGGTGTGTTTGAGCGGATCGTCACTGAAACAGAATGCAAGGACGATCACCTGTTACGGGTGGTTCTATTTCTGGTGCCAAACGCATCCACAGTCCAACTTGTTCTCTGCCTTAGTGGCATGCGTTATGACTCGCTCAAAGATTGTTGAAAACACCATGAACTGCGCTGAATCTTCTTGGTTGCTGTTCATTCCAAGTTTGTTGGGAATGTTGTTCAGCTTAGCTCACTTTGACACGGGATGAAGTTGTCGTTCAGGGCTTTCACGAAGAAGTCCGACCAACTCGTTGGTGGGCGTCCTGGTGTTTTCTTGACATCCCGCGGAATCCAGTCGGTAACGGCTCTCGTGCAGCGGGTGTCTGCGAAACGCATTATGTGGCCGGCCCACCTAATTTTCGACAACTTGGCCCACGCGACAGCGTCTCTGATCTTCGAACGTCGGCGAAGCTCGGAACTCCCAAGGCCTTCTCTCACTTGCGTGAGTCGTGTCACTCCGAGCATCGACCTCTCGATTCCACACTGAGCGACGCTGATGGTGTGCTCATCCTGCTTTTGTACAGCCCAGGTCTCTGAGGCGTATGTTAGGGCAGGAAGAACAGTGGAGTCGAATAGGTGGGCACGGAGTCGGACGTTTTTCGTCTTCTTCTCGACTTCTTAGACGCTCTTGAAAGCTCTCCAAGCCGCTCGTTTCCTCAGCTCTGGCGCTAGGTCGTTGGTCATATTGACTTCGCGACCCAGATACACGTAGCTGGAACATTCGGAGATGTTCGTTCCGTTGAGCGAGAATGGGGCATCAGAAACTTGTCCGTTCCTCATGAACATCGTCTTCGTAAGATTCAGCTGCAGTCCAGCGTTCCCACATACACGATCGAAGTCGGCCAGCATTCGCTCCGCCTGGCTGATGCTCGGTGTTATGAGCACGATGTCGTCAGCGAAGCGAAGATGATGCAGTTACCGGCCGTCGATCTTCACTCCCATGTCTACCCATTCTAGTTCGCGCATGACGTTTTCGAGGGTGGCGCTGAAGAGCTTCGGGGATATGGTATACCCTGCCGAATCCCTCTCTTCACGTCGATGACGACGTCGTTGTAGAACGGAGAGATCTTGGTCGTGAATCCACTGTACAGCTTTCGAAGGACTCTGATGTACTGAGTAGGAACACCCTGAGTGAGCAGGGCGTCGATGACGGCTTCAGTTTCGACGGAGGACGTTGGACGATATTAAGAGTCAGACGAAAGGACTGATGGAGGGTTCATTTACTCTTCAGGAGTCGGTTAAGGTATCGCATGTGTTCCTGTCTCGGTGTCGTGGGGGTGGGTCTTGTTCGGAAAACTCTCAGTCGAAGCAAACTAAAAGTCGAGTCGCAGGAAACCGACCAAATAGTCCTCCAGAACACTGCGTCAGACGAAAGGACTGATGGAGGGTTCATTTACTCTTCAGGAGTCGGTTAAGGTATCGCATGTGTTCCTGTCTCGGTGTCGTGGGGGTGGGTCTTGTTCGGAAAACTCTCAGTCGAAGCAAACTAGAAGTCGAGTCGCAGGAAACCGACCAAATAGTCCTCCAGAACACTGCGTCAGACCAAAGGACTGATGGAGGGTTCATTTACTCTTCAGGAGTCGGTTAAGGTATCGCTTATGTTCCTGTCTCGGTGTCGTGGGGGTGGGTCTTGTTCGGAAAACTCTCAGTCGAAGCAAACTAAAAGTCGAGTCGCAGGAAACCGACCAAATAGTCCTCCAGAACACTGCGTCAGACGAAAGGACTGATGGAGGGTTCATTTACTCTTCAGGAGTCGGTTAAGGTATCGCATGTGTTCCTGTCTCGGTGTCGTGGGGGTGGGTCTTGTTCGGAAAACTCTCAGTCGAAGCAAACTAGAAGTCGAGTCGCAGGAAACCGACCAAATAGTCCTCCAGAACACTGCGTCAGACGAAAGGACTGATGGAGGGTTCATTTACTCTTCAGGAGTCGGTTAAGGTATCGCTTATGTTCCTGTCTCGGTGTCGTGGGGGTGGGTCTTGTTCGGAAAACTCTCAGTCGAAGCAAACTAAAAGTCGAGTCGCAGGAAACCGACCAAATAGTCCTCCAGAACACTGCGTCAGACGAAAGGACTGATGGAGGGTTCATTTACTCTTCAGGAGTCGGTTAAGGTATCGCATGTGTTCCTGTCTCGGTGTCGTGGGGGTGGGTCTTGTTCGGAAAACTCTCAGTCGAAGCAAACTAGAAGTCGAGTCGCAGGAAACCGACCAAATAGTCCTCCAGAACACTGCGTCAGACCAAAGGACTGATGGAGGGTTCATTTACTCTTCAGGAGTCGGTTAAGGTATCGCTTATGTTCCTGTCTCGGTGTCGTGGGGGTGGGTCTTGTTCGGAAAACTCTCAGTCGAAGCAAACTAAAAGTCGAGTCGCAGGAAACCGACCAAATAGTCCTCCAGAACACTGCGTCAGACGAAAGGACTGATGGAGGGTTCATTTACTCTTCAGGAGTCGGTTAAGGTATCGCATGTGTTCCTGTCTCGGTGTCGTGGGGGTGGGTCTTGTTCGGAAAACTCTCAGTCGAAGCAAACTAAAAGTCGAGTCGCAGGAAACCGACCAAATAGTCCTCCAGAACACTGCGTCAGACGAAGGACTGATGGAGGGTTCATTTACTCTTCGGAATCCTGACTCAGAAGCTATTATATGGTAGTAGCACGCTCCGACAGCTTAGGATCCTTCCGTTACCCCTAATATACCACCCGATAACTTTCCACTCAATACCATATTCTCTGGCAAATACAGATGTGATAATCTAGCATCCGCCATCAGCGCCGGTAATCCCGCCCCAGCCCTAGTTCTTGTGCACTCGGACAACTGGTCCTCAATAAGCGGTGGGCGCGCCCTTGTACCGCCCCTTCGTATGGGCGGTGTGAAGAACACCGTTCCGCCGCCAGAATGGTGACTTTTGAGGTGATAGTGAAGCACCACGAGATGCGATAACCTATGCTGTAGTACCAAGAGTATTATAGCGGTCTCTAAGGGACCGATACGATACGGGCAGCGAATTAGGTCATTTTGAGCGCGTCGAGCGTTGAATTTGGCTTTGCTTAGACGCTGTAAGTCCTCATCGCCCTCGCGGTAATGCGCGAGGATGAGTTGGACTTCTTACCACGGGAACGTCTGACGGCTGAACTGTACCCGAATTTGATACCGCTGCAATGGACGGTAGTGCTGAAGCGATTTTAACTGCGAACGCTATGACAAGTGGTATACACCCGAATACGGAGGAATTTGAGTATGTAAGCTGTTATACGGACCAATTTAAGATAGTTATTTGTTAGTGACAATGGTAAAACGGACTCAAACTTACCGTTTAATACGAAATTAACTTGTGCATATTCCGACTGCACGTCTTCCTCTGCGTCTTGAGGAGGAGGTATGCAGAAATCGACGTTGCCGTGAGGCCACTCACTTGGTGGTTTGCACAAGAACGATGGCCCGTTCCACCACACGTGATTTAAAGCTTCCCTCGTTGTCAGACCTCGAGTAGCGTGGTCTGCGGGATTGTCCTGGGAAGCTACGTAGTGGAGCTCAACGCGGACGTTTTGGGTCTCGAACGTAGCTATAGTGCTACGAATGGCAGTAACGCGATTGCGGATGAAGATTTTGAGCGGTTTTGTTGTATGAACCCAATTTAGCACAATTAGCGAGTCTGAGGAAATATGCACCGCTTGAATAGGTAAGTTTAAGTGTTTAAAAAGTTAATGGATTGAACGGACGCTAATACGCATGGCCAGAAGCTCCGCACGTAGAACTGTGAGCGGATTAGCACTGTTAAGGTGCGATTTGGCCATGAGCAATGTTGACTGCACAGAATTTGATGTGCGGCAAACGAGATACGCACAGCAGGCGTACAGTCGTTTCGAAGCGTCTCCGAAGACGCAAAGTTCGAACTGACTGGTGCTTGCTGAGGTGGGGAGAATGAACCGCGGTAACGCTGGAGCTGGCTCGTTGAGGTCTGCGAGCAACTGCGACCATTTTTGCTGCTGCGCCTGGTCTAATGGCGTGTCCCAACCTAGGTCTTGTGTCTACAGGTCCTGGATGAAGACATTGACGGGAGCCAGGAAGGGCGTGAGAAGACCTAGCGGGTCATACGTAGACGCTAAGGCGCGAAGAGCAGTGCGTTTGCTGCTTACCTTGACGTGGGCGGTTTTAATAGGTATAACCAAGAGGTCTCTGGCAAACTGCCAGCGAAGACCTAGTAAGCTAGCGTTAGCTGGGATGATAGCGCTGTCCTTTGCTAACTTTGCGGAATTGACGATGTCTAAGTTGTACAGGAATTCCTTGAGATTCATGTGCATCTTAGAGAATATGTTTTTTGATGCGATGTGTTTTTGGAGAATGTCTTCCTGGGAGGTAGCACCCAGGACGACGTTATCAACGTAAGTGTTACGTAATATCTCGTTCCCAAGGGGGCTATCTTTCCGACGGAGATAGTACTGTATGGATGCGGCAAGTAGGAATGGTGATGCATTGACCCCGAACGGAATGCGAGTGAAGCGTAATATACGCAGGTTTGATAGTGATGGTGCTTCGTATGGGTCTTTTAACTATAGAAGGCGAGAGCTGGAGCCGTATTTGGTGGAAAGCTTTTTCGACATCAGCTATCAGAAGATATCGATGTAAATGTGCCCTCAAAAGTATCCCAACCAGCTCTGGTAATAGCGCCGGACCTTAATGGATACAGTCATTTAAACTGACCGCGTTCTTCATCTTAGAGGACGCATCGAACACAACTCGGAGTTTGGTGGTAGACGAGCTCTCCTTGTACACCGCTTGATGCGGGATGTAATAGACTCGAGAGTCATCGAAGGAAAACTCGTGAACGTCCTCTACGTACCCAGCTGAAATGTGGTCTTGTATAACTTTTACGTAATGCGACCAAGCTGTGGTCTTGCTGAAATACGCTGAAATTGGTTTATAAGTCTGCAATACGCTAATCGTTTGTTGTCCGGTAATGCAAGATGCTGATCATTCCATAGAAACTGAACATAAAAATAACCATCTACGAACTGAGAAGTGCGATTGAAGTTATCTAAAATGCGTTTTTCCAACTTGCTGTCCATTGAGGGGTCATGGTCGTCTACAATGCCTAGAGCGTCCAACAATCAGAGTCGTTGGATAGTCTCATCGTTGCTGAACTCGTCTGCTGCGTGCATGTGGATGGGATCTGGGCTCTGCGGCAACCCGATTGAAAAACCGAGTCCCCTGAGATAACTGTGCAGAACCGAGTGTGGCTTAAGATCATGCCTGAGGGCAAGCAGATCGGAGCCTCGGGCGACAATATGTCAGAGTAGTAGTCAATCCCAATGAGGATGTGAGGAAGAAGACTCTCACTGCGACACGCAGGCAGATCGAAGGCATGATGCGGTATGAACTGCACATCTTCGTCTGCGAGACATGGTGGCTGCTGCGGCAGCGTGACGACCTCTTTGGTCGTGAGTTCACGAGATCTTTGCCGACCGAGTCGACCAGGATCATCTCTACAATACCTGGAACTTCGGAGGTGGACTGACCGAACGTTATGAATGTGCGAAGTTTAGGTTTAAATATGTTAAGGCCTAAACGTTGAGCTGCGTTTGTAGAGATAAGGCTTTTTTGCCACCAGAGTCGAGGAGTAATGTAACCTCTTCGAACTGGGCACTCTTATGATATAAGCTTTTGCTTTGACTAACATTAAAAAAGCTTCTACATTGATAGTACCGTATTGTTAGAATACGGCAACTGTGGTTGTTTCACTGTACGAGCGGCTGCGTTGTCTGCGTAGTCGCGAGATGGGCTTCTTGACTCGTATCGTCTTGGCGAACGGTGTCTGTCGTAGTCTCGACTGCGACGCTCGTGGCTTTCGCTGCGAGAATCTCTGGAGGAGGAGCGATGCTTCTTCCTGCTCGAAATTCTGATGCAGAAGAGCTGATGATAGTCTCCTCTACATATGTAGCTTGCAGGATAACTACTGGAGTGAGCCGAATGGCCTTCCCTCAAACACTTCCAATAAAGATCTCGAGCCCTTACGAGATTTCGGCGAACGACAACCGGTACATCTAAATAGCAACGTGTGGAGGCATGACTGCTTGAGCTGCAAAAGCAACATGGTGTCGTACTACGGGTCGCACCAGGGGTGGGAGAGCGTGATAAGTTACGTTTTCTGTAAGCAGTATTGACTGAAAGGCTCTCACACAATGTTGTGGAGTCTTCGTATTTTTCTCTGGATGCAATGATGTAATCGAATTTCTGCATTACCTGATCCAGGTCAAAATGTGAATTTGTTTGAAATTCGAGGTCATGCAGCTTTTGTGGTATTTCCGCAGAAAACTTCCCCTTGACCAAGTCAAGTAATGGAAGCACCGTACGGAAATTTTCGTAAAAAAAGAAATCTTGCGCAGACCATGTAAGATGCCTGAAATGCGAAACCATGTGTTCCGCAGATTAGATCCTGAACCACGGGCTTGAGGTAGCTGCTGGAGTTGCTTGTATAGCATGGCACGCGTCTTATGTGGTCGATCGTACCGCTTTTTGAGCACTCGCACCAGCTCGCAATAGTTGGTTTTTTCAGGATCTAAATTCTGCAACACCATTTGGGTTTCGCCTTTTAGTAAGTTCTGCAAATACAGAAACTTATGAATTGGTGCAATTGCTGGATCGTTGTGAACTGCGAGTTCAAACGCACACCAGAAGCGACTGAACTGCGTTATGTCGCCACAAAACGGCTCAAGCTTCAGCTTGGACAGCTGAATTGTTGGATATGGCTGCATTGGAGCAGATGGAATGAAATTTGTGGCTGCAGCACCGTTGAGATAGTTTGGTGGCGGCACAAACCAGTTCATCTGTTGATGTTGTTGAGTCAATGGTGGTGGCTGTGAGTGAGGCTGACTGCGTTGTCTTGTATCGGACGCACTGGCAGAGAGGTTGATAGTAGCTTCTGTGCGTTGTTGGTCGTTAGGCGTCACATCAGAGAACTCCGCTGAGCGAAAGCTCTCGATCAGGTGAGGCACTTCATTGAGGCTCGACTGGAGACTCATAAGAGTTGACTCCGCCTCTACCATTGCGTCGTCCACGCGCATGTCTTGCATACATGTTTTAAAGTGGCATTGTCTGCCTCTCGTTCGCAGACGACCCTACGGTCAAGAGAAATAGTTGCCGATATCCTTTTACCGTACACATCGCCGACTGAAGTTATGGGATGTATGAGACCATGACCCTATGGTTTGCCTCTATTGGCACCTTGTAGCATATCGGTACTTTACCTTTCGACTCTTCCAGTGCAGTGACTGCCTTTATGAAATCCGCCTTGCACGAAGCGATCAATGGCATGGTTGCAAATATCGAATGCGATAACAGTAGCAGGAGGTAGTACTGCTGAACCCAAATCTAAAAGGAATTGGGTCACTACGTGTATGTTGGGGGCCGAGGATGGCTTTGGCCAGAAGCCATCAACGGCTCAATACGCGTTATTGATACGATAATGGCCTAATGAATGTATGTTCTGTACGAGAGCCCACGCTAGACCAGTGTGACATAGGACACAAGATGTCGAGGGGATCGTAGGTACGCAGAGATAAGGCCTAATAGTAGGTAGGGCACGAGTGCAGCGCCTGTCCCGTCAGCGCATCCGCCTATAGCTAAGGCCAGGGACAAGTGAAGTTGACTGCCTATTGAGTTAGCGTACCAGACACTGCGTAGTCCTTGTCCACACCCCTCCCTGGGGAGAACTACGCCTTGCTTTACCTGGGGCCTCCTGCCGGGTCTCGTTTGCATGCTTCTTTGCTACGGCGACAAGGTCCCTGAGGGGTTTCCTAGTCGTAGCAACGACCATCTGCTCCTATCCACCCGCGCGGCATCCCTGTGCCTCGACGTATCACGTATGTCCCTGTACAGTCCCGTGCCACTCGAGGTTGCGGAGGTAAGAGACACGGCTACAGGTAGGAGGAAGGCATGACCCCAGTCATAGCGTACGCATACGCTGCAAGGACATCCGCGCCGACGACGCCGTGATACACCCGTGCCATGTGTGTGGGGATGTTGTATATGCCAAACAGTTTACCCTTTTGCGAGCCTAAGAGGAGGTTCGATCGCAAGGGCCCAACGTAGGTTTCCCTACGATGAACCTCGGCTCGATGCACCATGTCGCGACGCCGGGTGGCGCCTCGCTACGCATTGGAGGGCGAAGGCGTCACCCTGCGCCGTGAACGTGGGGTTGGCTACATATGGGTCCCGGCTCGCTAAGAGAACGCCTATGGCCACGACCACCTGCTACGATCCCTACGCACCTACGCTTGCCCGCTTCCTGCGGCCCCGTCCTGCGTGGACTAGTTGTTCACATTCACTGAGCATACACACACTTTGAGGTATTGACAGATATACCGTATATCATTTTCGATATAGTACACGATACTGTTATGAATGTGTATTCGATATGTACAATATGCTACATGAGGTAGAATTCCCTACGAATCAAAGGAAGAGCCACACCCAGTTCCTACGATGGGGCAGATCCTCAGAACGACCCGCGCGGCGGACTATCACAGTGGACTGCCACGCGCGTGGACAGCCCTAACTGCGATAGGCGTGGCGCGGTTACCTGAAGACACCCGCTACGGCCGATCACTCGCGGGGGCTACGACGATCCCGAGTCCTGCGGCTGATGGTGGTCCGGCGTCCTGCGGCTGGTGTTGGTCGATGGTCGAAGCAGGTGACGGACGATCCTGGCCTTCGTTGCGAGTAGAGCCGACGAGGAGGAACGACGCAGTGAATAGCAATCGAGTAACGAATAGTCCGCGTAGCGGGCCGAGGGTAGATGGCGGCGAAGTAGTCCTGAGGGGCTACGGCTGGCGACGACGTTGCTGCGGATGAAGACAATGACGACCAGCTACGGCTGGACTGGCGGCTGCGGCGACCGAAGACGACCCCGACTGGCGCGCTTCGGGCGCAAGGGGGAACGCACCCCTGCGGCCGGGCGCGCGATCACGTGTGACCCCCAATAGTCGTACGCAAGTCACGACAACAGGTGTAAGATGGTCTTGAATTGCTCCTTGCTAACATGTGCACAAGAGTGAGAGGAGGATCTTCGCGGAAAGAGCGGTCTCGGATCTTCACTGTGCAAAACAACTTCTTCGCGGAAAGAGCGGTCTCGGATCTTCACTGTGCAAAACAACTTGCTGTGTCTTGATGAGGAAAACGACCACAATTGTTCGCGAATATTCAACACGCTTACCATACAGACTTTAAAGGCAGTGAGAAAGGTTAAAAAATATATTGACAGATGTTACTTACCACTTTGGTCGAGTACTGGAGGCGAAATGTATTAGAGAAAAGGGTACTCATATTCACGCAACAAACCGATTGCTCCTTCGTTGGAGCCCACTTGTGAAATGGTCGCTTGACTTAGCCCCTGTGTCTGCTACACAGGCTTTGCTAATTCTGTAATTCTACTTCTATTTAGCGCCTTATAAAATAACGGTATTTCAGTTTCGATGCGCTAATTCTATAGCAGTAACAAGTATTTTATCTAGTACATAGGTGCGTGGTAGTGTAGTCCAAGCAGGCGCCGGCTGTCACATGCACCCGATTGCAGGTTTTTCGTTCGGGTTTTCCGCCTAGGCCAACCAAGCCTCCCATCCTTTCGGAGGTCTGTGAGTTGGTATCAAGTTTGTCTGGAAACGAGGAAACACTGACTCCATAGGTAGAATGCGTGGAGCATCCGGAAAGGCATTGGTTAACGCTGCGCTTTATCCTTTTATTTTTAATTTTGTAGCGATCATACATCAAACCAAATTTCAATTACATTGATCTACTATAACAACCTGGAGGAAGTCGAGGAGGAAGCAAGACCACAGGAATGGGACTCATGATGATCCTGCAGGGATCGACCGGATTGATATTCCTTGCAGCCGCCCGACCTGTGTGAAATCGTCCTATACATATTGTCGTCAAATTGTGTCTTCCGTACAACAGAAGTAGTCTAAATGTTGTGCCTGTGAACAGCCGAAAGAGAAGCAGAACAATAAAATCCATGCCCATGAACTAGGTGATGCAGTTTGCGAAATTCAAACAAATTTCCTCGAAATCGCACATTAACGAGACGAGACTATATGCTGCGATGTCCTGAACGGAAGATTTTATTACATGTTTCCTAAAGTTACTGGCTCCTTTCAGGACTCTGAAAAGGTCACTGCCAAATCATTCAAGGGCTACAAGGACACTATCCAATAACCACTATATAGGTTATCTCAATGGTTTACAGACACTTTTAGAGGAAGCGTTTCTCAGAGAAAGAGAGAGAGAGAGAGAGAGAGAGAGAGAGAGAGAGAAAGAGTTTGCAGAAAAGTCCCTGTGGTTTGAGCTCGAGATCAGCAGAATTCTCCCTCACATCATTATCCTGAAGGCCGGCCACACAGGTGGGAATTACATCCACGGACAGAAAAGCGTGCATTGATAGCTGTATAGAAAGATGGGTGAAACTAGAGTTACTCGGTAGGCCATAGCCTTTCTGGGCCATATTCGCCAACCGACTACCTATCGGTTACGGTATATCGGTTACCGTACTGTATCTCGGTATTTCTCTGTATCACTTACTACGAGGGCGATATGGTGAATCCGCTGTGATACCGACGGTATCGTTGATGAAACTGCCCTGTGATTAGCACGTAGACAGATGCTGCTTGAAACTGTTAGTCTGTTAGTATCTCATGTTAATCCAACCTGAATTGCTTGTGCTCACCGAGCAAGGAAGTGCGCAGTGCTCGCTTTATTAGTTCTGCCCATCCTATCCCATCCCATTTTATATATACAGCCCCATTGACCTCATGAACACGCTCAAAGTCAACGACCACATTTTGTGTGCCCCTTCTCAACGTCCACTTCTACATGGCTAGCTGGCGTCACATCCTTTTTATCCTTCCGGCGAAGCTGGCCAGCATTCCCTCCGTTTAGCAGATGCCCGTTGTAACGAACATCATGTCATCAGAAATGATGAGTGGTGTGATTATGGGTCATAAATTCCCATATGCTACGCTATGCTGACGCATTCCGTGCTTCGCGTGACATTTTACTACACCTAACATCTAGCCGTAAGTGACTACAGCGGCTTCTTCGTTAATATCTTTGAACAGCTGTGCGCCGTTGAAGAAGAGCGAATGTACTTCGAGATTCACATCTCCTTATTTAGTGCTCTGTACGAATATGGTCACCTTCTAATACGCGCATACTTTGAAACGGGTTATCAAAAAACAGGAAAACGGCAGTGTCATTAAGGTTGGGCTTCAACTATGTCTCTTTGATAGACCTTCATAATTATGAACTGTAGTTGACCGTTAAACCTATAAGTGAACTGGTTCTTCTGTTATTCCAGCAGCACGTTTCCGCTGGTTGGTGAGCATTACACAACGAGGAAGCTTCTGTGACCAACTGTGAGACACGGGAGCAGGTTGTTCAGCTTCTTTCGCAACATGTGAATCCAGTCAACCAATCTCTCTCATCTATCATTTCGTCATTCACCCTCGCATACTAAAAATTTGCCAGCTGGTAGGTGACTTTTGTTTCACCTGCATCACATGTCGACCCGTTGATCATTGAGTTGCTCATCGCCTCCATTCGTCCGTGTCGCGTGCCAGAGTGCTCCAATGGACCCTCCTCGCACCAGGGACACAGAGCGCGTCATACCGATCTTTTAGGGCTTTCACCGGAACTTCTACCAATGCATTGGTGAGCCTTGTGGTGTTCTTTTGCCCGCGGAATCCAGTCGGTGATGGCTGTCATCCAGCGGGTGTCTGCGAAGCGTATTACGTGGCCGACCCACCTAATTTTCGACGACTTGACGTAATTGCCAACGCCTCACATCGACAGGTTCCGTAATGCTAGAAATTATGAATATGCCAATCTCTATCGATCGATATTGGTAATTTTTGAACAGGTTCCTTGATGAGTGGATTGGACTCAATGCTAGCGTAGAAGGAACAGGCTCTCACATGCACCCGATTTCAGGTTCCAGGTTCGGATTTCTCGTCTGAGTCATTAATGTCTTTACTTTAGTACCGGTGAAGACTTTTCTGGGAACGATAAAACACTGACTTTTCCATCGGCTGTACAGGAAAAACACGCATTCAAATTGCCTCAACATGCAGTAAAAGCAGAAGGCTTGAAACACACCGAATGGTATTGATTAGCGCTGTGCTTTGTTCTTTATCCCTATGACAGTCGATAGACAGGTTTCCCAACAAGCAGGTAGCATTGATCCTGCAATCAATATTGATCGAGAATATCGACTTTTCGCCGCATCGATCAATCCAGGAGGGACATCGTTCGAAGACAGGCGACGTGGCCACAATCGGTGGACAGGCAACACAGCAACATTGTCTATTGATACAGTACGCAGCACCGGACGTACGTTTTTGCCTGACAGTAAACACCTACTTAGTAGAAGAAGAGATTTATCGCGTCGTTGAAACACATCTGTATCCGACGAATGCATCCGGTGAAGAGTTTCTCCCTACTTACCATTGGGCTTACCGTTCGGCTAGAAGCACGATGAACCCGCAACACTGACAACGGTCTTCTCGCCCGCATACGCAGAAATTTAGCAGCGAAACTCACCGCCGAAGATAATATGCATAAGGAAGACTACCCATCACCGAGCCTTTTACCTTGTTCTATTGTCACACCATCTCTCATGTGAAATGCGCTTTCAAATTATTACAGACTCCCGAGGAGTTTTCAAAACTATAAATAGATTTGTTGAAACAGCAGTTTTATCAGATTTACTTCTACGTATTCAAAGGTGTGATTGTATGGAGAAAAAAAGCGGTGATTGTGTAGAAATTCGAATAGTAGTGGACAAATCGACGGATATAAGCTTGAAAGCACGAAAATCTGCATTTGCTTCTCGAGTGTTTTGCTGAATTTAATCTCATAGAAGTGGGCAGGTCGTGTGGTACATGTTCGGCCTTTTTTATGTAGATTCGAGAAATTTGGTGAAGGTTGGTATTTGTGCAAATTGTTGAGGAAGGAAGAATTAACGAAGAGCTACGTCAACATCTTTGAAGCAACAAAATAGACCGGGAAGTGGAAGAAGCTAGACAAGTTAGTCTAGCACAAGTTGGGTGAGTCCCTGTGAGGTCGCCTTCTCGGCACCTGTGAAGCACAGAGGTGGAGTGCTTTTAGAGCGTAGCTCAACTTGCGCTAGACCAACCGACAGGCCACGTGAAAGATCTTGGTTATATCCGTTGTCGACTAGGAGGTTGTACTAAAGACAAACTCGCGGGTCTCGGGAATGTCCTAAAACTCTACCAACTGCTCCCATTGTTTAGGGCTTGGTGGCGTACCATCCTCCAATGCTTCTTCATGCTTGTCTGAATGTATGAGACGGTTTTCCATCGTCTGGCTCCCGCAAGTCATTGTTTAGGTCAAATAATCAATCTCAAAAGGGATTGAGTAACGCCGACATTTTATTTTTTATTCTCTCTCCTGCGAAGAGAGATATGTATGATACTATGATTTGCCAAACGCGAATTAGTAAAGTTTTGAAATTCCTGAAAAATCACGTTTCAGCGAAGTCCGCAATAGGAAGAAAATCGCAAATGCATTTTATTTACAGCAAACAACAACTATGTCTCTGCTCGAAAAGCGACTACAAGTGGATAGAAGCGATGCCGTAACTGCGTCCGTGGTCGTACGATATGGCTTGACAGAACTAATGCGTCCAATCGACTCTGAAACTCGGACACTTGAATATTTTGATAAACACGAGTGAGCCAACGATGTTCTTCCTGTTCAGTGTTCGAATTAGTCACCGCTCTCATCTAACTAACGCTTGTACTCTTACTCCGCCATTCAGTTGCGAACTGGAGGAAAAGTTTCGTAAATGAGCTTTTTTTTCAAAAAATGCCGGACCCAAACACCTACATTCACACCAAACTATATCCAATGAAAGATCAGACCATAAATCTGAACAAAAAGCCGAATGCAAGTATAAAGGCAGCGGGACTGACAAAGGGCCCAGAGTACTGTTTCAGAACAAAGAAGTCTTGGTTTCATATGTCGGTGCCACTTCGACTTTGTCATTTGCTAAGTATCCAACCTTTATCGATAAAAAAAAATCAGAAAACGCATGGTATTAGAGAATATTTTGTTCTGGAATGGTGTAGAATATGGTAGGTGTACAAAAATTTCACAAGTTTATCCCACACAGCTTCTGAAGAATCGGTTTGCTGATTTCGTGAGTCACCGCATCGCTAAATGTTTACGAGCTCCTAGACTACATTGTTCACTGGACTTGCAGCTACCAGCAGATTTTTTACGGGTTAGAAACGTTCTATAATTTTCTGCAACGACCTCATAGGAGCGGGTGACGCGCTATTGGAAAATTGAGTCAAGCAGCTACCACGTTTGATTCCAAATTCGTCTTCAAAAGTATTCGTAAGTCAAAATAAGTTCATCTTTGGGCAGGATGTTTATTATTGTTATCGCAAAATAGATCAGATTCACGTAACAGCCGACAACACTGTTCCGAAACTGCTCAAAGGAGGACATCAGTTTCCTACATTGGTTATATCCTTTCTTCTTTTCCACCACTAAGCTCGTCAACGACTTTCACCTATTTACGACTTGCTCATATTTCAAGACTTTGCTTTTTTTCTATGAATCGCTTGATGCTAGCGTTGTGCTGAAAATTTTATGGAAGTCCGAATACAGTCATGTGGAAGAGCAATCGAGGGGGGCGCCGTGGTCTGTCGCGTGCACCATGTATCGATTCCAGGTTCTTACGATTAGTTCGAATCTTCCACAGAGGCCCATCAACTCTGATCCCAGCGGAGCTAGTAAATTAGCAGCAGACATTCAGAGTAGAATAAAACACTGACTTCTTCATTGGTTGACCAATGCAAATCATTGTGTGTGGCCATGTGGCCGTGCGCTCTCAAATTTCCTCCTCGACATTCCGTAGATGCAGACTGCAGGGCGCATCTCGCAGAGGGATTGAGTAATGTCCACCTTTATCTTTTCATCTTTTATGCCCTTTGACGATAAGTCGCCTTGACCATTCAAAGAGCACAGTTTCGGTTCAACAACCAACCGGGGTTTCTATGGGTTTTTCCATTGGAGGACAATGATCCGGTCCCTGTTGTATTTCAATTGCCACTTTTGACTCCAGCGCTCTTCATTCCGCGGCCCGTTATCTAAATAAATAAATAAAATCTGCTAATGATTCCTTGTGCGCGTGCTGTCCTAATGTGCCGGCATCAGTCATTCTCTAATGGTCACTCTGGGTGCATCTACGGGTTGTGTGGTTCAGTTCATATCCACGGGTCTCGTATTCCGGGAGCTTCAGGATCTATTCGACCGCAAGTAGTGTACTGTTTCTGTTGTGTATAGAATCAGTGACAGCAGTGATATAAAGTGTAAATTATTCCCTGACGTATGAAAGCGGTAAATGGAGTAAGGTGTATTTTTTCTGCGCTGTGCTCTACTGCCTCGGCAGCTACCGAATAAACCGTCCTTCTTACGGAGCGTCTTATTGCGAACGCGAGTGGAGAAAAAGCAGACTTCCGTAGCTCATCAGTTTCTTTAGACTCATGTAGGACAGCTCTTGTTCTGAAATTCATTTTCTCATACAAGAATTTGCTGTGTTTCCCATAGGCTGGGCGCGTTGAGCGCAGTCGGAGGAAGCGTCGGCTGTCGCCTGCACCCGATACCAGGTTCCTGGTTCAGATTTCCCCCAGGCCAACTAAGCCTTCCATCCTTTCGGGGTCGGTGAATTGGTACAGACGTGTCTGGGAAGGATATAGCGCTGAATTGCTCATCGGTTGGCCACCGCACTCGCCTCCACGACATCCCGTAGAAGTAGAATGCGTGGCGCATCCCAAAGAAACTGAATAACGCCGTCCTTTATCCTTTATCCTATAGGCTTGAGATGCGACAAGGCAGAAATGTGTGAGACGGCGGCTGCGACCGCGTATATATGTCGCCTGCTCGGCACCTCACGGTGTTTCGAGCTTTCTTGCTCGCCTTATTTTCTCACATTTATCGATTTCTCTTTTTTCTTAGTATGTAGGAATTTCAGGGTAGGAAGGTGCATGTTTGGAATGGTGCATTAAAGGTACTTGAGCAGATTACTTTCTTACTCATCATCGGCCCATTTATTTCAGGTGGATTTTCGTGCATATTTTTATTATTTCTATTACAATAAGCGTTTAATTACTCAAGTTTGAGTTTGAGGTAAGCCGCGTGGCAGTTATCCATTGAAGTACCGATCGCACACGTCTCCAGGCACAGCAGTTTCCTTAGACGTTTTTCGGTCTAGGTTGTCTGATCACTGTTTGGACATTGTTTATGGTGTAACTCTTTGCTTATTCCTTTCATGTATTTTGTATTTGTATTTACTGTATTTTGTAGCTGTATTTGTTCAATATTACCTTGCTCATGTTCTGTGAAGGATTAATTACCCAAGTTTAAAGTGATTTGAGAGTGATCACCCAAGTATCTAATCCACGTAGAGTACTGTCCGATATTGGGCGCCCTGTTTGGGAGTGGTGAGCACTTCACTGTTAGAATGTCTTTTTGTTCTACGATTTGATCCCGTGGGTACAGCGCCCATTTCAGACTTCTGGTCTAGAAGAGAAAACTTTCCTAATCCGCACGTTTACAACGTGTGGATTAAGAAACCTTTCACTTACTGTTCGTTGTGTCAGAAGAAATATTCCAAGAATTTTTGAGAAATTAGAAAAGAAATTTTTTGTCAAATAGGAAAGAAAGCTCTTTTATAGGTAAGTCTTTGCTGTCAAAAAATATGCAGCTTTTGCAATTTTTTATTGACTCATACCAGCTCATATCGAGTAGCAAAATACGACATTTTTTAGGATTTCATTTTAGACCTTTTACATTTCCATTTTTGGATTAACCCTACATGTGAGAGAAGTTGTCAAGTCTTATTATTTTTCTTGTGAGACTAAAAGAAGGTCCTTTTGTCCTTTTTTTTATAGGAGCACTTTTCTCACCATATGCTTGTCCTTTTTTGTCCTCCAACCTTATCAACCCTTCGACCATTAATATATCGGCATTCACGCCTGATTAAAATATTAAACAAGTGCAGATGACGATGTTCCAGCCAACGATTGATGAATTGACGACTAGTGCTGGATATCGAATTAGTCAATGTTGTTAAGGACTCTGAACTGACCTCAAAGCACTTGACTCGCTCGCCGACGTCGTAGGAAACCGCGGTTCATCTGGTCGATTATGTCCGATAGCCCGTCGTCGCCGTAGAAAGCTGTCGTCCGATCATGACTGTTGAGCATTTGATTGAGGCTCATCGAGTAGGGAAAAGCCTGAAATGTACACTCCACCTGCAAAGCTTCTGGACTCCATAACAGAATGAGTATTGAGCCCTTGAAGTATACGGTGTTACGGGTAGTACCGTTCCTAGTGTCATTTTCTCATAACGAATTTCAAATAAGAAAAATATTCAACAACAGAAAAATCGGACAATATGACAACAAATGAGTCATTAACAACTCAGCATCTATCACTATCTAAAATGACACAAAGTAATCCGGAACTTCACCAAGTGATCGGCCAAACTCATATTCTCTCCAGTAAATACAAAAACATCTAGTTTTTCTACACCCTTGTAGAGGTCTAGAGTGGCTACAATAGAGGTTGTGAGTTGTAGGATGGATGCTCGGTTACGGTCGAAAATCTTGCGGCAGGCGCTGATACGCCAGAAGGATGTTCTAAGTTATGCGGCGCAGCGTCGCAGAGATGCGGTTCCGAATCCGCCCTGGCGCAGGGATTTTGATCGAATCTCAACACCCATCCAACAGCTCATGCACTTTTTGTTCAAATCAGGCAGACTCAATTGTACTCCTTAATATCTCCTAAAAGTTTGTCTGAATGGCCGGGCTCCAACCTTCTCAGCCGCTTTCTGAGTTTCTAAAAAAAAATTGCGAATGAGGTGACTTTTGTAGAAAAATATTATATAACTGGACTAAAAAACGCAGAAAAAGTGATTTACAACTTATACCCTAAAAAGGTAGATTGCTCAGCGGAAAATACTACCGAGAGTTTTTAATAGAGGGTTCTGAATTAGTACTTGTGAGCGACAAGATCGAAATCGAAGAGCTCGACTTTTTATGTACTAGTAGTGACCAAAACTAAAGATGGCACTAAACAAATCAAAGGAAGAGCTTGTGACGAACAAATTCAGCACCATAGAAGACCACGGAAGTGAAGAACAATTTGGAAAAGCGGCAACACTCTTCAATCTCGCGGGATCGGTAGAGCTAAACCTAGGGCATTCGGGCGAATACATAATGTTCCATTCAGGGCTTAACGGAAAGTCAATCTCAACACTAGGAGTTAATTAAGACTGAGGAACTGAAAATGACTCCAAGGCTAGGAATAACCTGAATCCTTCAGTGTTTCTTTTTTGTTTGTCCCACCAACAAATTTTTTGAAGTTCTACCTATCTCATTCTTGTCTGTGAAGGAGCAGTTTTCACAAATTTCTACAATTTTTTGCTACCACTCCATGAAATAGGCAAGTGCTCGCCACGTCGCTATGTGTGTCGTGGAAATTGCCATTCTATAAAAGAGTTTATGAGAAAGTTTCTAAAAAAAACTGTCAGGAAAGTTTGAAGAAAACGCTCTGCAAAGAGGTTAAGACAGACTCGTTGAAGTCAGTATGTATATGCTAAATGATGCTCGCTTAGGTGCAAAAGTGAGGCCACAAGGCAAGAACTGGGGAGCGTCTATCAAGACCCGTGTTCAACCGAAAATAATTTATTCTGGACTCACCCTCATTGGTCTCCGTGGAAGAAGTGCGTCAGCGGGTTCGGATGCTTCAGTACACGTAACGATCGGCAAGAGCAGCGCCATCAGGCATATCAACCAGTGCATTACCTGAAACAGGCAGTCATCACTACGATCAATCTGGGAGACTTTGCAGTGAATACAAGACGCGAAGCACGATCTTTGAGTAGCTCGTTTAAAAATCGACTCTGCACACATGAGAGGCTTCGAAGAAGGAATTCGTTCGGCCGAAGATGCGGTGAAATGACTCGCAACGTGATTAAAAGGAAACGTGGTTGATTAGGTTCGAAATCATTAGGAACGTCTTCAATGTTGAGGAGGCAAACGCCCATCATTACCAATCAACAACTTCGTAGCTCTCATCGAAAATTCGGTGGCAACAACAACGGCAAGGCGACTTGAAGCTACTATGAGTTCGGGTGTGTTTTCAGAAAATGCTCTTGAAATTCGAAGTAGATGTGGAAGGGTATTAGTGCACAGCGCACAGTTGGAAGAGACAGTTCATTGTTTTCGAACTGGGAATTTAAATCCTTTCCAAAAAGTGCAAAATTGACGTTGGCATGTGTTAATAGCCAATTTCCGGACGTTTCTAATGATCGAAATGCGTCACGGATTTCCTATAAGTGTGCCGTCGTGGTGCCACTTTTCATTAATATTGTTCCTACGTAAGTGATTGTCAAAAATGATTTGGCTTTATTCTTTCTTGGCAAGCCACTTATTAGTTCTGATCCGGGATTGAGGATAGCTCGGCTGGAATTTCGCTGAACCACCTCGTGTGCTGGATGCATCTCTTCTGTTTCCATCAAGCCCGACATTTGTATAATGGCGGTTTCGTCCTTGAATCTTGGTAAGACAGTTGAATTCTGCAGATTCTGCAAGATTTCTCTAAAGCGTTTTATTGAGATATTGAAACGAGAAACGTCCAGAGAAGCAGATAAAAGCGATGAATAGGTTATTATTTTAATTTAGCCGAAGGTTTGAGATATAAAAAGATACTCTTTCAAGTAGAAGGTTTTCTATATAATAAAGCAAAGCGAAAATAAAAGCCTAAAATTACAAAATTTGCCTTCTTTCAGAGTGGTTAGTTTTGCCTATTATCTAAAGAGGAGTCTTTTTTGTTAAAACGCCTCATCGGTGGAGAGAAAGGTGTTATAGCTTTTTTGAATGGGTAAAAATCATCGACGGCAGTTTAATAAAAAAAATTGATGCAAGGAAAACTGCTTCAAGAAGTTAAATATAATCGCTATATTCTATGTATTATAATGCAGCGTAGTTAAAGATTTATTGGAATTATAAAGGTCATTAAGCTTACATATAAATATAGTATGCCGGCCGGGCGCGTGGAGCGCAGTCGGAGGAGGCGCCGGCTGTCGCCTGCACCCGATACCAGGTTCCTGGTTCGAATTTCCCGCCCAGGCCAACCAAGCCTTCCTTCCCTCCGGAGTCTGTGAATGCGTACCAGACTTGTCTGGGAAGGATAAAGCGCTGACTTGTTCATCGCCTGGCCACCGCAAGTCATTGTATGGCCAAATACGCATTGAACTCGCCTCCACGACATCCCGCAGAAGTAGAATGCGTGGCGCATGCCAAAGGGGATTGAATAACGCCGTGCTTTATCCTTTATGCCGGCCAGTTAATCCTATCTTGTTAAACGTCCAACTTAACCCTGAGATAAAGAAAGAATCTTACTTGGTCTGCTACTTGATATGATCTGATGACTTGATATTCCCTTAATTCTTCCTCTGCTGTAGAAAGGGTAAAGATTATTTTAAGAGGGTACTTATTGCCAACACTTCTCACAAGGACTAACACTTTGATCTTGGACAAATTTTCTAGGTCGCTTTCAAAGAGTCTCTTTTATTATCTGTTGTCGATCTAGTTCACGAAGGGATTCAGGACTCCAGTAAGCAAGCCAGTGGATTGGAAATGAAGGTGATAATGAGAATCCCAATGCAAACTATGACAGGATGTCGTCATACTCATGCAAAAACTGCCGAATTTGGCGTTAAAAGTTCTCCTCATTGATCGTTGTCTCACCGCAAGAACTTATATAGCATTATTCCTTCGGTTTCCTTCTAAAAAAGATCGCATAGGAGAAATATGCTCGTGAAAAATGCTAATCAAAATTTTCTTTCGACAGCTCAAGATCCTGAACGGCCAAGTTATCCAGCCTTTTATTTGCCAAGTCTATGGAAAATTTATCAGTTTTTTTCTAAATCAAGTTGCTGCGAGTGAAGTTATGATTATTTCAAATTGGATTCGGAAAAATTCCGGTCCACTTAAAAAAGTTGAAAAGAAACCCAAAGAATGCTTTTCGAAAATCTTACATTAGTTAATACAAATAATGAAACATATGTGAAGCTTGCAGTTTGGATCAGTTGGTTTCTTTATGGTCGATGAAGAGCTGAACTGAAACAAATGAATGAAGCCGCATCTCGCGATTCATCCTCGAGTTCGTCAAGAGTAGTACTTTCAAGAGCCTCACAAAATTGTTCATAACTCAAACCTGCACTGGCGTGCAATCGTCAGTTCGACCGATCTAAATAACCGGTGGAAGCAGACGGTGACGGGGTTATGTCAAGTTGATGGAAACTGTGAGATGACTGCGTTCACCCATGAGCCAAGGAAGAGCCCAGGAATATCTCCCATAGAGAACTCCGCAGCCAGCGAAGAGAACCGAGCATATTGCCACGTTGGCCGCACATCAGTAGCAGAAGCTGCCGATTTCGCCGACATTGAGCCATAGTGCGTCTGAAGATGACAGGATGCTCGAAATACCGTGTAAACAAACAGCATCCACCCAACAATCACGCAAGCGGAATTGTCACAGAAACCTACAATAACAATTTCGATGTCTCTAAATGGCAGAACCTGGAGATGACAGCTTCAGACCGTCGAATGTTTTTCTTTTTTGGAAAAATTGGCTCAAATAAACATGGAGCAGATCTTAGAATCCACTGCAGAAACATTCAATTACTCACGAAACGAAAGAGACCTCTAAAATTATGAGTTTTTCCAACAACCTGTGAGACGAAAGAAAAATGAGTGCCAACAAGAAACAAGTGCAGTAATGCTATAATTTGTTTTTTTTTATTTCAAAACTTCTTATTTCGAATTGTGTCGATGAGCAGGAAGCTCCGGCTTTCGCATTTTCCCGGGCAGATCATAGATAGGTTCAGTTCCGTTCACGCGAGCTGTTTCCGTAACTCAATAAAAGGTGTGTGAGATATTTTCTGATCTAGCTGAAAGCGAGGAAACGCATGTCGCTTTAGTGATGACCGTATAACATTAATGGACAGTCAAATTCGTTTCATGATATCCACAAGAAGTCGAATTTGATGCTTTTCAGGATATGTGACCAAGGCGTTGGACATTTTCCAATTTCCTGCTTTTTCAACAGCAATGGAGTTGGCCGGTGAATTATGCTTGTTTGGTTATTATTATTAACGACCGATATGACGCTCTTCGTGTCCCTCGAGCGAGGAGGATCCATTGGACCACTCTGGCACGCGACAGGGACGAATGGAGACGCTGCTGGCACCCGCTCGAGCAATTCGATGATCAACGGGACGACAGGTGATACAGGTGATTTGGTTATTCCTTTTTCCTTCTGATCTATTCCAATTAAAGGATAAAGATGGGCAATATTCAATTTCTTTGGAGAAGAGTGACGCTTTCTACGTGGATGTCGTGGAGGCTATTTAAATGCGTATTTGGCCTATACAATGACTTGCGGTGGCCAGGTGGCCCGGTTGGTTTCTCTGGGCGGAAAACTCGAACCAAGAACCTTGAACCGGAGTATACGCGACAATCAGCGCCTTCTCCAAATATGCTACCATGCGTCTCTTTCTTTATTTTTTTTTATTACGCGACAGATTCGAAAAAACAGACATCAGTGTATTTTCGAATCGGTCGCATCTTTCTTCTGGCGACTCTGCCCCTCAATATTAGGAATAAAGCTCAAAGTACTAAGGACGTCGTCAACCAATTTCCTTGAGTTATGCATCACGCATCTTGCGCCTACGAGATAATGAGGAGGCGACTTGAATGCGTGTCTCGCCTAAACAGGTTGCGGTGGTCAGTCGATGAACAAGTCAACGGTTATGAACTCGAACTAAGAAAGCCGATTCTGTGCACGGACATCAGCCGCGCCATCTTTCGGCTGCTCGACATTGTATTCCAACAACAAATTATTTCAAACATCCTCGATCTTCTGATCGATTTTTATTATGCCTGAAGTTCAAAGTCAAAGAAGAAGAGAACAACCAGAAGTCGGACTTCTTAACCTATCGAATTCTCAAGGAATTCAACCTCATGCTGGGCAAGTATGAAGGTCTAGAGAGGATCTCTGATCAAGTCTGCAAAAAATTTGTCGAAGGTTAAATGTCAAAGAGTGCTGCAAAAATGTTTCTTTATTGGGGCCCTGTTCACATGGCTGATATTCACATTGTCTTCATAATCTGTCCATTTCCTTTTGTTCCCTGACACTCTTTATGTTAGACAATATCCTATACCTTGAGCAAACATATAAATAAATAATAATAGGAATACTAGAAAAACCTTTGGTTAATTGTCACATTTTGTACTTCTCCATTAAAATGATACCTACGAAATTTTTAGTAGTGATGTAATGACACAGAATCAGTACGTTGGCTTATGCTTGTGAGAGCCGACCCTAGCGGTGGATTCTACTCCCACAACAGCCATTTTTTGGGAACAACGTAGTTGAGCTGCATAGCGATTCAGTGGAATCTTAATGGTTTTTAAAACAACATTTCTCTTTATTTGCAATGCAACTTTTAATTAACGCACTTATTTTTGGTATTTATGAAGCAGAGGGCCCGTGAGCGAAAAATGGAGACTCTTGGTTGGTTGTTAGGAGGATGTTTAGTTACGATCAAAACTCTTGCGCCAGGCGGGACTCGAACCCGCATCTTCTGCTTTCCGGGCGGCGATGTTCGCCTTACACCACCGGCGCTGTTTTGACCGAACAGAACATCCACGATATCTTCCTAGCAATCTCGCCTATCAGCACTCACCAGTGATATCGGGATGAGCCGGCCGCTGATATCAGCATGGAACCGGTTAAGCTGAAGGTCTTCGTAGAAATGATGTTTTTCATTCTTGCTTAAGCCTAGAATGGCTGTTATAGAACTGTTATAGAACAGCCATTCTAGGCTTAAGCAAGAATGAAAAACTCTTGGTTGGGTTCTGTGTTCTGCTCCGCGGACGCCAAGGAGAACGCAGACTGAGCAAAGGAAAGAACTCCAGAATGTGGCCAAATTTAACACAGATGTGGTAGGTGGATTACATCCTAGGGCACTTTGTATAGGCATGGGTCCTTTGCTCCATAAGTACCTATTTTTCTTATGATTGAGCAAGAAGAGATGCTTCGTAACTGCATAGAAGGTCGGAAAGTTTATAAAATTATAGATAAGACCCAATGTTCCCCTATTCTTCTTTAGGCCTTCCTACAGTAGAAAAAAAACTGGTTTTACTATATAGGTTAGCGCAGTGGGATATGGTATGTAGGGCAGAATTTTCACTGGGTATATGAAGCCCATCCACCCTCCATCACATGCGATTTATTCTCCGAAGCGCTCGTTCTCTACATGTCGAGAAACAGGTAATGAGAGTCCCTATCCGGTGCTTAATCAGCAAAATCATAATTAAAATTAATCGGTATTCGTCGACACCGCTTACTGTCCGACGGCAATAATACTCCTCCGAATCCCGTGTTCACTCTCTCAACCCCTCCTCCCCCCTCCCCCTTCCGAAATATGTACTTCCTTTCCTATGTGCTGGCAAAGAAACGGAGTGAGAGTTAAGCACGCACATGTGACACTGAGTACCGATTCACGTGTAACTACGTTGCCACGACGTCTATGACACCCCCTCTGCACTCTGACACACATGCCACGACTTCTGTTGGACGTCTTCAAAAATCCGACACACACTGGACGATATTGATGGAAAATGCTGATCCCCCTTATTCACGCTCCCCCCTCTAATGGTCCCCCTTTGTTGGTTCTCTCCTATTGGTCGCCCTTACTCGGAATCCCTACGCAAGTTGGACGACATCTTTAGAGCATCTTCTGAATCTCTACGCAAGTTGGACGACGTCTTCAGAGCATCTTCTGAATCCCTACGCACGTTAGACGGCGTCTTCAGCATGCCTTTTGAATCCCTGCGCACGTTAGGCGACGTCTTCAGCACGTCTTCTGAATCCGGACGCACACTAAACGACGTCTATGGCATGCCTCCTAATTCTTACGCCCTGCATTCGATCCCCATTCATACTCTGACGCGTTGCCCCTTGAATATCTCGTTAACTTGGACGATCAGCCGCCAAGGATATAGTTCGCCAGCAATCGCCCATGGTTGAGCTCAAAGAAAGCCCGGCTGGCATACGCCGCACTGAAGTAGGCATCTTTTGGCTTCAGTCCCCGTCCCCATGACGGACATGTGACATTAGCCGATTATATATAGTAGGATAACACCGGCTCCGATTTCCTGAACTCTATTTCTGGACTTAATTACAGTCGATACAATACGTACAACGCACAATTGTTCCTTGCCTTCATCTTCACCTAAACTACCATTGACTGTGTGGTAACGTGCTCGAACACCACGCTTATGCAAAATGCAAATAAAATATTGGAATAGTCGCAGAACCTCCCGTTCACTTTGCCTTGAAGAGTTGGATGAGTAGGTCTCGGACACTCTGACTATTATACATTGGATCCGAATGAATCATTTTCGGATATCCGATTCGGATAACCCGATCCGAATCATCCAAAATCCGGTGTCCGCAGAATTGTCGTTATCCGAATCATCCAAAAATCCGGTGTTCCCGAAATCGTCGTTATCCGAATCATCCAATTATCCGAAAATTTTCGATCGGATCCAATGTATACTGACTATGTGCTTGAAAGTACGGCGGGATAAGCCCCTTTATAATGCGACACATGCATTACCTCTACGTGATGCTGTCGAGGCAAGGTGAAGGCATACTTGATCCACACAATGACTTGCGGTGGCCAACAGATGGACATGTTGTGCTTTGTCCTTCCCATGCAAGCGTGACACCAATTAACTCTGTGCTGTCAAGCGATTCACAGAAGTTATCCTCGAATGTTGGCGAGATCAAGAGCAAGGAACTATGCATACTACGCTAAGAGAGGCTAGCTCCACGGTTTATCAATCACGAAGCTACCGGTGAGCGACGAAACAGATGTGGAGCATCGCACCCTGGACTGAATGCGAAATGAACTCTACACGAACTCCTGCCATTTTCTCCAGCGATTCGTCACGTCATTTGGTAATTCGTTGAAGAGAACCTCTCCTCCTCTTTTGGTTTGCCCCTATCCTCAGTTAAAGGAGTCCTTTTCCATCACTACAGGATACGGATTACGGAGATGTCGAATTGCTCCTTGGGGCAATGCTGGTGCCATAATGCGGCCAGCAAAGCCGTAAAAGTCAAATTCAAGGTGATTGGGTTCAAAAAGTGAAGGATGGAATCACATTTCTCGGAAGGGTTTAAACATAGAATCCCAGGCTTCATTAATCCATTACAACATCTTGGCAAAAGTCAAAGTGATAAACAGGCATACATTTCGCCTGAAAAACAGAAGCAAAAGTTACTGAAGTTCTGACAGATTCGAGCTTACGCTACCAAGATAAAATCGTATTCAAAAAGGCAAAGGCTCAGGCTCCAACTCCCTTCATTCCGAATCTATTAGGTTATCCCATAATTTCCCACCGTTTTTTTTTCGACGGTTCGGATTTCGCCGGCGATCTCTTGCTCAGCGCTATACAGTATCACATTTTTTCCATCCTGAATTTTGTCAATTTTTAGGTCGTTGAAATGAAAAGTGAAAAGTGGCCATCTGCGCAGTCGCTTCTCTCCGCTTAGGTTTGGAATTTTCGCGAAGTTTTTCATAGCATTTAGAAGACAATGTTCTGCACTAGAAGAACAGTTGTTGGTCGTAATTGCTCATTGGTCCTTTATTGATGTTCAGGTCATCAAATTGGGACGCCCGAAGGAGAAGATTTGTGTTTACCGACAGCTTCTGCTCTGAGGTGGACTTTTTTGCCTGGTGTTATATGTCTTTCGAAAGAGGATGTCTTGCTCAGTAAGAATTTGTGTCGCGATTATTGGCTCATGCTGATTTGTGTCAAATATCAAAAACTGATCAAGGAGAAGGAGTTGCTGATGAAGATGATTTTTCTCTTTTTGGAGTTTTGTTGACATTTTACAGAAATCAGCATGAGCCAATAAATCGACATGAATTCTTATAGGGCAAGTCATTCTCTTTCGATCGACATAGGACAAGGAGCAAAAAAGTCCAACCACAGAGCAGGAGCTGTCTCGGTAAAAACAAATCTTCATCTTCGGACGTCCCAATTTGATGACCTAAAAATCAATAGAGGACAAATGAGCAAATAGCACCAACAAATGTTCTTGTAGTGCAGAACATTGTCCTCCAAACGCTCTAAAAATTTCAAACCTAAGCGGAGAGAAGCAACTGCTGCAGATGGCCACTCTCCACTTTTTCACTTTTCACTTTAACGACCTCAAAATTTACAAAATTCAGTTAAAAAAGCTCAATATATATTCTGGTAGAGCAAATCATTCTCTTTCGAAAGCTGTATAGCGCTATGCGAGAGATCGCCGGAGAAATCCGCAAGGAATCGTTGAAAAAACGGCGGAGACTTATGGAATAACCTAATACACAGTAACAGATCTCGCTTTGTGGGATACTGCTCATTGTAGAATTCACAGATACAAGGGTATATTTCAAGGTTTACAGCTGCTGTTATCGTTAGTTCACACTCAGCTCTTCCTGAACGATATCAACCATTTCGTTCTCATCATAGCTAAAAGCCCTTAGTCCAAAGTCAACCTTTCAAATCCAGAATGCATCAAACGTTTCATACACCTTGTCGTTAACTCAGGGTAGAACGGATAAACCAGAGCAGACAGCTTCATTCTTTGTCAAGTAGCACCTGGTGTTCGGATAAGGAAAAAACGGCGTTTCTATCCCTTTTGGGATGCGCCACGCATTCAACGTCTACGGGATGTCGTGGAAGCGATCTGAATGCGTATTGCCATGCAATAACTTGGACGTGGTGGAACGATTAACAACTCAGCGCTTTATCCTTCCCAGATAGCCTCGTACCAATTCGCTGACCCCAGAGGGATGAAAGGCTGATTGGCGTGGGCGGTAAATCCGAACGAGGAACCCGGCGTTAGGTTCACGCGATAGTCGGCGCCTCCTCTGACTGAGCCCATAATTTTTCAGTGCTAATATATTAGGTTGTCCCATAAGTCTCCGCCGTTTTTTTTTCAAAGATTCACTGCAGATTTCTCAGGCAGTCTCTTGCATAGCGCTGTACAGCTTTCGAAAGAGAATGATTTGTTCTATCAGAAAATGTATTGCATTTCTTTTTCCACCATGGATTTTGTCAATTTTTAGGTCGTTGAAGTGAAAAGTGAAAAAATGAAAAAGTAGCCATTTGCGCACTTGTTCTCTCCGCTTAGGTTTGTAATTTTTTGCGCAGTTTTTTTTTTGAGCATTTGGAAGACAGTGTTCTGTACTACAAGAATATGTGTTAGTGCTATTTGCTCATTTGCCCTTTATTGATTTCTAGGCCATCAAATTGGGACGTCCGAAGGAGAGTGGTTATTTTTGCCGACAGCTCCTGCTCTGTGGTTGGACTTTTTGGGTTGGTGGTATATGTCATTCGAAATACAATATCTTGCTTTATAAGAATATGTGTTGCGTTTATTGATTTCTATTGAATGTCAACAAAATGCCAAAGAGAGAAAAATCGTCTTCACCAACAACTCCATCTCCTTCTTCAGTTGTTGATATTCGACGAAATCAGCGTGAGCCGATAAACGCGACACAAATTCTTGCTGAGCAAGACATCCTCTTCCGAACGACATATAATACCAAGCAAAAAAGTCCAACCACAGAACCGGAGTTTTGGTAAAAATTCGGACGGAAAAGTCGGAATTCCCAATTTGATGACCTAAAAATCAATAAAGGACAAGTGAGAAAATAGGACCAACAAGTGTTCTTGTAGAACAGAACATTGTCTTTTTTTGCTATAAAAAACTGCGCAAAAAATTACAAACCTAAGCGGAGAGAACAAGTGCGCAAATGGCTACTTTTCACTTTTTCACTTTTCAGTTCAACGGCCTAAAAATTGACAAAATTCATGATGAAAAAAGAAATGCAATACATATTCAGATAGAGCAAATCATTCTCTTTCGTCATCTATGCAGCGCTATGCACCAAATGAGAATAAGGTGAAGAAATCTGAAAACTTAGCTTTCCCATTGAGCCACGCAACAGCAATCTTCTTACACATTTTTCTATTCGGTAATTTCTAAAGTATGGAAGAGAATACCTCGAAAAACTTCCTTGCTACCAATGAATTAACGAAGGCTGAGATCGTAGTATGCACGAGTAGTCCAGAAGATCTGTGGCGCACTTGCTGAATGTGATGGCAACAGAATGAATAGGAAATGCTAGTAAGCACTCCAGGTAGGCCATCTGATATCTTGCTGTTGATATATTTCCTCAACAGAAGAGAACGTGAATTTTCGGTCTGGAAAATAGATCAACGGGGGCATAAATTGATTCGAAAAGAACCCCTAGTGCAACTAGAGTACTTGGCGCGATATGGCACTTACGATGCAACGTAGCTTCGCATCTGGTGAAGGTGCTAGCGTTGTGGGCGTGTTGGATGAGAGCTGTTCTCGATATGAACTGGAACTATTAGGGGGGGGGGGGCCAAAAGTAATGAGACACCCCACGCCGTGTCCATATATCTCGTGGCTGGAGTCTGGTTTCGTGCTTGTTGTATTTGTATGTTTGTATGCTACTTACTGAAGCCCATCTGAAAAGTTACCACTTCCGCCCTTTCCAGAAGCATGCCAAAAACCCCAGCCTGTCTCATGCCGAAACCCCAGTCTGACGAGTCGACCTGTGTCGCTCAAATCTCCCCCAATTCCCAACCCCGAGCAGCCTGGGCTCAATATTCACGCAAGATGAGAAGTACGTCTTCTACCTTAACCCTGCCGAGCAGCGAGTCTGGGTGAAGCCTGGTGAATTGTTACCGACCTTCGTTCGGCGAGATGTTCACGGCGAGAAGCATCTTTGGAGCTTTTGGGTCTGCGCCCATGGATCGGTTTACCGGAGGCTGTTTCCCAAGAGCACCGCGATGAACTCCAAGGCCATGGTGAACGAAATAGAGGAGATGGGCGGGCGACTCGCTCTTATTCAATCGCAGCGTTTCAAGAAGGTTCTCCTCTTCGACAACGCCGCACCCCATCGGGAACAAGTAAGCACGGATAAGCTTGGCCAGCTGGGCTACGTTCACATGCCTCATCCACCGTATTCGCTGGACATCTCTCCATGCAACTACCACTACTACTTGAGCCTATAGGCTTCATGGTGGGAAGCGACACAAGGACCCAATCAGACCTCGACAACCATAACGACCAGTGGATCAGCACCAGGCCCAAGCAGTTCTGGAAGGATGGGATCAGGCAGTTTGCTGATCGATGGCAGAAAGGTCATTGAGCTTAATGGCGAATACACTCCTCAGCATCGTTGAGTTGTAATTGAGTTATAAGGAGATAAAGATTTTTTTTTTTCATTTTGTCTCATTACTTTTGGCCCCCCCCCCCCTAATAGAAGCGCTTGGGATCTTATCACTGAAACGCTTTTTTGTTCTTGCAAAAGAAGAACTGAAGAAGCGAAGGATCAACGTCGCTTCTAGAATACAGCCCCTTTAACGAATAGCACTTTCACAATCTATTTTTTAACACTGAAATGCGACTTATACTATTTCCACTTCAAACTGGATTCTTTTTAGTTTGAATCCAGACACTTGCAAGAACAAAAAATATTTTGTAAACCAAGAAGACTGATCTAAAATTTCAATAGACATGGTCTAATAAAGTCAAGATTATCTTTTGTTAGAAGAAAAATTTAAACAAAAATTGTGCTTCGCATGGGGTCTCCCCCAGCAAGGAAAATGACATTGTTTGATTAAACAGGAAATCCTCAACATTGGCCTTCATACAGTAGGTACGCGTGTCTTGGCGCACAGGGGTGTGAAAACGTGCAGCGGGAGGTGCGGAAACACGAGGTGACCCCCTGCTCCTGCCTTAGACCTGGTCTTTTTCCTTCGTCGACGCTGTTGTCGGCGACGTCGGCGACACTGCTACGGGAACAGATTGCGCGAGCGTGATTATCATACAATATTAATAAATTTAGCTTGAAAGGCGCAGTATTTGCTTGTGTCTGATATAAAGAGACTGTGCCACACTTTCTTACTGTCACAGCATTGCCTAGTGTTTTGATAGTGTAAATGCTGTTTTCGCGTACAAATCTATCTATTACACATTGAATCCGAATTGTCATTTTCGGATATCCCGATTCTCATCATCCAAAAATCCGAGGCCCGAGAAATTGCCGTATCCGAGTCTTTCAAGAATCCGAGGGTCCGACAGTGCCGTTATCCGATCCATACAATTAGCCGAAGATTTTCGGTGGAATCCAATGCATAGTATCCAGGGATGTGCGGAAATTTTTCTGGAAAAAGCGGAAGACGAAAGACGGAACGGAAACGCTCAAAAATGGCCGGAAACCGGAATACGAAACGCGGAAACGGAAATGACGCATGTTCGCCATTTTTTCCAAGAGTGCATCTGAAACGGCGTCAGAAGCGGCTTCTTTTGCACATTTTCTTGCTCAGACCTTTGCGAGCAGCAGAATCCTCCACAATTTAATGCTCATCCTCATCATAACAAAATAACGAAGCATGAATTCATAATACTGTTATGATATCCTTTTAGCCATGGCTAGAGCAATAAACGAAAACAAATTCAGGGTCTAGTTCCTGCGACGAATTTTTCGCTGACTTTTTTGATGCCACTATTTTTTGAATGGTACACTTGACAGACTTTATCACTTGAGATTACTTACAGACCCGCATTAAAAGATACTGACTGGGGTGAAGTCTAAAACTAGAGTAGCCGCCTAGATCATTTTCCGACCAGGAAGGATATTCTTCTCAACACTTTTGGAAACCAGTGACATCATGGACGACGTGGCGACTGCACAGATATCTGCGTACCCAACATTAGCAGTTACATTAATCACCCAAAGCAGTACTCAGAATGCATTCTGGGATCTAAGGTGATAATTGGATGACTGTTTAGTCGTGGTGGATCCACACATTCCACAGGAATATTCAGTCTCTGCCAGCCTAGAAAGCCTACGCACTAAGTGACGCAGCTGGACAGCTCCAAGATGGTTCTCGAAGCAATACTTTTGTGAAAGAATTCAATAAGTCACCATAGTCAACCAAAATAACAGCTCATACTAGATATTCGTGATGCTTCATTAAAAAAAATAAATCGCATAACTCCATATGGCTGAATATCACATCTAAAGAATTTTTAAAAAATTTTGCACCTTTGATCAGGAACACCGATGTAATCTTGGAGGGACAACTGCATTCCACAGCCTTCACTGAACCGTTCGTTTCATGATACTGATACTTACTAAGTTTTTGTAGCTATCTGTAACTAGTGGGGAAAAATTTCATGATCACTCAAATGTTGAGTGCATTTTCATAGCATACACTGCATAAAGAGCCTTTGTGGTACACTAGTTTTGTCCCGCACCTAGCCGTTGCCATTTTTGAGTGCTTTTTTTGGTAGTCTAACCAATTCCAAGATTATTAACACTAGAGTTGACAAACAGTATTTCTCTCAAGGACTCTTTTTAATTGATATGCTGACTGTGTTCAATAGAAAACAGTGTGGAACAATGCCCATTTCCGTTTCCGCCTTCCGGCCCAAAAACAGGCGGAACGCGGAACGGAACGGAAGAGCCCAAAATGGCCGGAAACCGGTATTCGGAACACGGAAACGGAAATTCCGCACATCTCTGAAAGTATCTATGTACACATCTAGAAAGAGCGAAATAAATTACAAAAGAAATACAACCTTCCATACTGCACAAAGTAACTTCACGAAAACGGCATTTACGTGTTTCTTCTTCCCCAAACGAGTCCTGTATAATGCATAGATTCCGGAGGGATGAAAGACCTGGTCGGCCTGGCAGAGAAATACGAACAGAAACCTGGAGAAAGAAATTACTGTGCATTTTTACAGCGTTTATATCTTCTCCAAACTGCAGCCTACGTACAGAATTATCACAGAAATATTAGACTGTAGCATAATTAATCTCCGGAACGGACACCTTACATCAATCTGCTATGACTCAGCTTAAACACAACTATACTAATCGATGTGAAAACTTTCGGAATCTAAACATCTTTGCCAACAAACAAGTAATATACATAATCCTTTACAGTGAAAACTGAGATCACAGGGATTCACGAAGTCAAGGAGGGCACACTCAACAACGGTCAAATTGGTGAATTGTTTCAGACGCAAGTGAAAACCAAGAGCTCGAAAAAGGGAGTAGTCAGTGGAGGAAAGCTCGGGAAAGTATGGTGGGTGGGGAAGAACTTTGATGGCTGGGTCAATTTTCGCTGAGTGATTTGTGAGGTGTGGGGCCTGGCGCTGTTGTGCAACAGGGGCAGCCCTCCTCTATTCACCACTGACGGCCACAATTTTTGCAACTTCTCATACATTCGTCTACATCACAGCAGTAAAACTCTGCTGTGATCGCCCGACCAGGTTGCAAAAAAGCTGCAATGGATTACACCTTTACAAGACCACCGCAAAGGTAGCATAACTTTTTCAGGGTGAAGGTCGGGTTTAGCAAAGGACGTTGGAGGAGCATCCTTATCTACCCAGACAATTCCCCGCTTTCTGTTGTTCGACATCTTCTCCACCTTGCCGATTCCCGCCAAATGTCTTGCTACCGTACTATGATGGACGCCAAGGTCCTCCGCTAACGTACGTGTATTCGTCTCCGGATTTGCTTTAACGGGTCCCTTCAAAACTTCATTGTCGAGCGACGACCTACCTGCGACCGTGTTTTACTTCGGGATCAAAATAGCCAGAAGCGAATTTCTCGAAGCAGAGCCTCACCATTCGTTTGCAATGACAGTCCGTCCCAAAACAGTTAGACAGTTGCTATGTTTACGGGATGCCTCTGCAGCAGAATGTCCTAATTTCGTAAAGTATGATCACTCGATATTCGCGTCGGTTCATGATTTTACGAAGCCCTGCAAAAGGTCGGCTAGAAAAGTTAGGGCGACATCCACATTTGTTTTTTTAGGAGCAAGAAAAAACCTACCGAACGGTACGTGAGGTTTTCCTAAGAAAGAACGATTTTGGGTAAAACACTTATTTATCTATACATACCTCGAAAGGAGATTAATTTTGCGACAGCATGATATAGCTATGATGTTGCTACAAGGAAGTTAGTGCCATAAATTAACGTTTTGCTAAAGGAACTATGCATCTAGGGAACTTCTGCCCAACTAACGTAGCAACTTTTATTTTCTTTGCTCCTTTCCGATAATTTTGTATTTTTTCACAAGCGCTATAAACATGGTTTATTACAACTCATTCTTACGACTTCCTTGTTAGTAGGTGCAGCCAAATGCTAATGAATAAGCCCGAATCGCTTGCGCATTTGCATATTATTAATCCTAGACGACTATTGAGATATGGATAGCAATCAAGTAGGATTAAGGCGCAACATAAATGGCAGACCTTTGAAAGCAACATTGGCATTACCTTTTCTAAATGAGGACACGTCTTTGAGAGTGCATACATATCAAATGCAGCAATATTTCATTCTACTGCTGTTTCACCGCTTTGCCACTCTCGCCTCCTTTTCAGGACCAAAAAGGGTTCAAACTTCAACAGTAACGTAGCACAAAGTTGGTCAGCCTAAATAGATTTTTTGTACTCGGATCAAGGAAAAAACTTTTCTGTACGAAGATAACCAATACTTGAGTAACCGTCATTATATCAAAAGCGCGTTCGCAAGAGGTGCTGCTTTCCCGTTCAACCCGATTCAAGGCTCTCCGTTAGAGTTTCGCACTCAAGTCCGGAGACCTAGCTCTCCTAGCGAGCTGAGAGTGAGGGAGAGTGTGAGTAGGTGTACGGTGAGCATCAAGAGATACAGTGCGGTCATGAATCGATGTGCTGAATGCGATCTTCTGCGCATATATCCTGATTATATCGAGTGTTCCGTCGTCGTGTCGTATCGATTGCCGTATTGATTGAAATGAGGCTAACAAGGCTATTGTTAGTGAAAAACCGTGTTGTTCCAGATGCGAAGTGCTCTCCGTTAGAGTTTCGTGAGTTTCGTGTCGTGAGCAATGGTGCCATTGAAAAGGATATCGTCACGACAGCATAGGTCAGTTGCAATGTGGATTTTACGGTGGGTAATGCTTGCGAGGAGTTAGAACAAATAGTGAGGGCCATAAAACGGTTGCCAGTAAAGGAAGAAAAGGAGTTGGGAGAGGCGCGGATAGCGAGAAAGTACCGCACCCAGCTGCCACAGGTGATTGAACGTGACGTAAAGCAAGTTCGTGAAGTGATAGAAGGGTTAAAAGGATCCTTTCAAGGGTATAAGCAGTTTAGCCAGGAATTGTTCAGTACGTGAAGAGCAAGGGGAATGAGACTCTAGAATATTTAAAGGAATATTTTGCTGTCACAGAAAGAGAGTTGGTAGCGGATATATGTGACATGTTTCAGACTAATGTGAAGGAGGACAGCACCGTGCTGGGGGAGTTACAGCAGTCTCAGCAGAAGCCATGGTGCCACATGGTCAGAAGAAGGAAAAAAGGACACAAATATGGAAAATGGTAAGCATATTCAACACAGTCCAGATGTTAGAAGTTTACACTGCTGCAGCTTTAGGAACAGATTTCAGCGTCACGCTGATATGACAAGGAACTCAGATCAGACTGGGGCACGCTACGCGCCACCCATTTGGGACCATCGAGCAGCGCGCCAGGCGCGTCTCCTCTCCCTCATCGTCAACTTTAACTTTCTTCCCATTTTTTGTGATTTGATTACCGCGTTCTTTTAAAAATATTTCTGTCCAATCGTGTTCAGGTTGCGTAGCAATCGTGATTTCGAGTAGTACCTCCACTTGACGAACCGACCGTTCGGTACATGGGTACACTGAGCAAGTTTGTGAAGTGTTAGGAGGAAAGGACACTTGCAAGGGATCCTTTCCTTCTTCCACTTCACAAACTTGCTGAACGAAAAACTATAAGCAGTTTAACAAGGACCGTCGACGAACAAGGGGAGTCTTTAGAAGATTTAAAGAAATAATTTGCTGCCATCGGACAAGACTGACTTTTAAGAGGAGCAAAGCAACTGGGCCCGGCGACGTGGTAGCTGATTTATAAAGTTCAAAATATTGGCACGCTGATGAGTGGTTGGCGAAGTTCTTTAATCAGATTTTAGCGGAGAAGAAAGTGCCTGAGTGTTGACGCCAAAGTACGACGATTCCGATTTGGAAAAAGAAGGGCAGTCCTGCAGACTACTCCAATTACCGTCCGATTCGCTTGCTTTCGCCCAGCATGAAGACCTTTGAGCGAATTGTCGACGGACGAATTCGGGACATCGTCCAGCTTTCCAGCAATCAGTGCGGCTTCGTAGCAGGCTGTAGCACCATTGATGCCACACACGCCACCCGCCTCCTGTTAGAGAAACATCGCGAGAAACAGAAGTCAGTGCAGATCGCCTACCTCGACTTGGAAAAGACCTTTGATCGCGTAAGTGATATGGTACATCCTACGACATCATGAAGTTCCTGAAGAGCTCATAGAGTGGGTGCGAATTCTCTACTCTTGTCCAAAGAGTAGAGTTCAAGCTGCAGCTGGAACCTCGATGGAGTTTCCCATCTCTGTCGGAGTGCACCAGGATTCTGCACTTTCCCCACTCCTCTTTGTTGTCGTCATGGATGCGATCACACGAAATCTTCAAACGCCCGTCCCCTGGACGTTGCTTTATGCAGATGATGTGATGTTCGCTAGCGAAGGTAAAGGTGAACTAGAACGAGAGCTGCAAGCTTGGTGTGATCGCTTCGAGCGGTTTGGACTCATTGCCAGATTGAACGTGAAGAAGACGAGTACCTAACAACGGACCTTATCGAGTCCAGCTCCACCAAGGTTAACGACATCGAGCTTCCATGCACTTCGGATATCAAGTACCTTGGATCAGCAGTAGCATCTGACGGCAATCTGATGATTGAAGTGAATTCACGTCGTGTGAGTGCAGCTTGGTCCAAGTGGCGCTCGTTGACTGGTATGCTCTGCCATAGGAAGACACCAGAGCACTTGAAATCGAAGATTTATAGAGCCGTCGTCCGGCCAGTAGCAATGTACGGCGCTGAGTGTTGGCCTGCGACCAAGGAAGTTGAAACGCGCCTCAGCGTCATGGAGACGAAGATGCTGCGTTGGATGGCTAGAGTCACGCGTCTGGACCGCATCCGAAACGATGCCATTCGGCAGAATTTCGGTGTCGTGCCGATAGCGGACAAGATGCGCGAAGCTCGCCTTCGATGGTACGGCCACGTTCTGCGTGGGAAAGAAGACAGCGTCAGCAAGATAGGCCTTAACTTCGAGCTAATAGGAAAGCGGCCTAGAGGGCGCCCGAAGCAGCGCTGGGCTGATACGTTACATGTGGACTTGAAGGTTGCTGGTGTCCACACTGATCTAGCGCTGGATCTCGAAAGGTGGCGTCGTGGCACCACAATAGGAACCCCGCTTGGAATGCGGGACAGACGCTGAAGAAGAAGAAGAAGAAGAAGATTTGTAGACTTCACCATAATGCTAGATTCTCTTCAGCACAACTTGGTATGCTAGAAAATCTCCGGGAAATAAAACCTGCTGCGCATACAACACCGCTCACGTCGCGCTGTAAAAAAGGTTTGCGACGGATTGATCCCTCGCAAACCTTCTTTTGCAAAACAAAGGTAAAAGCATGCTCCAACATTTTCTAGGCCACACACGACGAAAATGCGGCGTTCTGGTGAAGCCGTATAGAGGACAGTGTAGATCTCGAAGGGATCAATCGAATGGTGCCAAGCTTTTCTCAAACAACCAAAAACTGAAGGAGTTATGAGCGTGGGATAGCGCGACGGATTAATCTTTCGCAAGTCGTTCTTTTTTGACCGCGCGACATGAGCGGTATTGTACCTAACCAGGCGCGGATTCAAATTTTTTCACTGTTGCATTTTTCTATTGCTTTTTTGGTTATGTGTTAACGCAATAACTCTCCAAGACTACGCGCTCCAAACCCTTATTTTCCTAAAAGGTTAAGATGGCTGAAATCATAGGTGAAAACGCAGATGGGATGAATGGCGCCTGTACCTGCCATTCAGAGTTCAGTGCACTTCCACGAAGACTTCACCGCTTTGGCGTTTATTATGAATGAATTCATAAGAAATTCGAAAAGGCGAAATTAGAAAGTAGCTCATGTGAATCAGCTAATTTGCATCCGCCACAGAACGCGCTAACCTATTCGTCGCGGACGTGATGGGTGAATGCATGGAATGAGAGTCCATTCAGCTGGTCCGTAATGGAGATTCAGCCATTTTTGCCAGATGCGGAAAAGAGCGCTCTAAGCGGACTCCCACACCACATACATCGCAGCTCATGGCTTGGAGAGCAGCTACGTAGGCGTGAGGGCGCTGTAACCAAAGGGTGTTCTACATACGTTGCCGAAAATTCAATACAGGAGTTCGGATTGCGCCTCAACTCAATGGGAAGGATCATCTGTATCCATTTCCGAGTTCAGATCTAACAGAGAGCCTTGGAGGATGATAGAAGTAGTTTGGTGCTTCTTCCAACGAGTTTGAAGAGCTACTTCTCGGCTGCGGAAGTCAGTGCACCATCCCCTCGCTGCCTACAGACAGACCGCCTTATTTATGTAGACACACAGGGCTACGGCAAGACGCGCAAACTTCATGACTACTGATTCCAATGATTTTCAAAACGAGCAACAGAAAACATCAATAATCCACAATTTAAGGTGGCAGTGAAGGCGCAGAAACCATGGACCCTAAGCTACCGACCAGGGTTTCAACCTCCCCAGGATGGTTGGAAGGAGACCTAGGCGGCTGGATGCATGGAGGGATCCTGATTACAACTGGGTAAAACTACAAAATGCACCTTTGAACGAGTTTTGTATTGTTGAAGCTACGTGTTGAGGTGTCTATCAGCACAGTTTATCACATATCTACCACCGTTCGGAATGGTATAGTGGCGGAGCTGTCACTCATTCCATGAGGGATAGGTTGCGGGTTTGATTTAAAGTGGCCCCTGCTTTTTCATGTTGTGGCTCATCATCGATGAAACCATTTATTCCCTTTTACTACGAACATTTTTACCAAGCCGTAAGAAGATTAGATGTTTTCCTTCTATTGAAAAGGTTTATCAAACCTTCAAGTGTTTATTTTTGAAATAGTCACAGTTAGGGTATCTATAAAGCCACTCTACCTTTTTGGCCCTACACTTACAAGGAACATTTATTTATTTATTTATTTATTTATTTATTTATTTATGCTTGCATTAAGCTGTGCGCAATAACAAGGAGTTGATTAACAAGAACACGGCGTAGACAACATAATGATTAGAAAAAACTAAATTCCTGAACAACTCAATAAGAGGAAAGCTCAGACTTTATGTTTCCGTGGCAAAACTTCGAACCCGGGCAAGATTCTTTAGCCCCAGGAATTTAAAGGAGTTCAAACACATTTTGAGTGCAAATTAAGGGGCTTTCACACTGCCGTTGCTGCTGTTGCAGCAACGAGCAACAAAAAAGGTGTGGAGTTCGATGCTTCCTGCAGCCGCAACGCGTGAGATAAGATAATGAGATAAGACCTGTGATATGCCTCCGTTGACGAGCATCAGCAACAAGAAATGATGGCGACCATTCCTTGTTGCTGAGGCCGCGCAACCGTTGAACAACCGATGCCGGTGTTGCTGATGCGGGGTTGCGGCAACAGCAATGTGAAAGCCCCCCTCGTTGCTGTTGTTGCTCCTCTGCGTCTCTGCGGTATGCTTCATCATTACGGCGTCGGTGGCGCAACAGCAGCAACCGAAGTCTGAAAGCCGCTTTAGGTTTACTTTCATATGGTTTCGAGAAAAACTTTTACTTGTACACCGAGTGCCTCCAATGGTTTTTTTGTTGATTGAGTTCGTTGGTACATATTTTATTCTAACATTACATTTTCACGTATGGCCTCGCTCCACGTCATGAATAGAAAAATAAATATTTCAATAAACATATACATAGTAGCAACAATGATCTGCTTAGCTCAGGTGTTTGCCAAGGAAAAGGTGTCGAAGGTTTAAAAAATTCTCAATGTGAAAGAAGACAGAAACGGAAAACGTGCTGGGTAGTGTCAGCTCCTGAACTAATCCTCATATACAAGATTTGGGCAAGATCGGTGATCATGTCTCTGTCATCCAGTCGCATACTATTCGGTTATCCGGAAAGTTCTCAGCGCTTTAGTGCTTTCCTTTGAATTACCATAACTTTCTCAATTCTAATCGGATTTAGTCGAAATAAGCACCGTTCGAATCAGGATTGCCAACGGGCCACCAGCCGACTTATTCCATCAGGGAAAAAATTAGGTGGCCGATATTCGACAAAATCCACGAAAGCTGTTTTGGCTTGGTCCTGATTGGTGAAGGTTTTACCAGCGATAAGTTTCTGAAAGTGTTGGAAGAGATGAGAGGTCTGTAAAATGTCGCGAGTGAATCAGAACTTCAACCCTTAATTCGTTTAACTTTCAAATAGTGATATGTGATACGTGTGGGCGGGCGTTATCGTACAAAAGGATCGGGCCTCTCCTGTTGAGCAATGCTGGCTGAAGTTGACGCAATTTTTCGTGCGTTTCGTCGATTTCCTTACAGTAGGACTCTGCTGTGATCGCTTGCCAAAATGTTATAATGGATCACACTAGCCGTCGACCAGCACACAGTGACCATTACCTTTTTGGTGGAGTGTCGCCTTTGGAAAATGCCTAAGGGGTTCATCGGCGTCCAACCAGTATACGGAACCTTTCCTGTTATCATACAGAATCCACTTTCATCACAAGTGATGATCGATCCAAAAATGGGTTAGTTTTGTTGCGTAAAAGTAGAGAAGAACAAATCTCGAAACGTGACAATTATTTTCGCTCACAAACTCGTGGGGCACACACTTTTCGAGCCTTTTCACCTTCCCAAGGCATTTCTAACCATATCCAACAGCTTCTTCATATCACTCTTCCGCGATCCTGCGAGTGGTCTGGGATGGTTCAGCTTCCACCAATCGCTTCAACTCGTCGTCCAGGATTGCTCTAGGTCGGGAGTCATCTTCGAGGTTGTAATCTCCGGTCCGAAATTTACTGAACACCGACGCACAGTGCTTTCTCCAACAGTATTAGGTCCCACACTTGATTGATCTATCTAGCTGTCTCGGCTGCGAACTGTCCCAATTTGAATTAAAAATAAAATATCGTTCGAAACTGCTCATTCGACATACGTCAATAAGCCTCTCAAGAACAGAAATAGAAAACAACGCTGAAACATAAATTATTTACTCGGTTGGAGCGAAAAGTTCTGTACAGAAAGTATCATTAATTCGCAATGCAAGTTTAATTTTTACTTAATAATAGACGAATGAAAAATAGTAACACAAAACGCTGAGAACTTTCCGGACAATCTAATAACAAACAACCTACCGTCTGTTACGGTCAACTTTTGCAAATTAATCCGATCTTTTAAAACATTATTAAGGCTGAAAATGGTATGAACAATAACGATAATAAAAATTTTCAATTATAAGAAAGGTAAAATAAAGGATAATAATAAAGGACGGGATGCGCCACGTATGTTGCTTCTACGGGACATCTTGAAGGCAATATATGCGTGCGTGCTTACCTAATACAATTAAAAGGTCTTATATTGTTTTTTGTTTTTTCTCACCTACAAAACCCCAGTGAGCTAGACTACTTATCGGTAAGATCGAAAATGCCATTAATATTAGGTTGGCAACTAATTTCGTGGACTCTCATTAATCTTCAGCAAAAGTGTTTATTAAAAAATAACTAATGACAATCTTTAATCAAAATAAGATCCCTCGGAACGCAGAAGTGCTTTCCATCTATCAGGTAGCTGGTCTATCCCACGGCCACAGAATTATTGTGGTTTTAAGGCCAAGAATCTTTGGAGGTGCATTTAGACCCGGTCCACATTATTAAATCGTCTTCCAACCAAGAAGTACTGCACCGAACTAAAAATGTGGCAGTCACTCGGCGCAAGGTCTGGGCTGTAACGTGGATGAGCTTGACGCTCCCAGTCAAGGTCTTCTATTTTTGAGGCGTCCGGTTCGCTACGTTCCCTCCGTTTGGTGGTGTCAAGAAGGTATTAACTTCTTGGAGCTCGTCAAGAACGGTTCCAGCATTAATGCTGTAATCTACTCTTCTCAACCTGGCCGCGGGCAGGCTGATCTCCGCTGGAATCGGTTCAGACAGATTTTCAGGAGTGGAATTATCTATCAGCAAGATAACGCCAGACCGCACGTCACGAGTCGGGAGCTTCAAAAAATCGAAGACCTTAGCTGGGAGCGTCTAACTCACCCGCCTTACAGCACAGGCTGTGCACCAAGCGACTAGCACCTTTATAGCTCGCTGCAGCACATCTTGGTTGGAGGACGATTTATTAATGTGGGACATGTCAAAATGCACCTACAAGGATTCTTTACTTCAAAAGCACAAGAATTCTACAGCTGTGGGATGGGCCAGGTAGCTGATAAATGGGAAGCAGTCCCGCATTCCAACAGATCTTACTTTGGTTGAAAACTGTTATTTGTTATTTGTTTATGGACACTTTTGTTAAAGAGAGTCCACGAAATTAGTTGCCAACCTAATAGATCTAAATATCGTTATACTTATTATTTTTTACACAGGGAAAGTGGTATCAACAGGCAGAAAAACAACAACAACAAGAACGTAACTAACAAACATACGTGTAGAACTTGCAAAAGTAATAACATGAATCTATATCGATGTCAGATACCTATTTCTCTGTGCTTTAAATTTTGCATTCTTCAAGCCTAGAGGTATATTGTGTGCTCTTCTCTACTTCTCAAGCTCGATCCCAGCTCTATTAACAGAGAACCTCTGGCTGATGGTTCGCTTTGATCTTCTGATATTTGATTTTTTGATGATAAAAGTGCTGTGTGACTTCAGGTCTAGTTTACCAGATAAAGTTTTGTGTAGAATAATGTGATGGAACCTCTCCATTCTTCTTTCGTTAAAAAGTGGTGATTTCTAGTGACGACGATGGCTTACTTTATCAAATATATCTAACTCGCCTGAGTTCCTGCATTAATAATATTTGAAGAGTCTACGTATTCCACCAAATCGTCAAAGAATATTACTTTCTTGTGAACTAGGAATTTGCCCTCGTAAAACTTTGATGCATTAGCCGGAATGGGAAGTCATCAGGTTAACAGCGGCAGTAACTCGGCCGTCATTATTTGTCGTTGATAATAATGAGGGCACAAACAAAACTTACTATTCTACAAACAATCCTCCAAATCGATGGATCGTAAAATATCGAGGATTTAGAGAATGAAGCAGTTTTCGATGACTTACATTCTCAATGAAGCAGACCTGGTAAAGTATCAGTGGAATGATTCCGGCTGTGCACCCTGCTATATTCTATGAGTATACGAACTTCTGATGACATAGAATTTAAAAGCTCTAACGATCCTGCTTTCAGGGCACATTGCTGGACGAAACGAAGGGCTGCCTCAACGCAATTCATTCCAGTTACAGTCTAAAAATAAATTGTTTACCCATTTAGAATCCTCTCGGTGTCACATGGAGGCACTGACAATTATGCAGCCTTCCACTTTTTTCTTACGATTCTTCCTGCAGTTCACACGATAAAGGATAAAAGACTACATTAGTTCAATCCTTCGCAGGATGCCCCATGTAGTTTGATTTAGTTCTTTGAGAAATTTTGGAGGTATTTTGAAGTGTTCTAGAAGCCTGCACCAACTCACCTACCCCAGAAGAACGAAAGGCTAAGTTGGCCTAAGCGGAAAGAGCGAACAAAGCACTCTGAGCTACAGTGCACCGACACCCATCGCCTTCTCGCACTACACGCTCTCACAAGCAATAATTTTACCCCATTTAACTAGAGAGATTTTGACATATAGCTGCTATAAAAGCAAGAGTTCAGGCTGAGGCTTCAATTTTTCTAATGAATTCTAGCCTCAATGCACGGAGGGACTTCAATTAATGTTGCTGAACTCATCACTAAACGATGCAGTCCTATGCGAGTCCATTTAGGGGATGACTGATCACCTTGGTTCATCGAGAGCAATTTGAGCCGACACTTCTCTTCTTGGACCACTGAATCGGACATGCCAGAGTGGAATTCGAGCATATAAGTAGAGGCGGCGATTCGCGACATATGCATATGGATTTATATGCATAGGGATCAGCCGGTTTAAATAAATTAGATAAACCAGCCGTTGACGGGCAGCGCGTATATCGGCGAGGGCCAACGAAGAGCATGTCCCTAGACAGTCCTATAAAGTAGGCTTTCAATAGTATGCGAACAATTCCAAGCGGACCATAGTATGTATTGGAGCATCTCACCTGTGGCCCTATGGAACGCCTTATGCAAATTACCTAGCACGTCAGCTCAAAATAGCTCGTAAGCCTAGAAGATTCAGCAACGCCAGGTAGATAGCTGCCATAGGAGGCGTAATCGAATTAATAACAGGATGTTTCAACTCCGTAAAAAAAAACTAAAATACTAGATTAACAGGCCTTCAGCACTAAGCACCCTGAGAATAACTGGGCTGATCTGATGGTGAGTATAGCAGTCCTAAATTATCTTAACAAAAAGGGAGACTGTCCGGTCACACTTGAATCCATGGAAAATTTACAGATCTTCCAATGATGATAGTCTTCAAACTTTCAAGAACTTTAGCGGCGAGTATGTAAAACGCTAACGCAACGAAGAAATAAAAACAAGGAAGAAAAGAATAACGCATACATCATTAGCAACTAAAACGTTCTCCTCTATGGAACACTCGGAACCTACGAAGACTCAGAAAGCATCGAAAAGAAAAAAAACTACAGAAATAGGCTCGAGCAATCATTGTTTTTACGACCTACCTATTATATCGCGGAAAGAACCAGTAATTTGAGCCAAACCGCTATCTATAGGAAGGTGAACATCAGTAGGAGAAGCTTCCTAGGACAATGTATTTCGCGGTGTTGTTTCTGATCCCAGTCTCCCAGGACAAGCACCACCGGGCGGACTCCGTATCTCAGGAGTCTCATTACAGTGGTACGCACCCGGTGTCGGCCAGAAGACACATGAATGCTCAAAAGTGGGACAAGGCATGCTATATAGGAAAAAGCAAAGGTGAGAAGCTGGGAGCAGGAAGAAGTATCCTACTTGAAGAGATCGACTGCTTCCGCAAATGCAACCTGCTTGAAAAAAATTGCAAACAAGATGTCCGTTAAAGACGATAACCCTTCGCAACTCAGGCTAAATTGATTGTCTCAAAGGACTGAAAGAGCAAATGCTAACTCCAAACTTACAAAAAGTTGCTTCATGCAAATACTTTTAACCGGAATTTAAAACAGTGACAAATGTCACAATATCTCTCCTCTTCGCCAAGGCACGAAAGAGAAAAAATCATCAGACAAGCTTTCGTCAGGAAAAGTCCAACTAAATGAGCAAAAGTGCAAATATGAGACTGCAATCACTCTCCTACTCTACTAGAATAGACAAAAACACTTGCTGGAACAAAAAGAAAAACATGTAATAAGCTTCGCCGAAGAATAGTCACCAAGTTTTGAAGCCTTCATTACAACAAGGACCACATCAATTTTTGATGAAAATCGAAACCTCTAATCATATCGAAGAGTTTACCTTTAGAAGCTTTGAAGAAAGCTTTAGAAGCTGCCGAGGGTCTCTTACTTCAACAATGGTATCATGGAGGATTAGCATGTCAAGGAAATGATTTTCTTACATCCGAAGTAAAAACTTCATAGAACGAAACTGTACCTTATAAAATTTGAAGCTGTGAGTATTAGAGCAAAGCCAGTCTTTCTGCAGCAACTGTGTAATTATTGGAATCCGAATTTTGAGACACTTTTTTTGACCATTATATAGAATTCGAGACACGAGATCATATAGAAGATCTTTTTAGAAATTCGTGGTTTTTGCAGTGCATTAAGCAAATCTTATCTCAAATACGATTCGAATGGAAATTTGAACTATTTGAGGAAAAATTTCAGCTACGTCGGTTGTCTTGTACGACTCTCTATGAACCTCGGAATCGTAGACCTTGTAGCGTTGTTTTGACTGAGCTCCACACGAGGTAATACAGATCTTTATTGGCTCACGTTTCGGCGGTATCGCCTTCTTCAGAGCCTGAAAGGAAGGATCAGGTCAAGTCAAGGAACACCTTGACGGCAAGGCCAAGTCCAGAACGTCCACTGTAGTGGGTCACCACGGAGTCCATAGGCATACGGGTGAGAACTTTGAGGCCAGGGTCAAGCTACTGTCAGTCGGAACCCAAACTGCCTCCAGCAAGGCCCTGGAGGCATTTTTGATTTATGTCAAACACCCCAAGCTAAACCGGAAGGAAGAGTGCCTCTATATAACGCGGGAGCTCAGACCCTACATCAGGTTGGCATTCTGATTGGGGCGCCTGTGTCTCGAAATCGGCCCTGCTACCGACCGATTGGCTCGTCTCACTTCCTGTAAGGTAGGGGTATCGATCTCTCTATTGACTACGTGATCGAAAGGTAGTCTTGAATTTCTAAGGTTGAGGCGACGTCTGACGCGGTAGCCACATCTTGACTTGAACCTTCCTTTCAGGCTTTGGAGAAGGCGATACCGCCGAAACGTTAACCGATAAAGATCTGTATTATATCGGTTCTGTCATTCAGGTAAAAAAATAATTTTTTCATAAACAACGAGAGTTTTCCAAGGCGACTTCAAATCTTGTAGAAGACTGCGGCGGAGAGGTTTGTTTTCTTACTGGACAATATGAGAGAAAAAGAATTGAATTATTAAGTTTTCCAGTAGTGAGAGGAGAGAAGTAGCGATTGTATGTCCAAAGGACGCGCTTCCTGGGACAGGCCAATGCAATTAAAGCAACAATCTGGACTCAAGTATCGCACTTATCTTAAGTAATAAATAAGAATGGTCGAATGGAATCTTTTTCGAAAGGTATTGGTACAGGTATAGGTACAAATATGAGCTTAGCTAAATTATAGGAATTATTCTGCGAAGTCTGAATAGACGACCGTGTTGAGCCTCATGGTTGAAATAAAAGATAATAGCCTCTTTGAAGCAGTGAAGCTGCCAGACGTGAACTACCAGCTCTACCATTTTTGTTAGACACCTCTCTACATGTTGTCTGACCACTATCCTGCTTTCATACTGTTCCGCCATGGGTAGACTCAGATCGCCCTGAAGTAGCACGTGTTTCCATGGAACTTTGATACACTGCAAATTTGGTTGCTAATTACTATCTTAATTTTGAACAAGGTAAGCCTAAATCCTAAACTTGTAATCCACACTTCATAGTCTAAAACCTGAGCAAAAGTCAGCCCTAGGACAAAAGTGGTGCGCTCGTAAATAACTATCGAAAATTGAAAATATTGGCAGCTGAGAATGCATGGAATAATGAACATGGAGCCAACCTAGTCAAATTTGAGATCAAATATATCTCTATGATGTGAAAAACCTAAAATTGACATGAAAAACGCACCGTTTGAAATTTTTAACATTCTACCGGGGAAACCATTCCAATCAGGGGGCATAATTAGGCGAGACTTAGGAGCGAGCGTGGGTAGGTTAAGATAATTGCGGGGGCTCGTTTAATTTATTTCACCTAGGACTCAAAATTTCTCAAATTCTGCAACGATTTTTATGCCGCTGTGTAGACCATTTTGTTCTAAATCAAACAATATTCGGCGGAAACGGCGCATGAATCCGCTGCCGACCGCGTTTTGACGGATAATTACCGGCGGTACTGGACAGGTAAAAGATATTGACACACCAAACTTAAACGTTAGAAATAACAACACATTATAAAATTTAACAAAGTTATTCACAAAATGTCAGCAATGATTTGGCGAACAGAATAGCATCACATGTAATTTATATGGGCTTTTTTGCTGCGAATGCAGGGGCAAAGGCGCCGAGGAAAGGCATCGACGGAGCGCCGCAAGTAGTCCACGTCGATTTCGTTCCATGCTTTGACCTTCAGTGACTGGATACTTTTGTGCATTTAACTTTTAATAGTGTTACATACTCTTCAAGGACCTCCAAAGTGCTAATTTTGGCGGAGGGCTCGCTGCAAGGGAGGCGCATCCGGCCAGTATCATGGTTTATGCATTCATCACAAGCGTCTCTCGTTTTCGTAGATACAGAAGTGAAGATAAATCAGTATAACTGTCTGTATTAATGTCCTAAAAAAGCAACTGATTTCGTGGCTTGAATCCCATCTCGAGAGTAAGCCGTATTACTTCCAGCAGTATCTTTCTAGGACTGGTGCAGCGCCAACTTGAAGGACTTCATTTCGGCAGAAGAATGACCTCTGTATATACGGAGTTGAATCCGCTGAATTACTCTATATGGGGGGTTTTGGAGAACAAGGCTTGCGCTACTTACCACAAAAGTATGGAGTCAGTGAATTATGATATGGTCAAAGCATAGAACGAATTCGACGTGGACTACTTGCGGCGCACTGTCGATGCATTTCCTCGGCGTCTTCGCCCCTGCATTCGCAGCAAGGAAGCCGTATAAAATACATGTTATGCTATTCTGTTCGCCAGATCATTGTTGACATTTTGCATATAAGCTTGGTAAATTTTATGTGTTACCATTTCTAACGTTTATGTTTAGTGCGTCAATACTTTTTACGCACCCTGTATATGTCAACACTGTTAGTGTATTGTTCTTGTTCTAGCCGTTAACCAAGATTGTTACGATCTTCTTTATTCGGCTTACGTTTCGGCGAGTTTCACCTTCTTCAGAGCCTGGAATAGTCGATAACATCTACAAGACTACCAGCGCAAACATCATTTCATACTATCTGACAAGGGGCGCGCGTAGCACAATCGAACGAGGTGCCGTGGTGGTGACGCGTGCACCCGATACCAGATTCTTGGTTCGGATTTCCTGCCTAGGCTTCCCATCCCTTTGAGTCGGTGAATTGGTTACACAGTGCTGCACTATGTACGGTATTAGATAACATGTGCAGGTTCAGGTAAATGTAAAGAAAGCTTTTTGTGAAAAGCACGAGTGCCAGCATCCGAGAGTGAAAATCGTTGGTTGCTCGATTGAAGCTTAGCGCGTGATATCGCAGGAGTGAACGGAATCAGTTGTTAACGATCGCTATTGTACTATAAAATTTTGGAAAATGTTATGCATATTTTTGAAAACAGTCAGGTGCGCAGCAACGCATAGGACGATCTTTCTGCCGAATCCTAGATGAAAAGTATGACAGTCTTCGTGGGGGACGGGACAAGGACGAATCGACACATTAGTTGCGTCAGCTTGAGATATTCGATTATCGATTATTATAGTCGATTAGTAAAGAAATATAGGTGATACATTTTACCCACACAAACTGAGAATACACATGACTCTTGTAACCTTGTTTCAGTAGCCTAACGAAATATGAGAGCACAAACATGAGCACAGAAAACAGCCCAAATACGCCAAACAGCTTAAGTTACCCTGCCTCCGTAGTCGAAGAAAGATGGTCGACATGACCATGATGTTCAAGATCCTTACAAATAGAATTTCAACAGATCTGACGGTATTTTTTGATGCACCTCTAACTAGGAATAGGAGAGGGAACCTAATGGTTTACCTTCCTGTTCCGAAATCGCAGGCTAGATCGAACTTTCTCACTTATAGAAACCTTAAGAACTTGAGCTTATTCTTACGTTAGGATAAGAATACATAGACGACTCTGTGAGTTTTTTCAAGTTCTTGATGGTACGTAAGAAGCTATGTTAATTGTGCTGTGTTTAATTGTATGTTCGTTGTAAGTTTGTGTGACTTAGAATTTGTTTATGTGACATTACTTATGTATGTAATGCAGGACTATGCCCGTATCTGATAAATAAATAAACAAATAATGTGGCTTTTCCACGATGGTCCCCAAGTCTACAAGGATCCCCACGAATCACCTGCTTTAAATAGAGCGGTCATTTCAAAGGAAAGTATGAACAAACCAAGAGCGATGCGAGAAAATTTTATGAAAGCGCGTTTAGTGAACAAAGTTATGAAAAATTTGGTAGAAGACTGAAGGCGATCTCTTGGTCTCGTCTGAAGTCACACAAACACACAGAGATCTCGCCTACACTCACTTCGCTACAAAGCTAAACTTTTCGATAACTCTTCAGGACTGCTCTATCAACAAGAGATGCGCGACAAGCAGTTCTATCAGCTTTATTTTTCCAATGGAAGTCGCTTGTGTGCTGCACATTTTTTTGTTCACAGCTTTTTGAAACTTGATTGCAAGTCGCTGAGGAACCACGAGGCGAGAGGAGAAATTAGAATGCGAATTGAATGAATATGCATGTCATTCACGAGCTCACTCTTTAAACTATGGTTAAATAAATTGTGAAGCTAGCTTACCTGTGGAGAGAAAACGAATGCTAAAAAAACATTCAGTTACAACATTGCAAAAGCTGAGGAAGGGACTGTGGAGTATCTCACCATGCTCGAATAGAAGCAACGAGAGACCACAGTCTTATGAATTGGTGTGCAGGCTTTGAAAGAATAGACGTCACCAGTCCACGCTTATCGTTGGATAATGGCGTAAAGGGTGTCGAGAAGCACTCCCATATTTATAGAATGCATTGTTCATCATGCCTTCGCGGCTCTGAAAACACTCGCCAATAAAGATCGAGACAAGTCGCGTTAGGAAGACATTCGGTTCTTTCTCGTATATCGAGCGATAGCCACTTGAAACGAATGATTCATATTCAATTACAACAACCAGAGAGCACTCAACCTCCGTGAGAACGGTCACCTCAGCCTCCAAGTGTTTTGTTTTCAGGCACCAACTACTCCATGCCGCATTGCAAAGAGAAGCTTGGACCCGGAAAAGAGTTTCCTATGCGGTAGAACTACTCTTCAGAGGGGGCATGTCAATAGATTCTGCACAGAAAGTGGCGCAAGAGTCACTGGAAAACCGCACTTTGATTTGGACTCGAAAACGGGATCCATGAGAGGTAGAATGGCCTTTCCATAGATTCAACCTTTCCACAAAAATGACAAATTAAAAAATATTCCTATTCTACACCCTTACATTTCTAAACATGATATAACAGACCGACGAAATACATTGAACAAAATTTCTGAAATATCCTTATAGGCTCAAACTGCGGAATAACAGACATCGATTTCTGCTTTATCTCTTTATCGCTGCAACGAGGAACTGCCGGCGAGCATGACGTGAGTGGCCTTTCATCCGAAGGCGTGATATCGTGGCCGCGAGCCCGTCTTTTAAAAACAGAACGAACACTCGCCAAGTGACCAGAGCGCAGGACGAGTCCACTACCGCAGGGTTGTGAGTCTACTGTGACTCATCACATGTTTCTGTTTCTTGCTGCTTCGACCGCGGGCGTACTGTACTTGCCTGATGCAGTGCTCTCTGATCCACTCTTCAGTACAAGGTAAATCGTCGTCAGGTAATTCTGAAGGCTTCGAGATGCATGTTGAAGAATCACCTTCTCTGAATTCTTCGCCTTTTTGAAGCTTCTTTTCAAGTTTCATCGGCTCTTACAGTCTTTTAAGATAAGTGTCAGTTTTGTTTTATGAACCTCAAATTATTTTCCTTCTCGCTCTAGCGCAGTCGCAGAAGGTGTTGCTTGTCGCGTGCACCCTGAGTCGAGGTTCTTGGTTCGAGCCCCTCTCGGAGCAACCCATCCCTATATCCGACGGAGGCGATAAATCTGTACCAGATCTGTATGGGAAGGGTAAGACACTGACTTGCCTGTCGAATGAACACCGATAGAGACCGAAGGTCATTGCATAGTCTCACGCATACAGATTTTGGAACTATCCTAGCTGATGATGAGGTGGGGGCGTCGCCATTGTTGCGTCTTGAAACATCGCGAAGCAAGTGTAAACAGTATGGCATCTTCCGGCTAGGAAATTGCAAAGAATGGTTACTTAGTAGGTCAGTCTACGGTATTGTCCCTGTTACCTAAGTTGCTTTCAGTTTCGTCACCGTATTTTTTTTTCAAAGAACGTGGGAAGGATCCGAGATTTTTTCCACGATCTCCCTTAGAAGTAGAATGCGTGGTACGTCCCAGATTGCAGTTGATTAACGCCCTTCTTTATTCTTCATTATTCTTATTCTACTTCTCTGCCTTTTATTATTATTTTATTAGCTGTCATTTCTCACAGACTAGCCTTTCAGCATGGTTCATTTTCTCATCTCGTTTTTCAGCCCTAAGGCGCAGCGCTGGCACCTTGTACCTGTGCCACAAATGTAACAAACATTTAACAATACCACAACTGTAAGGAGCAAGGGGATATACCTAAAAATTGTGCAACAAATTGACTTGAGGCTTACGGAGCGGCTTCAAGAGGACAAAATATAACCTAAAAACATGTAAACAAAAGCCCTAGCAAATAAAACGAAGGCACCTCAATCTGAGAGCCACTGGCGCTACACTTCTACCAGATTTTAAAAAATTTTGAAATGCATTTTTTGCTGTCTGATTGTGGTGCAATATATTGCCTTCTAGTAATTTGGGCTTCAATGTCGTACTAGAAACACTTTTCGTGCCATATAGTATTTATATGAATTGAACGGCCTACAAAATCGCTTTGTTTTGGTTGAAATAATTCAGCTTAGAGATCTTACGCACACTCAGGTGAAGTGATTCCTCATCGATGACATCCACTTCGTTATCCACATCGAAACGCCAGGGCTTTTATAAAACGCTTGGTTGGATTGGAACAGCATGTCCAGGTTTGCAGTAACCTATGTCATAGTTGGTTTCACTACTCACGTCACTGTACATTACGATATTTTCTTCTTGCAATGGCGAAGATCCATACGTACATGCTCCGCTCGACACCTGCTCCGTTGGATCGTGAAGATGAGATATTCTCCTCAGATTCTCCCCGTCAGAGCTATGATGCGGATCGTGTTGTGATTTGGTCTGTTTGGCATCTGAACTCCACCCTGCAGCGCATTGCCCCTCGCTGACAAAAGCCTCCTAGGTGAATGAGACAAGCCTCAGACATATATTAAAAGGTTGAGAAACCATTGAATCGTTCATCACTAAATACAAATCTCTGAATCATCCTCTTGAAGTCTCAACTCTGTCCTATTCTATCTCACCCTCCGTTTCTTCCTACAGAACATTCGCCAAGATCACAGAACACTCAGAGCGCGCACAAAACGGCTTGTTCTGAAATCTCGTGACGTACGGCATGAACATTCACATTCCATCCGAGTGTGTCTGCAGCCTGCACTAGGCCCATCACTAGCTCGGAATTGGTGAGTGGTCATCACTACATACTGTTCTAGAGAACTTTCATTTAGATACTGTCGCCATCTACACTAGCAAAATGATCAGAGTTAACGCCTACCACCTATGTCAAGCTCTGCTTATCCGTCCCGATGGCTTGATACATATTTCATTCCTCACTAGAGAGATATCGGAGTCCTCTCTCCTTGGCAGTCTAATTCAAGCTTCCTGAACTTCTTCACCTTCAGAGATGTCTTTTTTATAGTAATAGCTAATTTTTTAGGTTGTTTAAGACAAACGTTAGAAAGCACGACGAACGGCAACACAGACCATTAAGAAACCAATTTCAGCTTTTCTCTGCAGAATAAGGTCAGTTTCTATCTTTTTCAACCTCGAAACAAAATTGCATTATGGGCTCGTAAAGAGTGCTCCGTAGTCAACCATGTGGTGAGCAATTGTCGTATGTATCCACGATCATTTTCTCAGCTGGGTCAAGCGAAGCGATATTTTCGTACTCATTACCGTATCTCTTGAAGAGGGATGAGAAAGAAGAACCTTGCTCACCTACTCGATATATATTTATATATGTATATGTATATGTTAATATTATATGCATACATATAGTTCAAGCTTCAATAACTTACAATACATGTGCTGTACAAACGTGTACCTTCATGTGCCAAATTTTGAAAGATTTTGAATTCTCAGCTGAAGAGCGGAACGATCTCCTTCAATTTAACCAAAAACGCGACTTATCCTTGTTAGGCCCAACGTCGCAATAGCGCAGCCGGAGAAGGCGCCGGATCTCGCGCGCACCAAATCGAGATTCCTGGTTCGTTCTCGCCCAGTCTTGCTCTTTCATATATTCAGGACTGGCGTACTGGTACCAAACTTGTCTGTAAAGGACAAAGCACTGACGTTTTCATCGGCTAGATACCGCAGGTCGTAAGACCAAAATAACATTCAAGGAATCTGCTTGTAAAATAAAGTGTAAGATTGCTTCAGACGGTACGGGAACGAGCGGCGAACCGACCGTAATCGCGCACGGTAGCACGACCAGGGTTCACCCTCACAAGCACAGAGAGGGGTCCGATTGATGCCGTGATTGGCTGCCAGGATTAGGATAAGAGTAAGAGTGCGCTCTTTCACCCTCTGTTGTGCGTTTTCGCCTGATGTACCGGGCTTGATTAACACCATGCTCCTGGCTACGCATGTCCTTATCTTATCTTTTACCAGACATTCAGCGGCCTAGGGGCCGCCAAACGTCTGGTTGGGGACTTCGCCCCCAAACCTCGAGAATAGAACAACCCATCCCATCTGGTTGTGGGCTTCGCATCCAAACCCGGAGAATAGAACAACCCCAATCTTCCTCCTTTCTTCTTTAGGCCTTCTTACAATAAAACAAAACTGGTTTTACTACACAGATTAGTGCAGTGGGATATGGTAGGGCAGAATTTTCACTGCGCATATGAAGCTCATCCACCCTCCACCACATGCACGCGATTTATTCTCCGAAGTGCTCGTTCTCTGTGCGACGAGAAACAGGTAATGAGAGTCCCTATCCGGTGCTTAATTAGCAAAATCATAATTAAAATTAATCGGAATTGGTCGACACACGCCGACGGCAATAATACTCCTCCGAATACTCCCCCGTGGTCACTCTCTCTGCCCCTCCCCCCTCCCGAAATACTTCATTTCCTATGTACTGGCAAAGAAACGGAGTGAGAGTCAAGCACGCACATGTGACACTAAGTACCGATTCACGTGTCACTACGTTGCCACGACGTCTATGACACTCCTTCTGCACTCTGACACACTTGCCACGACTTGTATAAGCCGCCTTCAGAAATCCGACACACACTGAACGATGTTGAGGGAAAATGCTGCCCCCCCTTATTCACGCTCCCCCTCTAATGGTCCCCCTTTGTTGGTCCTCTCCTATTGGTCGCCCTTACTCGGAATCTCTTCGCAAGTTGGACGACGTCATCAGCACGCCTTCTGAATCCCTACGCAAGTTGGGCGACGTCTTCAGCACGTCTTCTGAATCCAGACGCACCTGAACGACTTCTATGGCACGCCTCCTGAACCCCTACGCTCTGCACTCGATCCCTCTTCATACCCTGACGCGTAAACTTGGTCGATCAGCCGCCAAGGATATAGTTGGCCAGCAATCGCCCATGGTTAAGCTCAAAGAAAGCCCAGCTGGCATACGCCGCACTGAAGTAGGCATCTCCTGGCTTCAGTCCCCCTTCCCCGTGACGGACACGTGACATTAGCCGATTATATATAGTAGGATCCTAGCTGTATGAAAGATGTAGAGGATACAGGGTGCTGACCAGTTTGATTTCTCGGTATTGCCCCATAATAGTAGGTAAATTATGAGGAAAAAACAACAAGGTTGGTCAATCTTCCTTTGGGACCTACTTCTGGGAAATACTGAAGGCAATTTAAATGTGTATTTGGCGTATGCAATGACTTGCGGTGGGACCTTGGCCAGCCGATGGAGATGCCAGGAATCCTATTCTTTCCAAACAAGTCTGGTTCCATCCCCGAAACGATGGAAAGCTCGGTTGGCCTAAGCGGGAATCACCGAATCATGGATTGATTCAGGGTGCATGTTAGAGTCGGGACGTCCCCAAACTGTGCTACACGCACCCAACAGTAATTAGCAACTCGTGCAAATTCAAGGTAGTATGTGGTCTGGCATGACTAAAATGCTGTTGGCTATCTAAGAGTTGTCTTCTCTGCAATAGGTTGGATGGCAATAGTGTCTTGAAAGGATGAGCAATTTACATTGAACTGGAATGCCGATGTAGAATGCGCTATGCGCTCCCCCCCCCCCACCCACTTTGGCTGGTGCCCTCCTACTGGGAATAGCCCTCGTATGTTTGATGACACTCAGCTGGCCATACCATGTTGTGGAGCGAAGGCGACAGGAGATGGCATTGACGAAGGGCGTCCTAAAGACGATCAGCGCTGAATTCAAAAGTAGGGTCAGATCGCTGAGCAAACAACGTGGCAATGATTTCTCGCTGACTACTCTGAGAACGGCGGCGTTCGTAGAGGACATACAGCCTTACTTCCACAGCTGCTTATCGACATTCGCTTTTTAAGAGACCTCCGAGAGCTAGCTCTGACATTATGTGGAGTACATACTGCTTCATTGCATCTTTCTTGGCTGAGAGCACACTTTTCTCTAAGTTCCTTCCTCGCGATTGTGCACGCCGTTTGGCTGTTCATAAAACTTTAAAAATTATTTTCGTCTCCACTAATGTTTTATGGTATTACATATTTTAAAGAACGAAAGTTGAATAACGAAATTGTGCCACGACCTGGGGCAGCGTCTTCCGATGTCTGTTTGGTTGTCTTCTTGTTTGCATGAGTGTAAATGCTGCTTACTTGGTCAGCAAAGATCGCTTTGATTTTTGTGGATGCCTTTGAAGAAGTTTGACCAGCAGTATTGATTATCTTTTGATTGGAGAAAATTTCAAAAGACTGAGTTAGAATTACCGTATGTAGGTCAACATAGAAATTTGCACGCTACCTTCTGTTCAAGGAAGGTGTATTACAGCAATAGGTGGAAATGGATTACGATACATCTGCCTAATCGTGGACGAATCCGCGATCGTTTTCCATTCTGCTACAAAAGTCTTTCTCACAGGGTCAAAGAGTATAATAGTATTAGATATGAGGTTTATTAGCCAATTGTAGCCCAGGAAATGTCGCATTTTGTTCCTTCTAATAACTGCCAATTTTTCCAACACGTAGTTGCCCGACAGAAATCTAGTGCAAAAACACGAGCAATCTTCATGGAAAAAGCACAACTAAATATCGTCCACACCACCAATTGTACGAACTCTACGCGAACGATTGGGGCGATCTTATTCTTTAAATATATTCAGAAGTTCTTCTTTAATAAACGGTAAAAAATTTACAGCCAGAAATTTTCGAGAATCGAAAAAATTTCGATTTTTTCGACAAATTCGAAAACAAACCGTGAGTGCTTTCACCATTTGACAGGTCGCTTAATGAAAACCTGCTCTCTATGCCACTTTCTGCTGTAGACTGTAGACACTTGGATGTTTTCTCATGAAGTCGAGCCTTATTCACGTTTTTTAGTTTCCATGTTTCCTATTCCATGATGCTGAAGCATTGTGCTGCAAGTTTGGCTTTACGTCTAGTTGCTATTAGAAATTCTGAGAGCATGACCTACGTTTCCAAAGATAAAAATATATTAGATTGGTGCATAAGTTCTCGGACATTTGATTCCTCCTGAATTGAAAGCGCATTTTCCGCCAAATTTCTCACATGTGTCAACGCGTAAAAGATCGATCGATAGAGAAAGGAAAGTGCTACAAAACTGTTCCTAACATTTGCTTCTGCGCTGTTAACGTCAGCTATTACGGCTAAGCAATTCATCCCAACTGAGACGCATATTCGGCACGTCATGTTATTCCTGCATCAATCTGGCCTCATGCCAACGAATCGTATCGTCGCCTGAAGGATGTTTACAGCGAGAGTGCTCCTGCTCGAAGTATTGTGTACAGTGGTTCTCGAAGTTTGCAGTGGTGAATTCTCCGTTGAAGACAATGAACGAGAAGGGCGCCCGATGACACTGGATTTGGATGACCTCCGAAGTAGAGTGGAAGCGGACCCATACCAAACCACTCGCGAGCTATCAAGCACTCTTGGTGTTAGTCACTCAACAGTCGTTCGATGATTGAAGTCGATTGGCATGTGCAAAAATTGGGTCGCTGGGTACCTCACGACTTGACACAACATGACATGGATCGCAGAGCCTACGTCGCTCCGTCCCTCCTTACCCTCAGACGTATCCACGGATGGCTGGACAACCTTGTCACGGGGGATGAGAAGTGGATACTCTACTCTAATTATCACCGGCGTGCACAGCGGGTTGACCCAACTGGAGAGGCAGAGGACGTTCCGAAACCCGACCTTCACGTGAAGAAGGCGATGCTGTGCATTTGGTGGAGCGTTCTTGGCGTAGAATACTGGGAGCTGCTGGACGAAGGGATAACAGTGACGGCAGAGGTTTACGTCAACCAACTGAGGAAGTTGAGGGCCCACCTTCAAACCACACGAGGAGAGCAGGTGAAGGTGTATTTTCAACACGACGACGCTAGACCGCATATTGCTAGAGCGATGGCGGCTGAGTTGGCGGACTACGGATGGACCGTTCTTCCACATCCACCTTACTCACCAGATCTCGCTCCTTCTGATTATCATTTGTTTTCAAGCCTTCAACGCTATTTGGACGGCCAGCAATTTAGGAACCGAGAGGATGTCAAGGAGGCACTGCTCACATTTTTCGAATCACAACCGGCCACGTTTTGGAGGAAAGGCATCCAGAACTTACCAGCACGTTGGTTTTGATGTAAAGGGTGGTTACTTCAAATGATTTGATTTTGCTGTTCGTATGTTGTGATAATAAGTATTTCATGCCCCAAATGTCCGAGAACTTATGCACCAACCTAATAGTTGGATCGGCCTTTCTTGAGTGGATCAGCCCCTCAATTCGTCTTCCTTTCTAAAAGTCGACCAGGGTTATGTAGTCGGTATTGTTATGTAACACCTAGCGCGCGATAGCGCAGTCGGAGGAGGCGGCTGCTGTCGTGAGTGCTTCATTCCAGGTTCATGGTTTGGAATTCCCGCAGTGACATCGTAGACTCCCATCATTCCTCTGCAGTTGGTCTTTGGTACCAGACTTGTCTGGGAAGGATAAAACGCTGATCTGTCCATTTTAATCGGATGGCCAAATCATAGTATAAGCCAAATGCAAAATCAAAAATAAAGGACGGTGTTGCCAGAATCCCCTTTTAGATGCGCCACGCACTCCACTTCAATTGATCTCGTGGAGGCGTTTTGAATGGGCATTTCGCCTTTATGTTTCCACCGATGGACATGTTTCCACCGTATTTTATTCTTCCCTCACAAGGCTCGCATTCACCGACCCCGGATGGAAGGCTTGGTTGGCCAGCGAGGAAAATCCGAACCTGGTATCGGGTACAAGAGACAGCCAGCACTTCTTCCGACCAACCTACACGCGCCCAAATAGGCCATATCCACATTCGAACTGCCTCCATGACATCCCGTAAAAATAAAATACGTGGCGCATCCCAAATGGATTTTTAACGCCGTCCTTTGTCCTTTATCCTCATTAACTAGCTGGCTGAAGGCCTCATCAATATATGTCTTTCAGATAACTTTTTGAGGGCGATGAACTCACCTCCTGACCCGGCTAACATAGGTGTTCCACCGAAGTGATACAATTATAATTATTACCAGTTTTACCCTTCTGCAAGGGCTTCTGTAGAACCTGACACTGTCATCGTGGCGAAATTGCCTAAAAAATCGTTTACCCTACCATGACTCACGAAGCATTCGCCATTGTTACATAAGAATGAGCCCACCCATCTTCTTGGGGACGTGTCTTTGATTGTAAAATGCAAACACGCTCTTCACAAGGCATCTTTTTCTGGGGGAATTTCGCCTTCTAGACATATCTTCATCCTACCGTTAGTACTCTTTGCGCACTCGCCCTATAAAACGTTGTAGCTCCAAAGATTCCCAAATTGCATACGTATTCCTAGTAGTTGTCGGAAACGTTTCCGCAATTTTTCTGGCCTTTCATAGTGTTTCAGCGAGATCGAGAGTAGTGCGATTCGTGAAACTTACACTTTCAAATGAACAGAAAAATTTTGAGGTTAATTCTTTAAAAAGTGTAGATTGTCGTCGTTTTTGTTTCATGAGCATAGATTTCTTCGTAGTACAAAGGTCATGCATAATTTGTTATCAATATAATTTCTGATGCCTCTTTCGACCAGATAGAGGATAGAATAATGGAGCAAGGTGAAAATCAATCCTTTCTGGATTGCGTTACGCGTTCTACTTCTACAGGGTGTTTAGACGGCAACTTGCATGCGAGTTTGGTCTACACAATGAGTTACGGTGGCCAGCGACGTGGAAGTCAGTGTTTCATCCTTCCCAAACAAATCACACACCCCGTAGGGCTTGATTGCTCTGGACGGGTCCCGTACCAACCAGGGGTGCACACGAAGTTCTTTGCGTTAAATTTTTTAACTAATTTTTTAACGGAAAAATTTCGTTAATTTCGTTAAAAAATACAATCAGTTGCAAACTACTACTTGCAATGGAAACAATTGCAGGAAAACGTTATGTGATCCAATTTCAGAGGTCACATCTAAACTTCAAGGAATGGAGTGTAACACTACAATGTAATAATAGAAACAATTCACTATCGACATGTGGACAGCAAAATAAACAAGCTTCCAGCAACATATTATCTTCAGGATGTGAAAGAAGAACGGGCACGGAATTATCACTCAAGGGAACGGTACTTAGCGGCCGGTGACTGCATCGCACCGGCAAAGCATCTTAAAATGTAAGCTAGATTAAGCAGGCCCGTAGTTCCCTCCCTTTTTGTAGTTCTGTGCAAAGCTGCTTTGTGTGGCTGTTCTACGAGCATGTAGAATTTCGATGCGGGCACCAACATGAGAGTACACAAAGAATTAATAAAAATACAACTAAAATTCTATCAGTGCAATGTTAACATTTTGACGAAAACACGATTTTCGCATGCCTGGTGTGTGGGAGCAATCGATTTTTTTGCAAAATCGGACCATGACATGACATCGTGTCACACGGTCCCACACGTCGAAGGGTTGTGACACGGTCCCCAACGGGTTAACGTTCATGAAGAGTAGCTCTCCAAAATTTTCTATTACCACCGTTTTCCTCAATTCATTTAGAATACGTTCACCGACTAAACATTCTCTTCTTCTCGACTGTTCCAAGTAGCGAGCAAAAGTATTTTGGTATAAGCAGCACCAAGTGGGGATATGCATATCTTATGTGGGAGTCAGACCAGTATATTTGGATTCTTTGGCGTGCTTGACGGCACAGCGAAGAACTTTTCTAGCTTCAAAATCCACCGTGTCGAGAAAAAAATCCACTATCCGCTATGTCCACTTCATATGTGCAAAAACTCAACTTCGTCATAGTATAAAAATAGCATGAAAACATTGAAATATTCTTGTCGATTTCAATATTTTTTCAGGAACAGTACTAATCGGGAGGATGAAGCTAATGAAGACTAAGGAGAAAAGTGATAAGCTTACTGAGAAAAAAGGCCGCTAAAAACTACGTTAAATTCTAAAATTTTTCGTAAAGTCGTTAAGTCAGATTTTAACAAAAAATGCCGTTAATTCGTTAAATTCGTTAGATCGTTGACCGTTAAATGTGCACCCCTGTTACTAAAAACCTGTAATACTCCGACTGCACTACCACACGCCCATTCCGATCTCTTAGCAAAAATCTATCAGGAGCTTTCTACATACACGGCTTTGTCGGCTAACGTTTCGGCAGGATCGCCTTCTCCAAAGCTTGAGTGTATCTAATTAATTAGGAGTTACCCAAATATCCACGAAATTCAATGGCAAATTTTCGAAAACCTGCCCAATGGATAGAATCCAAGCACCTCACCATAGTCCTCTGAAGGAGCAGCGAAAGTCGCACAGGGTAGAGTAATGGTACGGGATAGCACCTGATTCACGTTAGAATGCAAAACCGAGCTCGGGTTTGAGGTTGTGCGTTATATACAGCCTTCCCCCTTCCGGTTAACCATGGGTTCTCTGGAATAAATCCAGAAGGCCTTAAGGACTTGCGCGCCCATGTTTGAAACTCGTGCCCCAGAATCCTCACCTCAACGCCAAAATCCTTCCCTTCGTGACAATTCATCCTAAGGGGGCGTAGGGCGTGCACCCGGTGCCAGGTCCCTGGTTCGGATTTTCCGTGTAGGCCAGCCAAGCCTTCCACACCTCCGGGGTCGGTGAACTGGTATCACATTTGCCTGGGAACGATAAAGCGCTGACTTATTCATCGGTTGCCCAACGTCGCAAGTCATTGTCTGACCTAATACGCACTGAACTCGCCTCCTCGACATCCCATAGAAATAGAATGCGTGGCGCATCCCAAAAGGGCTTGAATACCTCCATCCTTTATCCCGTATTCTTATTCTTTTCTCTCTACTGCAAAGTATTACACCGATCCATTCTCCAACAGGTCCAGTTCAACGGCAGCGTGGAAATGAAAGACTGACCTGCTCGCGAACTGAACCTGAAACTCATTAGCTGACAAGCGCGAGAGCGGCGTCTTATGTCTACTATGCGACAACATTCCTCCGTAATCAGTGCAGTTTTCGGGTTTTATTTTTCTAGACTTTTCAACTGAGGCTTTCCCATGCATGATTAATTCAAGACTGGCGGCAACTTTAAGAATGGAATTCCGAGCTCATTGTAGGAAGCTGAAAATCGAGCACGCCCTAGCAGCGCACTTCCTGACTCCAGATGTCCACCTCCAGCTGGCCACATCGTCGCCATTGATCGCCTGACGATGATCTGGCCCTGTGATTCCGCTGCCGGTGGTCGCGGACGGCGTTCGATTCGGTGCTGCTCCATTCTGCCCCCTTTCGTGTCCTTAAATGGACCGCGACCGCTTCATTGCCCTTGTTCCATCCGACTCCACCTACCTCTCTCGCGCTCTCAATACCGTAGTCGCCCTATGACATTGAGTGTCAGCTTTTTTTCGAAATGAGAATTATTGGGCTCCGATGCCAGACAGTGTCAGGCATTTCTCCTGTTTTGTTCTTTGCAGATGATTTGGGAATCACCTCTATTTCTTGCGCATGCCTTGTCATTGTTCGTAACGAGGAATTACGTCAGTGAGCCGCCTTTTTGAAAGTCTACCAATTTTTGCGCAGTGTGGACTGAGGCCGTCATTTTGAGATCTAGGTCTCAAATTGAAAGAGCACGGTGATCTGGAAGTGTACATCTGCGAACAGAGGCGCACCATAAGAGGCATAAACAGAGGCGCTAGTGGTAAAGGATCCGTTACCATTGTTGATCCTCTTATTTGCTCCGCTCATTTAATCAGTAACTTCTCATTTCTCAGATTTTCGCCCTAAAGCCGAGAGCAGCATCAGATAGTGCACATCTAAATCTGTTCTGCTTCCCAGAAAAGATATGCTAACAAGGGAGGTCAATGAACGACCCGTGGCAATTTTCAAAGTCACCTTTGAGGGTTGTAGAGGGTTGTCTGAGAAGTACCGTAGTGGTTTTCAAATTTTCTGCAGACATCTGGGTAGGTCAAAAGTGCAAAAACCGTGACACTTTAGTGCGAGCCGACAAAGCAAAACAAACCTCTGGAACAGCCATATCCTGGTTAGAATCTCAACTGTAAAAGGTCAACAGCAGTAGAATTACAGCGATTTGCAAGAGTTATGTAGTGGGATTTAAAGGGAGGTACAATCCTAGATGGAATAGGCCGCGATGTTATTGGAATTAAATGTGATCAGTATAGCCACCTAGCAACCACACTCAAACTGTAGAAGGGAACTGCGCAATGAAACCTTATTTATTTATTTGTTTATTTATTTATTTATTTATTTATTTATTTATTTATTTATTTATTTATTTATTTATTTATTTATTTATGAAAAATGGTTAAATTTATGGAAGCTTGAGAAGTAAAGCTATGTTGGCCACTCAGTAAAACTTGACGAACATTCTCACGTCCGTACTACGAGCCTCACGTCGCATTCAAATAAAGTTGATTCGTTTTAGACCTTATTTACTTATTTATTTATTCATAAAGTTACCAGCTGTACTGTTATCGCTGGCAACATTCAATTGAGTCCCGCTGACGGTAAAAACTTAATGATAAGGATGAACATGTGCTCGGTGCTTCTCTCAAGCATACTCCAGACCAGACACCGAAGGCAAACACTGTGAGACGGGAGAAATCAAAGTTCATCCTATGAGAGCAATTTCTCAACGGAAAGTGAGAATTATTAAGAGCTTTGGGTCGACAAAGATACAGTAATATAAATAGAAAAAAATTGCGACACTCAAGAGGCTTATGATAAGCAACATCTGAGCGTATACTGTGCTCTTTGTGCTAGTGTTTTATTTATTCATTCATTTATTTATTTATACATGAAAAATGTTACATTTATAGAAGCTTGAGAAGTAACGTTACGTTTACCACCCAGTAAAACTTGACGAACATTTTCTTCGCCGTATTACGAGCCTCATGTCGCATTCATAAAGTTGATTTGTTTCAGACCATCGACCTAAATTTCACTTTTGATTGATTGGTCTTCACTTCCTTATCTACTAAAGAATTCATCTCATCCGTATGTTTGCACGTTACTTAGAACAGACTTATGTTACTCAACGACTTTGTTTCATTGGGTTACTAGTTACTTTCTAGGGTGCCCTCAACTAGGAAATCGGAAGCTGTTAGTTCCTGACCATCCAGCTTAGTGCAGTTTTCCTATTTCGATGTGTTATTTCTTATTTAGAGTTTTCCTTCGATACGATATCGTTGAAATACGACCCCCTCCAACTACGATTCCACCTGAAGGGACCTCGGTCTTTCTGAAGAATAATTTAAAGACACCTTCCTTGAGGATTACATATACAACTTCTAATCTAAGTAGATGCTCTGCTTGAGAGTAATTGTATAGAAACTTGACTAATCCTATACACCTTCTTGAACGGAAAGCATGCGATGTCAAAGTCAAAGTTTAGATGTCGGAGTTAATTATTCAATGTTAGGGAAGCGTTACGAATTTTGCTTCAAATGGATACTGCATGTGCTTCTGTGTTTGTCCTTCCTCTGTACAATGACCTGCAGTAAACAATGACTGGAAAAGGAGCCCGTTGTCTGACCAACGAGAATCTAGCAAATGTTGTGTTTGATTGAGCGGCAGTAGCACCCTGCTCGGGAGCCAGAACTTGCGGATTCGAGAAATTGTTGTGATAACAAAACATCCTTGTAACGGCTCAGCACCTATCATCACTTTGTGGTGCTACGCAAGATCAACCCTGTCGTTAGCTGTGCCAAAATGGCTTAAAACATATAAGGTATTCCTTATTATTATTGAAATTATTATTACAGGGTGCGTCAAAAGTTCTCGGACATAAGCAATTGACCGCCGAGACGGCTGTTTTAAAGCAAATCAGATGATATTCATATAATTTACTGTAATTAAAAAAATAATTAATAACTATAATAACTATAATTATAATTAATAACTAATAATAACTATAATTTGACCAGGCAATATAAAGAAGCGGTTAAATTTGAAATGGCCTCCTTTAGCACGAATACGCGCCTTCAATCACTCGGTGAACGCATCCACAGCGGCACGCAGAGGGTGTTCATCAATCCCTCCCCAGGTTTTCTTCAGGGCTCTTTGAAGTGAAGCAGTGTTCGTGTAGGAATTTGCATAGGCCTTACTCTTCGATATGGACCAGATTGTGTAGTCCATCGGATTGAGGCTCGGGCTGAGCGGGGCCACTCTTCGGCTGAGATGAAATCCGGAAAGTTGTTTAGCGCACAACTTCTTTACCACTTTAGCCTTATGGGTGGGCGCAGAATTGGTAACAAGTCCAGTCGCTTTTTTAAGGCACAGATGTCCAAGGAAGAATGTCTTTTGTCAGGATGCCCTCTAGGTAGTTTTATAGTTAGTTTTTGTTTCTTCAACATGCTGTTTCTCCATTACAGTGCGCAAACCATTTGCATCTGCTATCTTGAACAAAAAAACATTGAGGCACGAAAAATTGGTATATGAGAGAGTAAGAGTAGGGCAACAAAACCACATTAAAGTTTGTTTGAGCGAAGCGCATCATCCCATATAATAAGCCTGAAACCAAAGAGTCCAAGAACTTTTGACGCACCCTGTATTTTTTACATAGGAGGTGTCCCCATGCGGGTGGAAGTAGTGAAAATGAAACAAGATACACAAACAATCAAAATGCCGTGGAGGAGATAGTGAAGCAGAAGTAAGTAGAAAAGACAGAAAGGAAAAACAAGTAACAAATCGAAGAAATTGGCATGGAGATGTTAAAACAACGTATTCGTTGTTCGTTGGGAATTGTACGGCTGTAAAGATTTTGCAAAAATTGTCCCTTTTAACTGAATCAGTATTTTTCGAGAGAGATTTTCGAGGAAACTTTTTTGATACGTGTGGTGTGCTCCGTTCACTCTGGCAAAAGTCCCTCCTTTTGACCTAATGTTGTGACAGCTAGAGTAACATTGTATTTGAAGAAACCAACGACTTATTTTGATTTCATCAATAGTTTGGTATTTTCGCTTAGCCTAATGTTTAAAGAAAATTATGCACACGGAATGTAGATAGATCTGTTCAAGTTTCTTTTTTATTATTTGGAGTGGTGTGCTCTCACAATCACGGGTGCCGATTCTTTCTCGTGTTCACCGCTAATCCATTTTCTGTTAGCCTGACCAAGACTTTTAGCTCATGGTCATTCTAGCAGACGAGTTCGGTAAGGACAAATGTGTGTCGAATAGATACCCCAACTCATGAAGGGATTCACTAACCCAATCTTCACCCTTATTCATTGCGAGCTTTCACCTTGTTTTTTAATTGCTTCGTTGGAACCCAAATGATCTATGAGACAGAAAATGCACGAAATAGCCTATAGGTTCATATCATTTTTGAAGCCTCAGATGCTGGTATCAAGGTTGCAAATTGTGTATCGGGGTTTTACTACGATCAAAACTCTAGCGCCGGTCGGAACTCGAACCCGCACCTCCTGCTGACCGGGCAGAATGCTCTACGCTATCACACCGAGTACCACCTGGCGTCAAAGTTCTGATCGCAACAAAACATCGTTACAACAATGTATTAGTAGTTCTTATTCACATGCGGGGGATATCGTTAGTGCTTTTTTTTGGCAATGAATTTGTGTGGGCTCAGTGACTTAGCTGCATCTTTGCCGTTGATCCAGAGATTATTTAACACTTCTGCCACGTTCTGCTCGGTCCCTCGGTCGAACAGCAATGAGAGCGAGTGTTGCTTGTAACCTTATATCACAGAGTGCAACCACTCATCAAAGTTACTGCAGTCGAACAAATAGTTTCTTTAAATCTTGATCGAATCCACTAGACACTATCCAAAAATCTCTGTTTAGGTAGCAGTGCTTCCGCTCAATGAAGAAGACTACTTTGACGTCAGCTAGCTCTCATTACTGTATGACCAGATGTCGTGACTTGTTATTTGTAGGCAGATTCCTCCTATAAATTTCAATCGATGCCAAAGGCTGAACTTAGCCTCACACTTCGAGTATGACTTAGTTTGACGTTTCTTTTTGCGGGAACGTAGTAGGCGGTCAGTGCAGGTGCTGGCTGTCGCCTGCGCCCCGATTAGTGGTTCCTGGTTCAGGTCCCACCCAGGCCAATAATTTCTCCCTATCCCTCTTAGCTTCGTAACAGACTTCTCCGAAAAGGAAAAGCATTGCCATATTCATTGACTGGCTAGCTTCGGTGACTGCTTCAGCCGAATACGCATTTATATCACTTTCACGATAACGCGTAGAGTTGCGTGGCAATTCCCACGCGGGAATTGATCAATCTTGTGCTTTATGCTTACAATTCTTTTTTATTTTTAATCAAGTTTTGGTCACCCTTTGAGCCAGATAATTCTGCCAGCATTTATCTTAATGTATTGTAACAGCTGCATTTCAAGTAATGGTTAAATCTGTAATTCTCGAAACTTCAATTAAATTAGAAATCACTATATTATCACCTCTCTCCTAATCCTAAAGATCTCAGCTCTTGCCTAAGCTCATCAATTATAGCGATTTTTGCGAGATAGCTTGTGTGCAGCTGGAAAATCGAAAACAGTCGATAATCGATGAAAAATACTGAAATGTTGCGTGGCGGACAATAGGTAACCATTGCCATTGCGTCACTAGTGCAGAGGTAGATTTATGAGAACCAGAGGACGCAAAAACAGTGGAGGAAGGAAGACGGTATATACCTGTGGGGTCAAAGCTGCTTATCTCTTCAAACCGTTAGTTCATATTTAATCGTTATCGATTTTCGATCGTTATTGATCACATGCGCCATTTATTAGGTTGTACCACACGGAATGTCGCATACATTGTGACCTTCTTTCTACAGTTATTCGCATCGGCTGTGAGCTCACTTAGGGTTAGTTCTTTACGGCGTTTCATCTTCTACATTTCCTACTTCATTCCTTTATCGGTTTCTAAATTTATAACATTCAGACTACAATGACCAGGAAATGATTGTGTGCGCGTGCCTGCTCTACGACTTCAACTTGAAGAAATCCGCTGCGGAATCGCATCGTTCCTTGGTAGCTGCATTTGGCGAAGATGTTGTTTTCAAAAGACAATGCGAGCGCTGCAAGCTCCCAAGTCGATCTTCTCGGATAAGATTCAAGGGCAGTCCGTGAAAGGTCGTTATTCAATATAGGCGCCTGTCTTCCGTGCTCTTCAAGACTTTCCTGTCGGAGTGCAAGGTTCCATCTCAGTGGAAGACCAGCAGAACCGTCTTGCTGTACAAGAAGGGAGACGTGCACGACATTGGCAACTATCGCCCGATCTGCCTGCTGTCCGTAGTCTACAAGCTGTTCACTCGAGTTATCCTGAATAGGATTAGCAGAACGCTGGACGAAGGACAGCCATGCGAGCAAGCAGGATTTCGGAGAGGATTCAGCACGATCGACCACATACACACCATTACGAAGCTCATCGAAGTGTCGCGAGAGTACAAGCTGCCGCTGTGCCTTACGTTCATCGACCTGAAGAAGGCATTCGACTCTGTCGAAACTGAAGCGGTCATCGAAGCCCTGCTCACTCAGGGCGTTCCTACTCAGTACATCAGAGTCCTTCGAGAGCTGTACAGTGGATTCACGACCAAGATCTCACCATTCTACAACGACGTCGTCGTCGACGTGAAGAGAGGGGTTCGGCAAGGGGATACCATATCCCCGAAGCTCTTCAGCGCCACTCTCGAAAACGTCATGCGCGAACTAGAATCGGAAGACATGGGAGTGAAGGTCGACGGCCGGCAACTACATCATCTTCGCTTCGCTGACGACATCGTGCTCATAACACCGAGCATCAGCCAGGCGGAGCGAATGCTGGTCGACTTCGATCGTGTATGTGGGAACGTTGGACTGCAGCTGAATCTTACGAAGACGATGTTCATGAGGAACGGATGGGTTTCTGATGCCCCATTCTCGCTCAACGGAACGAACATCTCCGAATGCTCCAGCTATGTGTATCTGGGTCGCGAAGTCAACATGGCCAACGACCTAGCACCAGAGCTGAGCAGGAGGAAAAGAGCGGCTTGGGGAGCTTTCAAGAGCGTCGAAGAAGTCGCGAAGAAGACGAAGAACGTCCGACTCCGTGCCCACCTATTCGACTCCTCTGTTCTTCCTGCCCTAACATACGCCTCAGAGACCTGGGCTATACGAAAGCAGGATGAACACGTGATCAGCGTCGCGCAGCGTGGAATCGAGAGGACGATGCTCGGAGTGACACGACTCACGCAAGTGAGAGAAGACCTCCGGAGTTCCGAGCTTCGCCGACGCTCGAAGATCAGAGACGCTGTCGCGTGGGCCAAGTTGTCGAAAATTAGGTGGGCCGGCCACGTAATGCGCTTCGCAGACACCCGCTGGACGAGAGCCATCACCGACTGGATTCCGCGGGATGTCAAAAGAACACCAGGACGCCCACCAACGCGTTGGTCGGACTTCTTCGTTAAAGCCCTGAACGACCGATATGACGCTCTTCGTGTCCCTCGAGCGAGGAGGATCCATTGGACCACTCTGGCACGCGACAGGGACGAATGGAGACGCTGCTGGCACCCGCTCGAGCAATTCGATGATCAACGGGACGACAGGTGATATATATATATCGAAGAAATTAATATAACGATAACGGATAAAGACCGGCATGAAATCTTCTGTCTGCAGAGTTCACCACGTGTACCACATAATTATGTCCTGGAGGCAATTTGAATACGTTTTTGACCCATGCATGCGGTGGTCAGACGAAGGAAAAGTCAATGTTTCATAAAGGATAAATGGATAAAGGACGGCGTTACTCAATCCCTTTTGGGATGCGCCAGCACATTCTACTTCTACGGGATGTCGTGGAGGCGATATGAATGCGTATTGTGCCATACAATGACTTGCGGTGGCCAACCGATGAACAAGTCAGCGCTTTATCCTTCCCAGACACGTCTGGTACCAATTCCCCGGACGGATGGAAGGCTTGGATGGCCTGGGCGGAAAATCCGAACCAGGAACCTAGTATCGGATGCACGCGACCGTCGGCGCCTTCTCCGACTGCGCTACACGCGCCCAGTGTTTCATACTTCTCAGAAAACTCTCGTTCTCTGACAATGGAAGCTGTGTTGACTGAGAAGGGTATCCGAACCAAGATCCTCGAATCGGGTTCATCGGACAGCAGACAGTCCCCCGCTCTCTTCCGTATGCACTGCC
>OX377201.1:87571127-87774449 GCA_947396885.1 Heligmosomoides polygyrus polygyrus
TCTCTCTTTCTCTTTACTGATTTTTCGTTCGGCTGTTGTGGGTGAAGCGGTTTAGAATACAATTTATGTTAGACTCAGAAGTGGGTTAGTAATCATTTTAAGGTGGTTTCTATCTTCGGGGTTTGAAGTATGATTTTAGGGCTTATGTATTCTTGCGGAAGTGAAGGGAAACATGCGCGACAGTGCATATGGAAGAGAGCGGGGGACTGTCCTGCTGTCCGATGAACCCGATTCGAGGATCTTGGTTCGGATACCCTTCTCAGTCAACACAGCTTCCATTGTCAGAGAACGAGAGTTTTCTGAGAAGTATGAAACACTGGCGCGTGTAGCGCAGTCGGAGAAGGCGCCGACGGTCGCGTGCATCGATACTAGGTTCCTGGTTCGGATTTCCGCCCAGGCCAACCAAGCCTTCCATCCGTCCGGGGAATTGGTACCAGACGTGTCTGGGAAGGATAAAGCGCTGACTTGTTCATCGGTTGGCCACCGCAAGTCATTGTATGGCACAATACGCATTCATATCGCCTCCACGACATCCCGTAGAAGTAGAATGTGCTGGCGCATCCCAAAAGGGATTGAGTAACGCCGTCCTTTATCCATTTATCCTTTATGAAACATTGACTTTTCCTTCGTCTGACCACCGCATGCATGGGTCAAAAACGTATTCAAATTGCCTCCAGGACATAATTATGTGGTACACGTGGTGAACTCTGCAGACAGAAGATTTCATGCCGGTCTTTATCCGTTATCGTTATATTAATTTCTTCGATATATATATATCACCTGTCGTCCCGTTGATCATCGAATTGCTCGAGCGGGTGCCAGCAGCGTCTCCATTCGTCCCTGTCGCGTGCCAGAGTGGTCCAATGGATCCTCCTCGCTCGAGGGACACGAAGAGCGTCATATCGGTCGTTCAGGGCTTTAACGAAGAAGTCCGACCAACGCGTTGGTGGGCGTCCTGGTGTTCTTTTGACATCCCGCGGAATCCAGTCGGTGATGGCTCTCGTCCAGCGGGTGTCTGCGAAGCGCATTACGTGGCCGGCCCACCTAATTTTCGACAACTTGGCCCACGCGACAGCGTCTCTGATCTTCGAGCGTCGGCGAAGCTCGGAACTCCGGAGGTCTTCTCTCACTTGCGTGAGTCGTGTCACTCCGAGCATCGTCCTCTCGATTCCACGCTGCGCGACGCTGATCACGTGTTCATCCTGCTTTCGTATAGCCCAGGTCTCTGAGGCGTATGTTAGGGCAGGAAGAACAGAGGAGTCGAATAGGTGGGCACGGAGTCGGACGTTCTTCGTCTTCTTCGCGACTTCTTCGACGCTCTTGAAAGCTCCCCAAGCCGCTCTTTTCCTCCTGCTCAGCTCTGGTGCTAGGTCGTTGGCCATGTTGACTTCGCGACCCAGATACACATAGCTGGAGCATTCGGAGATGTTCGTTCCGTTGAGCGAGAATGGGGCATCAGAAACCCATCCGTTCCTCATGAACATCGTCTTCGTAAGATTCAGCTGCAGTCCAACGTTCCCACATACACGATCGAAGTCGACCAGCATTCGCTCCGCCTGGCTGATGCTCGGTGTTATGAGCACGATGTCGTCAGCGAAGCGAAGATGATGTAGTTGCCGGCCGTCGACCTTCACTCCCATGTCTTCCGATTCTAGTTCGCGCATGACGTTTTCGAGAGTGGCGCTGAAGAGCTTCGGGGATATGGTATCCCCTTGCCGAACCCCTCTCTTCACGTCGACGACGACGTCGTTGTAGAATGGTGAGATCTTGGTCGTGAATCCACTGTACAGCTCTCGAAGGACTCTGATGTACTGAGTAGGAACGCCCTGAGTGAGCAGGGCTTCGATGACCGCTTCAGTTTCGACAGAGTCGAATGCCTTCTTCAGGTCGATGAACGTAAGGCACAGCGGCAGCTTGTACTCTCGCGACACTTCGATGAGCTTCGTAATGGTGTGTATGTGGTCGATCGTGCTGAATCCTCTCCGAAATCCTGCTTGCTCGCATGGCTGTCCTTCGTCCAGCGTTCTGCTAATCCTATTCAGGATAACTCGAGTGAACAGCTTGTAGACTACGGACAGCAGGCAGATCGGGCGATAGTTGCCAATGTCGTGCACGTCTCCCTTCTTGTACAGCAAGACGGTTCTGCTGGTCTTCCACTGAGATGGAACCTTGCACTCCGACAGGTAACGTGTGAAGAGCCGCGCCAGGGTGTTGATGAGCGCTGGCGGGAGGTTCTTCAGGTGTTCGGGTCTGATCCTGTCGGGACCGGGTGCTGTACGTTTCTTCACCGACGAGATGGCGTGTCGGATCTCGGAAGGGAGAACAGAGGGGACGACGTATCCATCCTGCGGAAGATGGCATGGGGGCAGGTGGACGTGGCTATCGAAGAGATCGGAGTAGAAGTCGTGGATGACCCTCTCCATGGTCCTTCTGGAAGAGGTGACGGTTCCGTCGGGACGTCGGAGAGCTGTCATCTTGGTCTTGAAGTTGGCGAAGTTCCGGCGGGCATTGCGGATGCTCAACCCTGCCTCTGCAGCTTCAGCCAACACTTCCGCCCTTCTCTCCTTAAGATCCTCCTTTATCGCCTCTCTGCATAGCTTCGCAAGCTCGGACGTCAGTTGGTAGTTGCCTGACGCTCGTGCTGCTCCACGCTGGCGTATCAGCTCAAGAGTTTCCGGAGACAGACGTCTCTTGGTGGTTTTCAAGCTCTCGGCTCCCTTAGCACTATCGTGTAGATGGTGTACGAAGCGGTCGTATTCCTCGTCGACGTTTTCCATGACGGCATCTTCCCAAAGGCCGACAAGAGAGCAGAGCAAGGCATCTTCCGTGGATATATATATATATATATATATATATATATATAATATTGTAAGTATTCTACCTATCAGCTAGCCGACAGGACAACATAAGCGTCACTGCTGCTAGGTCTGTGTCCCTAATAGACGACGAGATAAGTAAATATTCAAAACTATTTAGTCAAATTTTTGGCTGATCACTATATGTCGTTCTTAAAGTGTGTAATATGTCGAGCATAACTAATTTCTCTAGCAAAGTGTTCGTACGAGGTAGACAAATGATCAGCTTTAAGAACCACAGAACAATTGAGGGAAACTTCCAAGACTAACAACATTGTTACTGATGAGGATCGTGGTTCTGAATGTAATTCCTCCCTGGTCAACGAGCCTGAACGGTTGGCTGGGTTCGCAGCGAGGATCGGGTTGGGGCGAGGCAACAGCTGTTATGGGGTGTCGAGGTGACAATTTGGCATTTTTTCCGTCTCACATTGGAGTTTTTCGCTACCGGCGAGCGAATTGCGTTTTTGTCTAATGATGGCGCATAGCAGGTGTTGGCTAGAAAGTCAGTCAGTCAGTCGAACTGGCCTCCATTGCGCCACGGCACCCACTCGCACTCAGTTCTCACACTTACTGCTTCTCTATGTAGGCTTTCGCCTTCTGAATACTCGTCGAATACATAAACTAAGTTAAATTAAAGCTCAAAATTCAGTTTGTTTACTTAAAGCATAGATGTTCAACTAGTTTCATTATTGTGAGGAATGTCTTGAACTTCTATTCAGCTAGATGAGATGACCTTGGATGAATCTGGGATTTTAGCGAAATTAGCTCTGCTTCTGAAAACCTTCTACGTTATCGGTTATCCTATGAATGCTTTAGCAGTATTCCTCCCAGTAATTATTTATTTATTTATTTATTTATTTATTTATTTATTCTGCACGTAAGCAGCCATGCAGTTATAATTAAGAAAAGGATTAGACCAGGTACTACACAGCAACGATAAACTAAGTGATACTAGTTCACACAACAACGCTAAACTCAAAAAAGAGCAGACTATAAAGTTTCCTTGAGATACCTGTCAGCCAGTTTTTTGAATTGTCTTAGATTGCTTGGTAGGTCTTTTTTCTTTGGCAGCTTCATAAGTTCAAATCCTGCGCGATTAATGAAGAATGACGATCTTTCATTGCTTTTTGCTCTAGGAATTTGGATTTTCGACTGGCCACCCCTTGTGTTAAAAAGAGATACCGAATAGAAATTCTTGAATAAGAAGACGTATCATACCAACTATCAGCTTATATTATAAGTCGTGACTCATATTTTCTTCTATCATATGCGAGATGTTAAAAATTTCTTCCTTTTTTGTATTCATTATGATAGGATAATTCTTCCCAGACATGCAAGATTTTTGAGCCTTCCATATCTGTTCAATTGTGATTATTCTGAAGCATATCTTTTCAATTGTGGTTATTCTGAACTCATTTTCTGAATCCACTCTTCAAAAACTTGTTAAAAGCGGCAAAGCGGCATATCACTGCACGTGGTTCAAGATGTGTTCCGAAATTCTTAGAAAGCGTGCAACAATGTTGGATAAGGAATCGTCGGAACTAGTGTACATTCCGAATTGACTCGATTTCCGCCTAGACCAAGAATGACTTCCATCCCTTCAAGGCTCGAGACTCGCCTGTGAACGTAGAATGCGTAGCGCATCCCGCAAAGGGATTGACTAACGTATCTTCTTCCTTTATCGTTTATCAAAGTCATGTATTCGCTTAAAGAAACCAAGATGTCTATTTAGCACTTATAACCTGCTGACCTCCCGGACTTTGATTATCTCAACTATCTTAGTTGGCATGGCACAGGTTAGCCTTTGGACTAAATCTACAACTTTTTGACAAGGCTCTAGAATGAATTTTAGATAGGCGACGGCACTATTGCAGCTCCTCTTGTTAAAGTGATTCTATGATTTTACGATTGCTTCATCTAATGCTAAGCAATTCTAGTGAACTGTTGTTTGTGTTGGCCATTTCGGGTAACCAATTCTAGAGAATTCTATTATTCTTTGGAGACTTGTTCTCCAGCGAAAAACTCCATAGTTGTCCTGGATCAAAATGTGGTTGGCTAAATTATTACTCTCGGAAAGATAGAAAGCTGGATTCCGGCACGTTCTGGAGTCAGATTAATCACGACTTACAGCAATTTAACAGTGAAAATACAGTCGAAATCGCTGATAGCGCAGCATATTAAGCGATATGGTGAAACATTTCGCTGCGCTATCACCGAATTCGGCTGTATTTTCTCTGTGAAACTGCTGTAAGTCGTTGATGAATCCGGCTCTAGGTGCTCTGTCGGCTTCGTACAAATGAGTCGAAAACAAAGATTTGCCTACTCACAATACTTATTTCCGTCAAATATCCATCACAGGAACATTCTTGAGCTGAGAACCGCTCAGTGCTTAGATGAAGGTATCTTCAGAGGTTTTCAAACCCATCTGACTCTTCACTGTGGAGGTTTTGTTGTCTGCGACAATTACCCAGCACTCTATAGATGTGTTCAGACCTAATCCCTACGTAAAAGAAAACCGAACTATTACCTTAAGAATAGTCGTTCTGCAAATTCTACTCTTGCCTTAGTTTCTTTTTTCAAAACGTTTAAAGTTTATTTCAGCTTGGTGTTCCAGTTGTCGATTATATTAGGGTGGGCCAAAAGTAATGAGACAAATTCAACAAATTTCTTTATTTCTTTATAACTCAGTTACAACTCAACGGTGCTGAGGAGTGTATTCGCCATTAAGCTCAATGACCTTTCTGCCATCGATCAGTAAACTGCCTGATCCCATCCTTCCAGAACTGCTTGGGCCTGGTGCTGATCCACTGGTCGTTATGGTTGTCGAGGTCTGATTGGGTCCTTGTGTCGCTTCCGACCATGAAGCCTATAGGCTGAAGAAGTAGTGGTAGCCGCATGGAGGGATGTCCGGCGAATACGGTGGGTGAGGCATGTGAACGTAGCCCAGCTGAGCGAGCTTATCCGTGGTCACATTTGCCCGATGGGGTGCGGCGTTGTCGAAGAGGAGGACCTTCTTGATGGGCTGAGACCGAATACGTGCGAGTCGCCGGTCCATCTCTTCTATTTCGTTCACCATGGCCTTAGAGTCCATCGTCGTGCTTTTGGAAAACAGCTTCCAGTATACCGGTCCATGCGCGCAGACTCAAAATCTCAGAAGGTGCTTCTCGCCGTGAACATTCTGCCGAACGAACGTTGGCAACAGGTCACCAGGCTTCACCCAGACTAGCTGCTTGGCAGGCTTAAGGTAGAAGACGTACTTCTCATCTTGCGTGACTATTGAGTCCAGGCTGCTCGGGTTGGGAATTGGGCGAGATTTGCGCGACACAGGTCGACTCGTCAGACTTGAGCTTCGGCATGGGACAGACTGGAGTTTTGGCATGCTTCCGGAAAAGGCGAAAGTGGTCACTTCAGAGGCGGCCTTCAGTAAGTAGCAAACAAACATACAAATACGAGAAGCACGAAACCGTACTCCTTTCACGACATATATGAGCACGGCATGAAGAGTCTCATCACTTTTGGCCCACCCTAATACATAGCCGAGTGCTAGATCGCTGTTATACTAGTGTACTATACACCCTCCGTATCTATGGTTAGAGTTTTTGAACCAGTTCTCACCATCAGTTTGCACCTTGAAGAACAATACAAAACAGAATTGTATTCCTGAGTTTATATTTTGCCAAAATTGGAAAGGCCGAAAGATGGTTTTGGAACATATATAGCATTACAATCGAAGAAGGCGCTGGTCCTGGATATCAAGGCTAATCCATGGTTCGGGATCCGCCCAGACCGAAGATCTTTTTTTCCTTTGGATTAGGTTTATCAATTGTTACCAATCTAGCTTGGGAAAACCAGGTATTCGCTGGTTTACTGGTTGACCGGTCTACTTATAGTCGAAACACGGACGCAAAGTGCCCGCCGATGTGTCGCAGAATTGTGTGGCCGCTCCATTAAGATTGGTTCACGCCGAGCTTTATGTTCACTTTCTATCTTACCCTCTCTTCCCTCATATGTTTATTATGTTGTTTAAGGCAAGCGTCATATACACGAGAAAGCAATAACGGAACACAAATACGCACCAAGAAAAGAATAAAAGTATGCTAACCATCGAACTGAGCAACATTAATACAACTATGCTTTATAATGAAGTTCGAGGTCTATCGCGTAAACATCCTTGCTCTCAAGGAAAGGTCTTAGTAAGTTTGAAAACATAGAGCCAGCTCTGTTTACAAGAAATTTGGACCTACTGTAATTGAGGCCTCAACTCCATCAAATGAGATTTCGTTCCGTTTAAATAAGATAACAAGTGATAGACGGAACAATCCTAGAAGCCGTATAGCCTAATTTAGCGTTTGTTACGTTAAGATTTGGGTGTTATTTATGTTTATGCTTCGGTTTTCGTTTTCAGATCAGACCACCAGTGACTGAACATTTAGTTTCATTATAGGACAATTCAGTCTTGTTGCCTTAAATCTCACGTTTGATAAAAAAAATCTGTCAGCTACTGCTGGCGCTCCGCTTCTGTTTCAGAACGTGAAAAAACTGTACTGACTATGATTATAGCTGACTTGAAAATAAACATCACATCATTGTGCAGACGAATGGCTGGGATACAGAAATTCCGTACTTTTACTCTCGAAGCAAGCGCAGAGCGAATTTAGGAGGTGGTTCAGAAAATTTTGTGTTTCACACTACATATAAAAGGAAGGTGACAAGGTTGACCTTGGTTGGGAGAATGAAGCCGTAGCAGCTTCTTTGCTCGATTTCGCCTTAAAAGTGGTGGCCGGTGCAGCTGGGGCTACCACATGCTTGCTTGAAAGATTAACGCCAGATTGGTGAAATTCACGGAAATTTGGACACTTTTCTAATGAGATTGGACATTCAAAGCAAGCGTAACGCTTTGAGCTTCGGCACTCTAAGCATACTTAACGCTTTCGGAATCAAGCTAAACATCATCCAAATTAAGACGAGCTTCTTCCACGTTAAACAGGAGACTCTCTGAAAAGGCAAAAAACTCTTTGTCTAAAAAAATTGGATGACTTTCTTTAAAATTTTTGGATCTATCCTAAAAGCATGTAATAAATCGACTTGAGACTTACCGACCAGCTCCTGCAGAAGAAGATAGGATCTAAATGAAACAAAAAAGGAACAGACAAACTAAAATAAATCGCCGCGGTTTCACAACCGTCTCGGCGGGCAAAGAGCAACGCAATGGAGGCTTGCCGCGTGCTAACACCGTCTGACATGTTATAACCGGGGTCTAAGATGGTGAGGAGGGCACATAACTTTGCCTGCTTACAATTGCGACGAAAACAAATGTAATTTTTCGTTTTTTTTTTCTTCGTGAATTTTTCTAGTTTGGGTCCTATTTTGTTCTGCAGAGGCCGCTGGGTAAATCTCAAGTCGCTTTATTACATACTTTTTAGTTATGTGGCCCCCGGACTAGGATAGATCCAAATTTTTTTATTTCACTTGTTCCAAGAAGCGAATGCTTTGTTTGGACTTTCTTAAAGATTTTATCGAAAAAATAGTGGTTACTATGCCTAGCACCTATGGGCTTCTCGCGATGTCCCTAGCAGTGCAATAGACATTATTTGGAAACTTTATTATGCTCCAATCTTGCTCTACCTTCCTTAGGATCAGATGAGTAGTTTTGCGGCATTAAGCCATCTAGACCTTATCACACCCCTAGTTTGACATCGGCATCACCTCCAGACGGTTCAGTGATGGCGTTTCTTGTGCTAATCCGTCGTTCCCTTGGTTCTCCAACAACCCTTCTGATGCCCCCATAGCTCGGTCCTTCATTTCACTCTAGGGCCAAACCGACTGCAGGCACCTTCATACCTCATCCTCAAGCGGTCAACCCAGGCAAAAATCGACATTTTCGATAGCGCCTGCAGGTGCTGGTAAAAAAAGGCTTATCGTCACCGCTTCTAGTACTGCGTGGAACTAAAAAATTTCCAGAAGGGTACAGCGACGACGAATTGTCCAACCGTCATCAACAAACAAACAAAGGAACGTCACTTTCAAGCCATTATACAATCAACAATACCGATCGATATTGGCCTTCCAATCGAAACCTCTCACCTGTTGTGAAGAGATTCCGTCGGCCATAATACCCGCGTATCTCCCACCCCGATCGGCTAAACCTGGGAGAAAACTGAAATCGCTGGTCACGAGATCGATAATATCGATCAATGTTGGCCTCCCCATTGAAATTTTCCACTTGACGTGAAGCACTCCATCGGTCACAGCACTCGCGCGTCTCCAGCCCCGATCGGATAAAGCAGGGAGAACATCGAAACCACTGATGAAGAGACCGGTAACATCGACCGATATTGGCCTCCCCATTGAAACGTCCCTCCTGCTGTGAAACCTCTTCGTCGCCGGTCATAATCACTCAACTTCCACTCCAATTGGTTAAATATGAGGGAAAATCTATAATATCAGTTGGTATTGATTGCCTTCCCCTACAGTGAAGTCCTTTCGTGCACGACCATAATCACTTAATCACATAACCTCTCACCTTGATCGGTGAAATCTGAAAGAAGATCGCTATTATATGTCGATACTGAGTGCCTTCCCCTGCTGTGAAGGATTTCCGTCGATGAACATCTGAGTCCGCAGGCATATTGGACGACGTCTTTGGCCCGTCTTCTGGACCCATGCACGTTTGACGACGTCTTCTTCACGTCCTCTGAAACCCCAGGCACGTTGAGCGACGTCTTCGTCACGTCTTCGAATTTCCCAGGCCAGTAGAAGACATCTGGTTATTTTCCGCTATTTTCTGATATTTTCTGCTAGTTGCGCACCCCTTAACTTCAGCCCCGTACTTTTCAATGGCGCCGATCGATAGCCCTTAGTGGATTATTATTAGTATGATTATTGTATAATTATTCTGGAGTACAAAAAGGCAGCTATTTTTAGCGTGTCAAATGAAGAGATCGTTCCAAGCACTCATCTAGCTTGACGCCATTTTCATTCGATTGTTATTTTAAGTGCAGCCTTGAAACTTGAAAAAAAAACTTGAAACTGCGAAGTGAAGAAATGTGTCTTATACAAATGTTTTCGATAAAGCGTGAAAAGTGAAAAGATTTCTCAGAAGCAGAGTTTTTGAACCAAATGGAAATTGCGATCACCTGTAAAAGTGTACTGCTCAATCTCTTCTTTTAGCACTTAAAAACTGCTCCTTTCTGCACTCTAAAACCAACTTTGAATCATTCATTTTGTTCGAAAAGGCTTTATCAAATTTCATGCAATGTGTTCTTTTTTGGGCAGGTGAATTTAAAAAATTCCAAAAAAAGTCATGCTAAGGTTTTTGGATACAAAATTATTTTAACATTCATGGGGATTCTCTAGAGTAACTATCCAATACTATATAGCAACTAGTTAGTGCAAGCATTTCTAGTTTTGGTGCACTGTCTTCAGAGTTTGCACGTAATTATTTTTGTGTAATGTGTTAATACCATTTCGCGGTATTGATGGCAAAAGGAACATATAATGACTAACTCATGCTATGCTGGAGTTTGACAGCATACAGTGTTGCAAACGCTTTAAAAAATACGTGCTAGCCTGGGAACCTCAAATATCAAACTTCATCACCATCATCATCTTCTTCTTCCTTGTTTCACGGCACGAGTAAACTTTTGGTGATCCTACAGTACACGGCTGCGTTTCATATCTTTATTAACAGATAATTCACATGACATTCTCTTACGATGGAACATTCCCTCTTACCACTTCTCATCTCATTACTATTTCACCTAATTCCATTCCTTTAATTTCATCTTACTTCCTATCTTACCTTCATCCTATGGGCCGGCAGCTCCGCGTATGGGATTGTCGAACCGAGAAGTCCGGCCGACAGTTGACCCTACAGTGAGCGCGAGCGTCAGGAGTGTGTGGGCGAGTGAGGAAGTAGTTAGCAGTCGTAGTGCTCTTCGCCCACCGATCCGGCCCTTTTATATTGGGCCTGGGTGGGGCCTGGTGCCCGGACTCCGTGGATGACATCATGATCCGGTCGCGGGTCATGGCATTCCTCTTCAGCGCCTGTACTGCGTCTTATTGTTAGAAGCGTTTCCGTTTCTGGTGCCATGATGCCACCCTACTCGATCCAGCACTAGACCAGGCTGTATGATAGCTAGAAATACGTAGAGCAATCACGAATAATTCTTCAAAGTAATCTCGTCAACGCTTTATCTTCCAATTTTTGAGCGGAGCTATATCTACTGAGCCACCAAGTCACCTCATAAGGATAGCTGTTAAGCAGCTCCACACATAGCTTCGTCAACACAACTGTGTCCAGTTGCTTGACCACATCCTCCACGATAAAGCCCTTATCATTGCGATGCCAAAGCTTTAAGGCCCCTAGTCGTTGGTTCAACGACTCAGCTGTGTCGAACCACACTTTCACACTAATTAAAAGCTGGAGACCCTTGAGGACACCTCCAATCACCCCCTACGCATATGACTCGTAGTTTCCGAGACGTACATAGTCGGGACCGAGAAGGCGCCCATTACCGACTTATCAAGGAGTGATGAAACACAAATTCTTAGAAGCACTGACTAAAGTTGTGAGGGCCATTGGCCTGGCCACTGTACATAACTCGTCCCACAGGCCACCAATAACAGACATTATTTTGCTTGCTTCTTTACGTTACCATGAGATGTCATACGCAACGTAAACCCTATAACCAGACAGGATTTCAGTCCTGCTTTCTAATTTTTCATTCCTTTTTTCAAAATTCGCTGTTTTAGCACATACTAGTGTACTTGAAGTTTTCCTGTTATACTACGTAATGTCTATCCCTATGAGAGTGATAGACATACCCATGTTCTGAAGCTCCAGAAATGACCTACATTACTAGAAATGAACGTCGGTACCATGCCACTGATAGCAGCCTTTCTCATTCACTGCCTACGCTAATAGCAAATAATCGAGTTAGAATGTTCTCTTATCTTATTTTTTTCTGAGTATCGCTGCTTCTCACAGCATTGGTTCTCTCTATTTGATATTCCTTCTTTTTACTAATTTCTGTTGTCCTTTTTTGACAACTAAGCCTAATCATTTTTACTGTTTGGTGCTGCCTGTATTGTACTGATAATAGGATGAAGAATGAAGGTCGCCGCTAATCAGTCTCCCGACGGGATGCGCCAGGCATTCTATTTCTATGGGATATCGTAAAGGCAATGTGAGTACGTGGGCGCGTGCAGCGCAGTCGGAGGAGGTGTCTGTCGGCTGTCGCGCAGGCAGTCGATACCAGGTTCCTGGTTCGGATTTCTCGCCTAGGCCAACGAATTGTTTCGTCCGTTCGGGTTCGGTGAATTGATTGCAGACTTGTCCTAAAAGAGTCCTGACTTGGTCATCGGCTGGTCACCGCGAGTCATTGTATGGCCAAGTATGCATTCAAATCGTCTCCACGACATCCCGAAGAAGTAGAATGCGTGGCGCATCCCAAAATGAATTGAGTAACACCTCCTCCTAGTTGTAGTCCTTTATCCTTGTTCCTGGTTTCAGTACGTATTTGGCCTTTGCATTCGTTTCCAATGGACCGCCGATAGACTGGACAGTGATTTATCACCGACAGCTCTTGTACCAAGTCACCGATTTACGAGGCATGGAAGACTTGCTTGACCTGAGCGGGACTCGAAACAAGAGCACTCAATTCGTTGTGTGAGCGACAGTCGGTTTTTCCGACTCCGCCACACCTACATATGAAATAAACAAGTGAATCGTGGTTTTCCTGCTTCCTGTAAGAATGAGTTTTCTGATGGTGGCCCGCTTTTTCAGTTGTTTTTCCAGTGGTTTCAACGTGACATACAGCGATTTCCCGTTGGTGCATAAGGGGCGGTTAACAACCTAGTAAATCTTCGCACTAGTAAAGAACATAAGTCGCTGCTATCAGTCTAGTTTTGGAATGCCCACTGCATTCTAATTCTTGCTAAAGGCTATTTGAATGCGTGATTGGCCTACTCAATGAACTTCGGTGTGGCCTTCCGGTGTATAAGCTATAATGTTAGTACTAATTCACTAATGTCACAGAAATGAAAGGTTTGATTTCTCTCTTAGGCACACAGACGTCTACCTGAATATAATTTGACGTGTCCTTTTCCCTCAATATTCTCATTTTCTACCAAGATCTCACCATTCTACAACGACGTCGTCATCGACGTGAAGAGAGGGGTTCGGCAGGGGGATACCATATCCCCGAAGCTCTTCAGCTCCCTCGAAAACGTTATGCGCGAACTAGAATGAGAAGACATGGGAGTGAAGGTCGACGGCCGGCAACTACATCATCTTCGCTTCGCTGACGACATCGTGCTCATAACACCGAGCATCAGCCAGGCGGAGCGAATGCTGGCCGACTTCGATCGTGTATGTGGGAACGTTGGACTGCAGCTGAATCTTACGAAGACGATGTTCATGAGGAACGGACAAGTTTTTGATGCCCCATTCTCGCTCAACGGAACGAACATCTCCGAATGCTCCAGCTATGTGTATCTGGGTCGCGAAGTCAATATGGCCAACGACCTAGCGCCAGAGCTGAGCAGGAGGAAACGAGCGGCTTGGGGAGCTTTCAAGAGCGTCGAAGAAGTCATGAAGAAGACGAAGAACGTCCGACTCCGTGCCCACCTATTCGACTCCACTGTTCTTCCTTCCCTAACATACGCTTCAGAGACCTGGGCTATACGAAAGCAGGATGATCAGCTTCGCGCAGCGTAGAATCAAGAGGACGATGCTCGAAGTGACACGACTCACACAAGTGAGAGAAGGCCTCCGGAGTTCCGAGCTTCGCCGACGTTCGAAGATCAGAGACGCTGTCGCGTGAGCCAAGTCGTCGAAAATTAGGTGGGCCGGCCACGTAATGCGCTTCGCAGACACCCGCTGGACGGGAGCCGTTACCGACTGGATTCCGCGGGATGTCAAGAGAACACCAGGACGCCCACCGACGCGTTGGTCGGACTTCTTCGTGAAAGCCCTGAACGACCGATATGACGCTCTTCGTGTCCCTCGAGCGAGGAGGTTCCATTGGAGCACTCTGGCACGCGACAGGGAGGAATGGAGACGCTGGTGGCGCCCGCTCGAGCAAGTCGATGATCAACGGGACGGCAAGTGATACAGGTGATACAGATAGATGATTCTCTTTTTGCCAATAGCGAAAATTGTGGGGCATGCACACTGGCTGCCACTGCCAGCGACTTAAGGACAGAGATGGAACACAGTTATTGAGCCAACGACACTCTTCATTCACCTTTGTTCAATTTGTTGTTCATAGAAGGGCAGCACAATTGGCATTTCATTGTGCCTGGAGATCTTTCAAAGCCATTGCACATGCATCTGCTTTTTTCTTTTTTTCTTATATCATATAAAGGTGACGCTCTTTGCGCCCTTCGATCGAGGAGCGACCATTGGATCACTTTGGCACGCGAAAAGGACGAATGTAGGCAGGCGTTGGTGGAGCTCGCTCAGGAAACTGCATGATCAACGTGATGAGGGATGATGCAGGTGATCAGACGATTGCTGTCCATGGCCTGATCAGTGCTCCCTTCTTTCTGAGCAGATGGGTCTCTTTAGCTGATCTCATAGATTTGAAAGGACTGGTTGACCTCTGCACAAACGGAACCTAAAATCAGTCCGTATGCGTTCGATACCAGCATCTCCTGCCAATGCGCCTCAACAGGTTATTAGTCAAAGGAGAGTAGCTAGTACACTACACAACCGCCATGAATGCTATACCTAAACCAAGAACTAACAGGGAAAATCAACGAAGTAACCGTGGAAATTTTCAAAGGTACGTAGGTAGGATTGTAGGGCACAGTCTTCGAGCAAGGTTCGAAGCTTCAATCATTGCTAGAACGTGGAATCTGACAAACTCATAATGGAAGCGAGAAGACACTTTCTTGAGAAGCATCCACCAGAAAGGCAGCTGCAAGCTTCAAAGAGACGTCTGCGAAATTCCCTCAACGACTATCAGAAGGACCTATATGACCTTTTAAGGCCTCTAACGAGTAGTCCACGCGTGAAGTTCGTTCTTGCTGCGGGGTACAGGATGGTTCAAAAATGGCAAAAACTTTCGCCTAGTAAACACGCTTTGGCTCGCAGCATGCTCGATAGAGATTGAGACCGCCGATCTAACCAGTGTATCAAAGAAACTCTAGCCCATATTTGCGTTGGAATTGAGAAGCTTACGTGAATTCGATTTGAAGTGAACGCGGCAAAATGAGACGCACCAGCTACGTAACAGACGGGACGTGCCCTCCGATCTGCCGAATCTGACCATGGGTTACTAGGCGACAAATTTTTGCAATTTTTATGCCACTTGGTAGTCCGCAACAAAGACGACCTTCACTGCTGTGCTCTAGGGTCAATGCTCTACAGGACCATATAGGTCTTGATAAGAATCGTTGCGGTGTTCAGAGATAACCTTGGTTAACTATTTAACCGGTAGGAGCCTCAGCTCAATGCCACTTTATGTAGATCTTAACGGTTTTTGTTCACCCTATGCTATTTTGCTTGTTACTGCACTAACTTGCCTAAATCCATCAATTCAACAGAACTTCAGTACAACGCTTTCGCAATCGTTCGTGAATCCAGAAAGTTCTGGATGCTTTTGGCCGGAAGCTTTCCGGCTTCCTATTGCTGCCACTCATCGCCGGGGTGCTGCTGCTCGTCTGTTTGCTCTCGGATCGCCCGTCGCCGTGAGAGTGGAGGATGCTCGGCGCTAGTTCGTCGTTTCTTTTTGTCCCTTGACTCATACACCTGCTGCCACCGTGGCGTCGAACTCAAATATCTTGCGAAATGCTCTGTTGTCTTTAGGCTGCTCCTCTCCCAAGCATGAACACCTATTTATTTCCTGACGACGTCAGGCTCACCGGCAGGATGGCAGCAAGTAACCAACTCCTCTCGTCTGTGTCGCCTATGTACCTGACATGAAGAAGCCTAGGAACTGTGCGCCAAGATGTCGTTGCAGTCAAATGGATAGCGATAGCATTGGCCTCAAGTTTTACTGTATCGAATGGTATTTAATTTCATATGGATCATATCAGTTTGCTACTTCGGATGTGATCGCTCCATTATTCGATTCCTGTTTTGGCGGAAAAGTCGGGACTTCTGAGAAGGGAGATTTTTGAACAACTACTTCCAGCAGCGATTGTTCAGCCACATTACACCACGGACTATTTCACGACTTTCGAAAGGGAGAATAAGATATCGCCGGGTCTGAAACACATCTGGTTCGATGTGCTTCGTAGAATGTCTAATTCTCATGTTTATCCACCCATGCTGATCTAAGCCAACCAATGATGACTCAGACTATGACACTGCATTCTGCTATACATACCAGGCTGTCCAATAATTCTTGTCCGAAAATTTCATCATTTTTAATTTTTTTTCAACTTTATTGAAAAACAAGTCTAATCAACAATATAATCACCACAGTTGTCCACAACAGTGGCCCATCGATTGGGCAGGTCGCCGATGCCCTTCGCCCAGAACTCCGGGGGCTGCGACTCGAAGAAGTCCGCGATGTCGGATTTGAGGTTGTCGTAGTTGGTGAATTTTCTTCCGGCCAAATGGTGCTTCAGCGGGCGGAACAAGTGGTAGTCGGAGGGGGTGAGGTCCGGGGAATACGGCGGATGGGCAACCGTCTCCCAGCCGAGCGTCGCCAACTTCTGCTGGGTCTCCTTCGCCACGTGGGGGCGCGCGTTGTCGTGCAGCAGGTGGACCGAGGCCCGTCGGGGATGCTTTTCTCGGATGGCCGCGGCTAGTTTCTCGAGCTGATCGGTGTAGATGGAAGCGGCGACCGTCCTGCCTTGCGGGAGCAACTCGAAGTACAGCATGCCCTTGGCGTCCCACCAGCAGCAGAGCATTATCTTCAGCGGATGCAGGTCGGCTTTCGGCGTCGTCGGCGGCTCTTCTCCGCGCGGGATCCAGACGGCACGGCGGGCGACGTTGTCGTAGAGGATCCAGCTCTCATCCCCAGTGACAAGGTCCTCGAGAAAATCCTTGTGATGCGGACGAAGGAGGAGGGACTGGCAGACGGCCACGCGGCTCTGCTCTTTGGCTTCCGTCAGACGGTGGGGGATCTAACGGGCCAGAACTTTGTGGTAGCCGAGTAAGTTGAGTCGATTGTGGATGGTGGACTTGCTGCAGCCGAGCGTCGTCGCCAGTTCACGGGTGGTGGCTTCCGGCTTCTTCTTGATACAGCGACGGACTTCGTCATCATCCACCGTAGAAGGCCTCCCGCTGTGCTCCCCGTCCTCGAGGCTCGTGTCGCCGCTCTCGAAACGATTGAACCAGCACCTGACTGTGCGTTGGGACACTGCATCCTCCTTGCACGCTCTGCAGATGTTGGCGACCGCGGTGCCCGTGTCGTTGCCCAACAGCCACTCGTAGTACACGAACGTACGAATTCGACCTTGGTCCATTTTAGCTTGTACTGGTAGCTAGACGCGGCGACTGCGCCTTATATACCCCTAGCGTGGAACTCTGGAGAACCTTCTAGAAGGTTCTTACACTTGCCTGATATTATAACACTTCTAAGGAAAATTATAGAATTTTGAAAATTTTCGGACAGGAATTATTGGACAGCCTGGTATGTCCAATTTTCTCGTCAAAATTGGACATTTTCATTTGAACTTAATCCATTCAAAGCGGCACATACCTCTCAAATCAAGGTAAAAAGTTTTTCGGTCAAGCAGACCAGCTCACAAATGAGAAACAATTTCAGAGTAAACCGACGCTTGATTGACTTTAATTTTTCTTTAAGAATTTGAAAATGAGCTTTGATTCGAAAAAAGCGCTTTGATTTACTTATTTTCTAATCCCCTACGCATGGATCCATTCTTACCATTTTAGGTTCAAGTGTGGTTTTAGATTTGTTTTAAACCGTAGAAGAGCATCAAAACATTGGTGTATTAGGTGAATAGGTTGCGCCACGCATTCCACTTCTACGGAATGTCATGGAGGCGATTTGAATGCGTATTTGGCCATACGGGCGCGTGTAGCGCAGTCGGAGGAGGCGCGACTGTCGCGTGCACCCGATACCAGGTTCTTGGTTCGGATTTCCCGCCCAGGCCAACCAAGCCTTCCATCCCTTCGGGGTCGGTGAATTGGTACCAGACTTGTCTGGGAAGGATAAAGCGCTGAATTGTTCATCGGCTGGCCACCGCAAGTCATTGTATGGCCAAATACGCCTTCAAATTCAAAATCGCCTCGACGACATCCCGTTGAAGTAGAATGCGTGGCGCATCCCAAAAGGGATTGAGTAACGCCGTCCTTTATCCTTTATCCTTTATTTGGCCATACAGTGACTTGCGGTGGCCAGCCGATGAACATGTCAGCGCTCTATCCTTCCCAGACAAGTCTGATACCAATTCACATACCCCGTAGGGATGGAAGGCTTGGTTGGCCTGGGCGGGAAATCCGAACCAGGAACCTGGTATCGGGTGCACGCGGCCGGCGGCTCCTCCGACTGCGCTACACGCACCCTACAGGAACGTATTTAAACTTTAAAATTCAACAGAACAGTACTCCAATACAGCCTAGGAGCTTCTGTTGACCTTTTTCCAATCATAGTTGCTTCCTTCACATTGAAACTGGTCATCATTCTTCTTTTTTATAACGTTTTTTGTTCTTCTCTTAGTTTATTTCGTAACATTATGCAACAGCTAAATGAATATAAGCAAAAATATAAAAAATAAAATAATGTAGGTGACATAAATATAAGCATAAGCAGCATTAACATTACAAAAATATAATGGAAGTATCATACGGATGACAGCTTGGCGCAACCTATTCACCTAATACAACCTATTCTCCCAAAAGGAATTCACTAACGCCGCCCTTTATCCTTTTATCCTTTAAATACGTTCCTGTGGCAGGGCGAATAAGAAGTTGATGAGAGACCATCACTTACCATAAAAGAGTGAACAACTAACTTTTCATCCAGTGTAGGCGGTTTCTATATTACTAATGACATCTGTTTCAATAATATAGAGAAGCGAAAGCAAATTCTTAATGCTTCGCTTTGCCACGTTCCTTCAGACGGACCAGCATCCATTATAACACCTCCTTGGTGGGTCATCAGTGAAGTAAGGAGGTGTAATAATTGTAACGTTGTTCGCTGATTTAATATTTACATAATGTGGGTACTTTTATTAATCATTTAGCAAAGTTTTTATCTAAACATATACACATATGTTCAATTTTAAATGTTATAAAATTATATAAGTTCGAACAAGCTTGTGTAAATAATTATTGTTTGAAAAGTAGCTAAAATTAGCCAACCTACGATCTGTATTATACTTGTAGCAACCGGTCTCCCCTGCATACCGTGTTCTATTATATTATAGAAAAGTCAAGTCAAAACAGTTCCCTCTTATCGAAAAATTGCCTTTAAAACATGCTAAGCTTATTTTAAAAGGCGCCCATTTTGATATCAAATTGCTTCTTTTGGGCTTAAAAGTGGCCGGTGTGGCGACATAGAGCAAGCAAACTACTATCTGAAGTATTTCGAGCCGTTATATTTTTTCGAAATTTTTCGTTGTCGAAATTTCACATCGGCTGTTCATATTCTTTGTCGCTCCATGTTCCCTCATTTCACCTTAGGTCAACTCCTCTCGATGTTCGATATCTGCTGATGCCGTACAAAACACTGCGTAGCCGCTAAGCGTGCTGCACTGAGAAGGCGGCTGTCCGGCTTTTTTGTGGGTGGCGACATTTTGTCGCGTGAAATGTTATGTAAATTAGTCCATGTCTTGCTTTGTGGCATTTCACTGCACGACCACTCACTCACCTGGTAGTACATCCAGCGTTACCGTAATACGCATTTCTCATGCGAGTTCAGGCTGCAAGGCCTTTTTAGTTAAAGAAGAACATCTCACTTTTTTAACCACTTGGTTTCCCTCTTGGGAGGTATACGTGTTGCATTTTAGCCTCATAATTACTGAATAACTAATTACGCAAAGGTGCAGCTCAAAGTTTCATTCAGCGCTTTAACTGGGGCCAGATTCATCACCCGCTACCGCCATCTAATCCACGCTATCACTCCCTGATATGACATTCATCGATATGACATTCATCAACATCAGGTTTGGTGGTATTTTCACCGTTAAAGGGCGGTAAGCGGCTGACGAATCTGGCCCTTGGTTCGACTTCTTCGTGATTAACTGCCTACTAGTTGCCTGGATTCGTCCTTCGTGGCGCTATATTGGGCAGGTAGTTAGAGCGAGACTAGTCTCTTCCATTAACATCCTACGCTATAATTTGGATGCATCTGCACCTTAAGATGATGTGCTTTTAATACGTTGTAACAAGTCTCAATGAGGTTATTTTGTTTTACTTCTTTCACTCACGATCAGTGCTGCACCACAACACAGAAAAATCCAAAAAAAACTCAACACTAGCGGAATCTAATAATTGATGCAGACGAATAACTTAATCGTCAAGAAATTAGAATGGTGTGCAGTTAAAGGAACTCAAATGAAAAATTCGTGGAATAAATCTAAAAAAGGAGCCTGTCTTAAAAGGGAGCCCACCCTGATTTTCCTCCATAAAATCTGCGAAAATTGTCCAAGCATTTTAAAGTAAAAACGCGGTGCACGTATAAATGTATTACAGAGAAAACCCTTAAGCCTGCCTGACCAGCGTAAATGTGTAAGTTCTGGAGGAGTCACTGTGCGAACCCCACTCATTCGACTTGCACCAATGTTATTTATTTTTAGGGTAGTAAAGACGGCACCACCTGGATGGACTGATTCGTTTACCTCCAACAAGTAGCAAAAGACAGATTTGGAGCGATCCTAGCAAAAATAAGTATCCCTCTAGATAAAGAAAATCTTCCTCAAGCTGCACTGGACACACGCATTGAGCGCAATTTTTTCGAAAATTTAGATTCTTCTCTTTTTCCGTTTATTGAATCATATTCCAAAATTTAGATTCTCTGAAGTCATATCCAGTTCCACATCCACAGTTTCACTTCTCTTCATAAGTTGTTGAAGCATAGGAGTCCAAGTTTACACTGAAAGCTGCTCTATCGCTGTTTTATTCATCATCGCCACCTTGTATATATGTTTCGCAAACCTTTTATCTTCGTGCTTTAGATGCAGATGAAAAGTTTTTGATATTTTTAGCATTTCTGTCTTTGTCCATTAATATTGATGTCATTATTTATTGGGCCTGAGATTGTTTGATCTCCTGTTGTCGCATTTATCCATTCATTGAGATATTACTATCACAGTGATATTGCGACGTATTTTTCGTCAACGGGGAAGAGCCACTGCCGTCGAGAATACTGTTTTTGCTCTCAGAACGATGCCGCTGGTCGACGGCGATACACCGTGTGCATCGATAGAAGAGGATCTGCCAGGCTATGTTCGCCCGAAGAAGACTAACTCGTCAATGCTGCATTCATCGTCTTTTCAACGTCGTCGCGACGTGTTGGCGTACTTCCTAGCTCTGATATTCATAGGACAATTTGTTGCCGTCGGTGAGTGGCATTTTTGTTTACTATGCTGACGAGCAGTTTGGGTGAAGGCTTCAAATAATTTAAATTAGTCAGTCTTGCTAATGTCCGATAGTATTAGTATTTTGTTAGGTGAGAATTTAGGGGTAGAAAAGCTAAATAGGCATTAATCACTTTTTTTTGGTGGGGGGGGGGGGGGAGAGAGGGGGATGCTCTACGCATTCTACTTCTACGGTATGTCGTGGAGGCACTTTGTATACGCATTTGTCCTATACAATGATTTACAAGGGAAAGGTCTGAAGCGTATGTCTGAACGGGGGGAGCGAGTCATATAGGGAGAATCCCCACCCCTCAATTAGTATAAACATGAACTTTGTACCTGTGTATTCTTGATGTTGAACATTTATACAGCATTTATAGCAGTCACTTGAAATGCAAAAACACAGCAGCGCAGAAGGACCGAACCGTCGACCTTCCTCACACGAAGCAACGTCACTTCCACTGCGCTCCGAGCCGCTTGCCGTCAAAGGCATCACGGGCGTACAAGTCCCCCAAACTCGTGTTGCGACGAATAATGTAAATGCTAATGTACGATAGTATTAGTATCCTGTTAGGTGACAATTTAAGGGAGAATCCCCACTACTCCTTGGGTTTACGACTTGGCATAAAAGAGACACATTTTTATACTAATTGAGGGGTGGGGATTCTCCCTATATGACTTGCTCCCCTCGTTCAGACATACGCTTCAGACCCTTCCCTTGTAACACCGTCAGAGCGACGGCAGTGTTTTATCCTTCCCAGACAAGTCCGATGCCCACTCACCGCCCGTGGAGAGAAGGAAGCTTGGCTGGCGTCGGCGGGAATCCGAACATGAACCTGGAATCGGTTGACACCACACCCCTTTCGGGGTAAATGGATTAAAAAAGAAATCTAATCAAACACAACAAAGAGTAAGAAGAAACAGGAGAAGGCTCAGGGAAGTTGGATCAGTTGTCTTCAAGGGTGATCTTCAGTTTCACTTGTCTACGAAAAGATGAATGAAAAGCGGTTGCATAAAAACCGCTAAAACTTTCTGGCTAACCTAGTATATTTTCCATGCAAGCCTGGTTTCAATTCACCAAACCCAGAGGGATGGAGTGCTTGGTTGGCCTGGGCGGGAATTCCGAGCGAAGAACTTGGGATCGGGTGCATGCGAGAGTCAGCGCTTCCAGCGGCTGCGCTACTATGCGCCCTATGCAAGGATGGAATTTGTAGATCTACCAGAGCTTTAAAACATCTTTACGTAGCCTTGTTGAAGCAGCTGTTCATCATCAGATCTACGACTTATCCTGATTCCTTATCTACTTACAGAATCTGAATTTTGAATAATGTCAAATCTCCGCGTGTTTTACTCCTAACTGATACTATAATATGAAGCTTTTTTTAGTGCTTCAAGAACAATTTTCGAGAAGAACTCCTGACGTATGGCTTTTAAATTTTGAGATAGGGCGCATAGTGGCGCAGCAGGAAGAGGCGCAGGCCGTCATACCCACCCCAAACAGGCCTCATGGTTCCAGTTCCACTTTTAGCTGCTTTAGTGATTTTTTTCTTTCATGTCAACTAGCGCTTGTAGCGCAGTCGGAGGAGACGCGACTGTCGCGTGCATCCGATACCAGGTTCCTGGTTAGGATTTCCTGCCCAGGCCAACCAAGCCTTCCATCCTTCCGGGATCGGTGAATTCGTACCAGGCTTGTCTGTGAAAGATAAGGCACTAGCTTGCACTTTACCTAGCCTTCGCAAGCCATTGTATAGGCTAAGAATACCTTCAAACTGCTCCCACAATATCTCGTAGAAGTAGTATGAGTGGCGCGTCGTGCAAAAGGATTGCTCAATACCAAACCTTGCCCCTTCCTCTTTATCCGAAAGAGGCGCTGTAACGTAATAGCGGCCACATGTATACATCAACATCGCCTTCTATCTTTTCAGAAAAGGTTATTAACATTCATTTTTCCCGAGAAACTAAAAAAAATGTCACTTATTTTTGTGAATTATAGTGCAAATAGTACAGTATAGTAATAGTATTATCGTTCCACGGAAAGAGAAGTATCTAACTTTAGTGTTCACCGACATTTTTTTTAGAGAACACTGAACATTTAATGCCAGTAACTGTCAATAATTCAGGTCTGGTAATTATCTAGTCTTTCTAGGATTCTACAATTTTGTCAGACGCCTCATATTTTGAAGGAATTGCTGGGATACTCTATATGTGACGCTGGTAAATTTAGTCAGAGAGCTACTTTCTTGCGCATCAAACTAAATAAATATTCGAGTGCCTATTCTAGCACCTTTTGTAATAAAATACCTTACTTGCACATATGATCACAGCTTTGCATCTGGCTCCTACTCATTTGCAGCTTTTGTACTTCATATTCGATTTAGGCAACGAGATTTTGCCCTTTAATTACTGAGAAAAAAGATCGAGACAGCAGCTCGTGTTTCCCAAACGGTCAGACGACTTCTTCACATATTGCTGATTTATATTCCTGAACATCTATCAGGTTGAACGTCTTCGCATTTTTTCTTCTCGCTACGAATTAATTGGCGCGTGCTGAGACGTCTTAGGTCATCGCTATAGTCTTCTCTCGACGTGACGGTAGGGGCCATGGAGGGTGTCCCAAAAAATGTACGCCGTTTTCTAAGTTGTCAACAAACTTCCCACTTCTTAAGCGTCTAGAAAATGTCTAAGCAACTTCTTGAAGCGAAAATCATTTAAAAAATTGCGCTTCTATACGTATAAGGACAGCGCTATGCACTCGTCCATCGTTGAGGTGTGCAGTTAATTGGTGCTGGAAATCTCAGGTAAGCAAAGTTGTACAAGGAATGTGTGCTTTGTGTTTTTAGGCAAAAAATCTGGACACCTTGAATTGCAGTCAAAGCCTGTCCTAGTTACATAAATCCGTGGATTCATATTAGACTTAAGAATCTGTATGTATCTGAGAGAAAAAAATTGCGTTCCAACTTCTCTCTTTTTCAAACTTCGACATTGTAAGTTTTTATTTTTTACTATATACAGCGCCACATTAAGATCCACCGAAAAATTTGTGTTGCAATTATATTTTGGTAAGCCAAAAAATGATAATTTTAACATCATTTAAAAGACTCAGATTTTCAATTAAGCGAAATATCACATGGAAATGTATCAAAAAATAGCTCGCTTCCTTTCCTGTACTCAGAGCAATCTTTTTCTTAAGAGATGACCGCAGTGGCTTTTCTGTCAAAAAAGAAAGTCATTTTCAATGTATGCACACAAAATTTTTGCATTGTCGGGTTGTGAAAAATGGAATTGGAATTTTTTTGGAATTTTGATTTTACGTTAATTTTATTTGAAATGTCCTCTAGAAGGAGCGTGGTAGTGCTGTCGGAGGAGGAGCCGGATTGCGTGTACAGCCCGATGAAAGGTCCTTGTTTTGGGCTCCGTCCAGGCCAACTAAGCGTTTTGTCCTTTCGGGGTCAGTCAAATGGTGCTAGAGCTATCCGGGAAGGGTAAAACTCTAGCTTGTTCGTCTGCTCAAATTCGATGCTCAGTTTCCTTCACGATATCCCGTAGAAGCAGGACACATGGCCCACGTCGTTCTTGATCCCCTTTTCTTGGATGTACACCAACATTTTCAAGTACGATATGTCAATCAGTTCAGCAGGCGGATAAAAATCTAATTTTATGAGATTTAAGTGGCCTAAATCCAGCCCTTATATTGAACTTGGTCCTCCCACTCATTGTTTCAAGCAGTTGCGCGTTGCTCTGATCAGCGAAGTGGGGTAAATAACGATCTTCCGAGCAGGAACGGTTTCGTCATCCGGCATGACTAGTCATCCCTTCAGTTCCCTACAGTAGAAAGTTTTCATCTATTTAATCAGAGCTGTTCAGTCAGTCACTGTTTGCGCAAAGTTACCCTGATCGTCTTGGGATGAAGGACAACTTACCTCTTCATGGACCACCGACTTCATGTTAACTAGCTAGTAAAGCTCCTGTGAAAAATTGTAACGACCTAACCTCTCACTGACGAAGTTATTATATGTTCAATCGGAATACCATCTATTCCACTGTCTCTTCTGGAATGCGCCACGCATTCTTCTTCAACGGGATGTTGTAGAGGTGACTTGAATGTGTCTGTGACTTGCGGTGGCCAGCTGATAGACAGGTCCGCGCTTTATCCTTCCCAAGCAAGTTCTGCTACCAATTCGCCGTCCCCGGAGGGACGAAAGGCTGGTTGGCCAGGGCGGGAAATCCGAACCATGATCCTGATGTCGGGTGTACGCCACAGTTGTCTCAGATTAGCAGATAAAATGGCTGCATAATGGCTCGAAAAAAAAATTTATAACGGTTTGGAGAATGCTTTAAGCATGTATACCAGCCAGAAGATATTTAGTGTGCCACTTTGGGCACGTGGAAACGAAGTCGCGAGCACCCGATTCTAGGTCCTTCGTTCAGATTTTTCAAGTCCCACCAAGACTTCCATCCCTTCGAGGTCAGTGATTTGGTAGCAGAGTCGTCTGGGAAGGATATTACACTGAGCTGTCCATCGACAGACTTTCGCAGGCCATTGTATAGGCAAAATACGCACTCAAATCGCTTCTACGACATCCCGTGGAAGTAGCATGCATGACGCGTTCCGCAAAGGGATTGATTAACACTGCCCTTTGTCTTTCTCTCTCGTGTTTTACTTTCTGATGTAGACATCCTGGTATTGAATCGACTTCGGAGTATTCGGCGTGTTCTACAATCCCGGGCGTGAGGTTGAATAAAAACGATCGACTCATCCACGCAATAGCATTTGCGTATCTGACATAGAGAACCGTTGGCCGGACGCGAAAAGAAGAATCCCGCAAAACAAAACGTTCTTGGTAGAACTAAGGCCTATGTTATACTTCGGCGACGCTGTTGTGGGCGACGTCGGCGACAGTGTTACGCGGTGCGTAGCAGCCCGCGGAACACAGTGTCGGCGACGCGTCGTCGAAGTATAACATAGGCATAACTGCGCAGATCGACGTGGACGTGAGTTCAGTATAAATAGGGACCAGCTAAGTCATTCTTAAATACATGGTTTGTTGGATTATGGGAGAAAGGACTTCGCACTAGCTCGTTGGTCGAAAAGCTTCGGGGTCCTCAAAATTAGAAGCTCATAGGCTTTTCTAGAACATCTGTCAATCCTCCTCCGCATACTGAGCGAAAGAGCCCAGCAATAACATTTATCATCTCATAAACGCCGTTTTACGGCAGTCGCAACTCGCGCCTCTGTAGCAGTAAAAACCCTTTGAACTTTTAATTGCTGGTGGTCTACTGGCCGCATCAAATTTCCTACTCGTTTTTCTGTCTCTACCGACTGCGTCACCAATGAAGATAGCTGACCTTACATGACCCTAGTTCAGGCTGTAGAAATCTATTTTCTGTCTGCAATACATATGTGCGCATATAAAGATAATATTAAAAGAAGGAATTAGTCAATCCCTCTTTGAGATGGGCCACGCCTTCTAGTACCGAGTAATATCGTTGATACAATTTGAACGCGTATTTGGCCTATACAATCACCTACGGTGATGGGCAAGTTGGAGCGTTATCCTTCCTCCACCACTCGGGCACATACTCGCCATTGACGAAGGGATGAAGGGCTTATATGACCTGGGCGGGAAATCCAAACGAGGAAGCACGACGCAGCCGGCACATTCCCCAAGCGCTCATATAGGGTCATTCATTTCAAACAAGGAAGTAGAAGGGTTCCTCACCGAGCCGACTCCGTCCCAAAAACAACCACGCCGCCCAAGTTGAAAGGTCTCAGTACTGCTACGGAAACTGGTAAGCATGAAGTACTGAGCTTCCGCGTGCTGTGCTGCACTATTGAGGATGTACATACAAAACACCTTCAAGGCATACCGAGATCAATAATGGAATGCACATGGCCTTAAACATTGAGTGATTATTCGGAGAATCAATCTTTTTTTTTACGTCGGTGCATTACCAGTCTTTAGGCGTTCTGATCCTCGAATCATTGCCAGACAGTTCACGCGTACACAACATGTTATTCGTTTTCTTTTCCATTTTAAAGGCATTAAATTGCTCACGAACCATTCCAATTAATTCCAAGTAGAAGCCATGCACATTGCAATATCTGCAGGTGACATTGCGCACCGTTCACAGACAGCTCTTGAGCCAACACTTAGGTGTATTCAACTAGCTGGTATTATAGTACACTGTTAGCAACACCTTGTGCTGTGATTGCCCTCGAAACCATTGTGTAGAGAATTCTATAGCCTGTCGATTGTCCTAAGCTTTTACAACGATGTCGCACGAAGTCGTCAGTGAAGCGAAGATGGTGCAGCAGCCAGGCGTCGAACTTCACTCCCACGCCTTCCCGTTCTAGCTCGCTCATGATGTTTTCGAGGGTGACGCTGAAGAGCTTCGGGGATATGGTATCCCCCTGCCCAACCCCTCTCTTCACGTCGATGACGACGCTGTTGTAGAATGGAGAGATCTTGGTCGTGAGTTCACTGTACAGCTTTCGAAGGACTCTGATATACTGAGTAGAAACGCCTTGAGTGAGCAGAGTTTCGATGACCGCTTCAGTTACGACAGAGTCGAAGAATTCCTTCTCCAGGACGTTGAACGTAAGGAGCAGCGGAAGCTTTTACTCTCGCTATACTTCGATGAGCTTCGTAAGGTGTGCATGTGGTCGATTGTGCTGAATCATCTCCGAAATCCTGTTTGTTCGCATGGCTGTCCTTCGTCCAGCGTTCGGCTGATCCTATTCAGGATGACTCGAGTGAACAGCTTGTAGACCACAGGCGCAGGCAGATCGGGCGATAGTTGCCAAAGTCGTGCACGTCTCCCTTCTTGTACAGCAAGCTGGGTCTTGTTGGTCTTCCACTGAGATGAAACCTTGCACTCCGAAGGTAGCGTGTGAATAGCCGCGCCAGGGTGTTGATGCGCGTTGGCGAGAGGAGCTGTACGTTTCTTCACCGACGAGAAAGTGTGTCGGATCTCGGAAGCAAGAAAGCGGGGACCATGCATCCATCTGGCGGAAGATGGCATGGGGCAGGTGCCTAACGAAGAGATCGTAGTAGGAGTCGTGGATGCCGTTCTGTGTTGCCCTTCCGGACGATGTATTCGTTCCGTCCACGAGCGCCCTTAAAGAGCTGTCATCTTGGTCATGAAGCTGGGGATGTGCCGGCTGGCGTGGTAGATGATTGTGAACGCCTAAGCGGCCAGCAAATGGTTTTAACGTTCAAGCCTCAGAACTTTTTTCATGCTGGAAACTCACAGTTTTTAGATCGCTACGGAAGTATAAGCCAAATTTTCACCAAATAAATTTTGTTTTCAATCGAAAGTTGTCGTACATATTATCCATTTTTTTATTATCTTTATGCACTAATTTTATTTCTATTTTATTATCCGTTTTACTTGTTAATATATTCCATGATCCGGCAGATGTTTGCTTTCGAACAAATTATTGTCTACGGTTTTACTTTTTGCTTCAGTCTGGAGCTGCTGGTGTGGAAGATACATGATGTTAGAAAGATGTTTAGTTGCGAACAACTCTTGCGCCAGACCGAACCCGAACTTTCTGCTTTCCGGCAGTGATGATGCGGGTTAGATCATCTCTCCACCTCAGAGTGACTTGCAGGATCGCTTCCCGAAAGGCAGAAAGGGCGGGCTCGAATTCAGCCTGGCACAAAAGTTCTTTCGCAACTAAACATCCTTCTAACAGCTTCTATTCTCTCTCTTCTCTTCTATTCTCTATTATTACAAATAAGAAAACTAGTACTGGAGAACTTGCTATAGAGGATTACTGTAACGACGTTAAGTGGGTTACAGTATTGATAAACAGAATAGCCTATTAGCTGGAAATACGTATACGCATTCGTTTATTGCTCCCGACAATCAGTTGGCCGTAACAAAGTTTCTTCGTTGGCCCGTCCGCTGGCGCTCGGGCGGTGGTCGGCACTGTTTGAATATGTGTAAATTGGATATTGACAAAGGTCATGGAGGGCCAGGCGGAAATAGCGGGCGCGGCGACGAGGGCTCCGGGTGGATTCGAGCTGCGGTTTATGGCGGATAGACAGCTCCCTCTCGCACACACGGCATGTACCGATGTACGTGCCGGTGTTCTACCAGGTCACCGAGATACGCGACTTCCGTGAGTTTTCCCGTTTCAACCAATGCTCAAATTGATCCCGTATGGCAGATTGACGTGATCGTCCTCAAAGAAGATCGTGTTGTTCGACATGCTGTTATTATCACGAAGGTTGCTGGTAATGCGGCTGGCAGCTGTGAGTATGTCGGTCACGCCGTGATAAAACACTAATGTTCTGATCAGCGATAAGCTCAGTAGCCGTTATTCGTTGTTTCTTATCCGGTTTCCGTGGCGTTTTGGCTTATCCGTTTTGCTGCTCCTTCTCCTGTGATTTTTGTACCGCATATCGAACAACAAATTACCCGACTCTTTGTGTTTGGGCATGTTGTATGTGTGCAGGAGATCCTTCACATTAATAAGAAAGCGTGAGTAACGACACAAGGCTATTTAATCCAGAAGAATTATACGAGGCATATCCTCACTTTGATCACAGAAGGCATGTTTGGGAAGATGTCAGCTCTCATCCCTCCAGGATCATTGACCTTGTATGATAGATACATTTATGAGACCTACCAAGCACTGAAAGAAAAAATTCATCGAATTTTCACCACAAAGAAATGATGTTCCCATTACATAGACGACTGTCAGATCTTCATTTTTGACATATATACAGGGTCGTAAAAAGTATTGACCCATTAAACGTAAGCGTTAGAAATGTCAACACCTTATAAAATTTAACAAGTTTATATACAAAATGTCAACAATGATCTAGCGAACAGAACTGCATCACTTGTGTTTTATAAGGGCTTCCTTGCTGCGAATGCAGAGACGAAGATGATGTCAGCAATGATCTAGCGAATAGAATTACATCACCTGTATTTTATATGGGATTCTGCGCTAGATGATATGCTGCGAATGCAGGGGCGAAGACGACGAGGAAAGGCATCGACGGTGCGCCGCAAGTAGTCCACGTCGATTTCGTTCTATGCTTTGACCAGATCATCCTTCGCTGACTTCATGCTTTTGTGGAAAGTAGCGCAAGCTTTGTTCTTCAAAACTTCCCATATAGAGTAATTCGGCGGATTCAAATCCGGTCCATACAGAAGTGATTCCTCTGCCGAAATGAAGTCCTTCAAGTTGGCGCGGCACCAATTCTGAACAATCCTCGACTTTGCGCAGGAGTCTAATCCTGCTGGAAGACATACGGCTCACTCTCCAGGTGGGATTCGAGCAAAGAAACCAGCTGCTTCTTTAGGAAACCTATTCAGATCTTCACTTCTGTACCCACGAAAACGCGAGGCGCTTGTGATCAATGTACAAGCCATGATACCGGCCGGATGCACCTTCCTTGCAGCGCGTCCTCCGCTGGAGTTAGCACTTTGGAGGTCCTTGAAGAGCATGTAACACTTTTACATGTTGAATGCACAAAAGTATCAAGTCAGTGAAGGTCAAAGCATAGAACGAAATCGACGTGGACTACTTGCGGCGCACCGTCGATGCCTTTCCTCGTCGTCTTCGCCCCTGCATTCGCAGCGCAGAATTCCTTATAAAATACAGGTGATGTTATTCTGTTCGCTAGATCATTGCTGACATTTTAAGTATAAACTTGTTAAATTTTATAATGTGTTGTTGTTTCTAACGTTTGCGCTTAGCGCGTCAATACTTTTTACGCACCATGTAAGCTGCGAGAGCTCAGCTCCTCTGCTTGCGGAAAACGAAACTGTCCTGTTCTTATCCACGCATGTTTTCAAGAAATTGCTGTTGACTAAACCCTGCTCATAGCTGGTTTCTGAGTTACGACTGCCTCTTATCACTTCTACTTGCTGTTTTGTGACTTTTTTATTAGAACTTGTCTCCTTTTCTTCAATTGTTTTACACGTGATTATCATGTTCACGCATTGAATAAATAAATAAATGTGTAGACAAAGGAAGCACATAAACTACTATTACTAATCGCTAGACGTGAAGCCTAAGCAGTTCTTGCTAGGAGGCTGGTACGACCTAGGAAGAGCTGCTTAGCATCGGCCTCTGCGTCCTACGTTTTGTGACTCTACAGTGGATTTTTCCAGTGTGTTCGATTTGGCTGCATATAGTAATGATACCATTTCAGTGGTTGGCTGTTGTAAAAAAGCACTAGACAAAAATACTGCAGTATGGTAATGAGTATCTGCAAAATTTCACTGGGTTCAACCCAGATAAATGGAGACAGCGACATTCTACAATTGTTTGAGGTATTTTTGTAGAAACTTATTATACTAAAAGCATTTTCTATACGATTACTGCTGATAGAGCTGAAGCATTGGAACTCTCTTGCAATCATTTAAATGGAGCAATAAAACTACAACAAATTCTCAATAACTTACGGAAATCTAAGAAAATACAGCCGAAATCTCTGATAGCGCGGCTTACCAAACGATATGGTGAAAGCTGTATCTTCTCTGTTAAATTGCTGTAAGTCGTTGATGAATACTGCCAATGGTGTGATAACTCTTTGAATGTGTATTTGGACTAACAAACAAATTGTTAATAATGACTGGAGGTGGCTGGACAATAGAGAGCCAGTTGATCCACCCCAGATAGATCCATGTAATTATTACAAAACGCTGCGTTGGAAATTAGTCATTGTTCCACAGCTTGGCGACAGACTAGACTTGGTAGCGATCCATCGACCATGAAGAAGTCGGAGTTCTGGTTGGTTTGAGTGCAAACCGAATCGTCATGCCGAGTGGCCTTACAAGATACTGAGCTTTCGATGTTTAAACTCCTTGAAGTAGACGTATAAATGCAGATCTTACAATGGTGTTTACTACCCTGACTCAGGGTGTTTCTATAAAGCAGTGGCTTGATTTGATTCGATTTATGATAAAATCAAAGTTATTTCTTCTTGCACGACGCAGTATCACCCATGTCTGTTCTTTTGTTAGAAATTACCTCTACAGGGCCTGCATAGCTCAAGAAACAGAAATTGTTCCAGAAAGCCTCCGACGAAAGGCGACTATTAGTGAATTTCCGTTCCGAATCGGGTATGGGTCTCGATAGTCGTTGTTGGAGCGTCGCGCACAGGCTGCGCGGAGTGCAGCAGCTGGCGCGGTTTTTGTTTCGCTTTCTGAGCTCTAACAAAGGCTTCGAAAGAGGTGGCGAAGTGCGCCATGCCAATAGTCGTACTCGCCATGCGTCAGCCTACCATACCCGAGCGGTTATTGCGTCTATTGGGTGAGAGATATCTTCTGATCTGATCCGACGATTTCCATAAACTCATTCCCTCCATTGTAGGATCAACCCAGTGAAATTTGAAAGTTAACTAACTTAGCCTCATGTGTTTAAAACTCATATAAATATGGGACATATATTTTGTGGCACTACGCACTATTTTGTGGCACTTTGTGTGCTTCTCGTAGTTTGCTTGAAAAGAAGGAGTAGAACACAGTAGGCTATTGAATAAAGCACAGCACGGTTCAGTAATATTGTCGTTGTTCGAATGACCATAACGTTACTAAAAAAAGTTATGAGTTGTCACTATTCTAGCTACAGTGAAATCCAAGACTTATTTGAGTGAACAGAAGGTTCTGAATATTTCGGCGCGTTGCATGCCGAGACTTCGCCTTGCGCTTGTCTACATATTTGTTGCAGTTTCACTTGTTTGCAATGAAAATGTCATTTTCATGAAGATTAGCAATCGATCCAAATGGGACCGTGGTAGCCCTGTCGAAGGAGGCGCCAGCTATCGCTCACATCCCGATTCCAAGGTCTCAGTTCGAGCCACGCCCGTGCCCACTTCCCTCCCTCCGGGATCAGTGAATTGCTAGCAGACTTGTCTGAGAATAAAGCACTAATTTTCCATGGGCTGACCATTGCATGTCATGTTATACCCCAAATACGCATTAGTATTCTTTCCAGATATCACGTAGAAGACGAAGGCGTGGCGTATCTCAAATGGGCTTCATTAACGCATCTTTTATCCTTATCTTTATTTTTTGCTATTTAATAACGGCTGCAAATCTTTGCTTGCTTGGCTGAATTTTTGTTCTTTTTTCTTCAAGAAAAATTCTGATTATATAAAAGTACGCATAAAAATTTAAAATAGAATTATTGCACTGAGGTGAGTCTCAAAATGATGTCGCAGTTTTCTGATTAGGGTAATCAGTAATTCTTTTTCTAGTTAGCCTTGTGGCGGTAAGGAGGAAGCCTAGAATTACATAGAGATCAGGTAATGGTTCGTGTATCCATCATATGTATGTCGCACCCTTGTCTACAGTACCGGACGCGTCTTTTGAATAGAGGCCGAAAAAACCGCACTTTTGCGGTTTTTTCGGCCTCTATTCAAAAGACGCGTCCGGTACTGTAGACTGGTATGACCGTGAGTCCAAAGGAGGGTTGAAATGGAATGAGCGAAGAACTGATCGTTCATAGCAGAATTCACGATTCATTGTTGTACCTACAGTTTCGAGGCTGTTTAAACCACGAAAATGCTTTTTTGATCAAGAAACAGCGAGACCACCCCTAAGCTCTCCAAATTGATCGAGACTTCTCAGATGTTAAGATTGGTGCTCAAATAATGATATCTGTATTGTAGGAATTTACGTTTAAATTTTGTTTCCAGGCTTCCCTTTACAGCCAGAAAATTTGGTAGTATACATAGGAAAATGAATTTTGATCGCGAAACCCAATACCAGGTTCCTGGTTCGGATTCCCGCCTGGGCCAACCAAGCCTTCCATCCCTCCGGGGTCGGTGGATTGGTACCAGACTTGTCTGGGAAGGATAAGGCGCCGACTTGATCGTCGGCTGACCTACGCAAGCCATTCATTATATGGCCAGTTACACATTCAAAGCATCTATTCAACATCTCTTTGGAATAGAATGCGTGGCGCATCTCAAAAGGGATTGATAACTTTGACCTTTATCCTTGGCTTTTAAGTCTGAATTTGCTTTTATATTCAACAAGTTTTCTCCTGCCAGCCATAAAATTTATCAAAGAACATCTCCGTGAGCCCTTAAAGCCACCATATTTTTCTATGTCTATAACGCCGAACTACATTTAACTTCAGCAACATCTGTTTGATTGAGAGGTACTATTTCGTGTTTTTTTTTTCAATTACTCTTAGATTAACCTACTGCTTGGCAGTTGAGTGCCTCCGCTTGAGTACGTTCACTCAACAATAGAATCTCTTTCAGAGGGTTGTCTTCCTTCGTGGTTTCGAGAAGAACGGAAGGAACTGCCACAAGCGCTAGAGAAGAGTACTTCCATAGCTAATGAGGTAGGAAAACAGGCGGCTTACAGGGAACCGAAGTCTGAGTGTTCAGTCAAGAAAAGTGCGGTTTCAGATCGACGATCCACCGGAACTCCTCGATCGAGTACCGCATGGAATAGGAGTAACAGACCAACGTCGCCGACCTCACTATGAAACCAACGAACTTCAGGAGGAAAGCGGTATGTATGCCGTAGACGTGGCCGTAGACGTGGAGAGTTTGATGAAGAAAAGAATGTGTTCATCTAATAGAGATTTTGTAGGAACTGCGAAACACTTAGTGGTGCTTATGACTTACATTAAGAATGCACCTAATATTACCAGACTGCGTCCATTGAACTCTTAATACTATAATATTATTATTACTATTTGTCTGTTTGTTTAATTGTTTCAATGCACCACAACGCCAACAAAATCGTCGAAAGCAAGCGTCGCTCAGCATATTACGTTACAATTCCAAACAAACAAATTAATCGATAGAAAACATCGAAGGATGTACACTTAACTTCGTTATTATTCTCACACCATTTCTTTTCTAATTACCTCATTCACTGGCCTCACTGATTTCTGATTCTAGCATCTCACTGTACTTTTGGCAAAAAATCTTTAAATGATTTGGTACAGCCCTAATAAAAAGGTACTACTTTATAATACGCTTTATCCCAGTCGGAGGAGGCGCCGGCTGTCGCGTGCACCTGATACCAGGTTCTTGGTTCGGATTTCCCGCTCAGGCCAACCAAGCCTTCCATCCCTCCGGGGTCGGTGAATTGGTACCATACTTGTCTGGGAAGGATGCAGCGCTGACTTGTTCATCGGCTGGCCACCGCAAGTCATTTGTATGGCCAAATACGCATTCAAGTCGCCTCCACGACATCCCGTAGAAGTAGAATGCGTGGCGCATCTCAAAAGTAACGCCGTTCTTTATCCTTTATCCTTTTACTTTATAGCTCATAGAAAAACTCTCTTAACTGCTTTGAGCACAAGCATGGGCTGCAGATCGATAAGCCGAATAATTGCGGAAGATATCAGAAGAAAGCACTTTTTTGTGGTACAAAGACCAATGACACAGGTGGAGAAGGACCTGGCTATCGCGTTCACCGGATCCTACGTTCTTGGTTCGAGTTTTTCGGCCCAGACCAACCAAGCCTTCCACTCCTCCGGAATTGGTGAATTGGTATCAGAGTTGTCTGAGAAGGATAAAGCGTTGGCTTGTTCATCCACTGGTTGCAGTCGCAGCAAGTCATTGTATGGCCAAATACGCATTTATATCGCCTTCTGACATCACGCAGAAGTAGAGTGCATGGCACATTCTAAGAGGGATTTATTAAGGCCGTACTTTAGCCTTTTCTACTGAGACGAATGTGAGCTATGAGATGTCAGCATGTGTATCGCAACTTCTGAGTTTATTCTGGGGATGTCCGGCCAAGCAAGTGCTTCTTTCATCTGGTTCGAACACCAGGCCCAAAACCCTGGCTAAAGTGAACGGTTGCAAACCACCAGGTTCTGTTGATCTTCTCTGATGGCAAGTAAAAGGACAACTTGGAGCAAAATCTGTAAATGGAAAAATAAGTTTTATAGGGAAGCGGACCCGTACTCGGACAGGTAACTTCAGAGTTTCGCATATCTAACACAACAGTGTCAAAATTAGCCACATCATGGAATGCCTTCCTTTGCCCAGTCTGTGCAGCGGAAGAGAGCACGAAGCCTAACCAACTTCTATCTCCGCATAAGGTCCCTCCTTCTTATAAAAGCCGAAAAATTCTACGAAATATTAGTCGCGTTGAATGCTGTGAAGAATTGAGATATGGTTGCATCCGCTTAGTGGGCTTAAAATCAAAAAACAAGGACGAACTAGATAATACTTTGTGACATGAGATAGCCAATTGCTCTCATCTCGCAGGAACCAGTTTCTCCGACGATTTATGAAGAAGATCCGGAAATACAGCACATAAGAAGTCATAAATTCTTCAACAAATGTCTGATTTTGTCATGTAATGACGTTGTCCACAGAACGCCTGCATACTAGACATCTCTCTGGGCTACCCTTTACCACATTTATTAAGCGTCTTAATCCCAAAAATTGTTTCTTCCACCGAGGCGGTCACAAGCTGAACACCTCAAGTTCTAATCGTGTTTTTGGAGCTGTGGCAACTAACCTTTGATGAATATATTTAGTGGCTGTTTCTGCAGCTTTTGCTAACAGCTTACAAGTCGAATTCTACGCCATTTGCCTTTTAAACTCGCGACGAAGTTACATTTTTTACTTCTCTCTGTAGGCATATTTTCTGATGGAACACTGCACATCTGTAGATACTCTACATGTTCATAATCAAAACAGTCCAGTACAAGTCAGATAGGTTGTGTACAAAAGAGATCTGCAAACCGCTCATTAAGAGCGGCTATTTATTCTAACCATGGGCGCGTGTAGCGCAGTCGGAGGAGGCGCGACTGTCGCGTGCACCCGATACCAGGTTCCTGGTTCGGATCTCCCGCCCAGGCCAACCAAGCCTTCCATCCCTCCGGGGTCGGTGAATTGGTACCAGACGTGTCTGGGAAGGATAGAGCGCTGACTTGTTCATCGGCTGGCCACCGCAAGTCATTGTATGGCCAAATACGCATTCATGTCGCCTCCACGACATCCCGTAGAAGTAGAATGCGCTGGCGCATCCCAGAAGGGATTGACTAACGCCGTCCTTTATCCTTTTATCCTTTATTTATTCTAACCATAGGTTACTTCCAACGGATTGGCATGGCTCGATCCTACTTCTTCATCACTAAAAAGAGTTATCTGTTAGCAAGAGCTTGTTTTAATAATTATTGATTTCATATAGGTATTGATAAGAATGATATCTCCAGTTTTTCCTCCATTAACGGTGTAAACAGATGACATAATCTTCGTATATATTGGCCCGCAAAGCAGCATTTCAAAAAGTTTTAAGGATCCTTTCTCGCCCATGTTGTTCAACCTGGAATGAACTTCTTGCATAAAATCTCTATTACTTTGATACTTTGATACTTTGATGGTCCTTTGTCGGCTGGAGGTCTTCTCAGCGGGGACCACAACTCTTCCAGACCGCTCGATCTCTGGCTGCTTGCATCCAGTGAGGCAGACTCCGCTCTCTGAAAGATCTCGAGAATGAGTCTGCCCATCGCGTAGGCGGTCGTCCCAGTGGTCTCTTATGGTCTCTCGGGAGCCATTCTGTGACACGGAGACTCCATCTATCGTCCTTTCGTCGAAGCAGGTGTCCGAAGCAGCGATATTTGGACTTCTTCATGTACTGCAGCGGGTCTGCTAATTGCGACTTCTCCCGTAGCTCCGAGCTTCGCAGGCCTTCTTGCCATTGCTGACCAAGGCTTGTCCTTAGAAGGCATCTCTCCAGTGCACGATGCGTAGTTTGCAATGCTCTGGCGATTGTCTTGTTGTCGGGCCAGGTTTCCGTCGCGTAACACATCGCAGGCAGTACAGAGGCGTTGAATATCGAGGCCCTGAGGCCGGGATCCTTGACCTGATCGGTGACTTCGCGAATCGAACTGTAGGCTGCCCATGCTGCGCGCCTCCTGCGGGCGATTTCAGGAGCGAGGTCGTTATCCATGTTCAGCTCTCTTCCCAGATAGACGTAGGAGTCGACCTGTTGCAGAGCGACTCCATTTAACCTTACGAGTCCCGTGTCACACCACTGGTTGACCATAAATTGCGTTTTGGACATATTCATGTCCAATCCAATCTTCATACCTGCCACATTGAGCTCGTTCAGCATTTCCTCGACTTCTGCCGTGCTGGTAGATATGAGAACAATATCGTCGGCGAAGCGAAGGTTGCTGATCCGTTTACCGTCGACAAGGTAGCCTTTATCGTCCCAGTTCAAGTCTTTCATGGCATCCTGGAGTGCCGCTGTGAATAGCTTGGGAGAACTCGTGTCTCCCTGCCGTACTCCTTTCCCGATAGGAATCTTAAGCTTTCGATCGAAAAGCTGGATGGTAGTCGATGTGTTCGAGAAGCATTCGTCGAGTAGTCGGATGTAGGGCGATGGTATACCAGCGTGCACAAGAGCGTTCAAAACGGCGTTGATTTCCACAGAGTCAAACCCTTTCCGGTAATCCACGAAGACAAGGACAAGTGGGAGGTGATATTCGCGGCTCCTCTCGATGAGCTGTGAGACAGTCTGAATATGGTCCATGCAGGAGAAATCCTTGCGAAACCCTGCTTGCTCCACTGGCTGATATTCATCCAAGCAACGCTCCATGCGGTTAAGCAGTATCTTGGTGAAGATTTTGGTGGATTACCAATGGGTGGCTTTACTATTCAGTGGAACAAAGGTTTATTCTCACGATTTTATAGTAGAACCCACAATATGGTACATGCATCGTATATATACACAATTTCAGTGGGCGTAGCCACGATATGGCGACATTCTTGCCGCCCAGTCGGTATCATCAGAGTAAACCTAAAAGACGGTGCCGCACTCGAGCACCACGGGAGATTACATTCACGAGTGCCTACTTGCGGTATTGCTAGGTTATGCCTGTGGATGATATTCAATGGTTCTTATCTTATATCGCCTACCTAAGTGTCTTAAGTCTTATCATTCAGAGCGAGGTGTCCTATATGTCAGAATACAATAGTAGATTAATATATCTAGATATAGACCCTGGTTGGGTATATTCACAACAAAGATCTTGTACACAACCGAGAGAAGACTGATGGGTCGATAGTTGTTGATATCCTCCTGCTGACCTTTTTTGAAGATTAAAACTGTTTTCGACTCCTTCCATGAGTCCGGAATCCTACCAAGTCGAAGGTAGTGGTTCAAGTGCTTGGCAAGAAGTGAGCAGACGGCACTGCCACCCGCACGAAGGAGATTAGCAGAAATGCCGTCCGGTCCGGGAGCAGTGCCCGGCTTCATCCTTCTGATGGCATGAGCAACTTCCGATTCCAGAATGGGAGGTACTTCCTTAGCTGGTGGCATCAAGCATTTCGGGACAGTGATGGAAGAACGGAACAGATCTGTGTAGAATTCCTGAACGATGGCCTCCATCGCTCTTTGAGACGTTTGCGTTGTTCCATCCTCATCCACAAGGGCTGACATTATTGCCTTCTGATCGCAGAGATCTCGTTTGCAGCGCTTTATGCTTGAACCTTTCCCAGCCGCTTCTAACAGCTTCAATCTTCTGTAGGCTTGAATGGACACCTTCACTGCAATTCGACAGGCCTTCGAGATGGTGACTTTTCCCGGATGGAAAGCATTAGGATCCAGTTTAACAGCTCTTCTTTGCTCCAAGAGTTTAATCGCCTGTGCGTTGAGTCTTGAAGCAGACGGTGATGTGGCTTCGCAAGAGCTGCTAGCACATTTCAACAGTCCTTTGGAGAGAAGGTCGTAGTCTTCCGATGGATCTTCAAGAAGATTCCAATCGTACGACTTTATCGCATATTCCAACTCCTCAGACTTGAATGTGGGGATCCTCACCGGTGCCGGTTTATGAGTGTCACGCTTGAACATCCTCTTTTTGAGAGTCAGCTTCGCACGGACAAGACGGTGATCCGAGCCGGTGTCAGATGAAGGCAGCACGGAGACGTCGAACAGACTCCAGCGTCTGTTTGTAAGAACATGGTCGATCTCCGAACGTGTTTCTCCATTTGGGCTTTCCCAGGTCCATCGTCGGTTTGAAGGCTTCTTAAACATAGAATTTCCATGGTAGAGACGGCACGCGGATAGGAAGTCTATCAGGCGCTCTCCGTTTTCGTCCCTTGAGGAAGTTCCATGTGGTCCTAGCCTCCATTCGTCGTGATCATTCGTACCGACGATAGCGTTAAAGTCACCAACGACAACTTTGTAGTAGCTCTTCTCGTCGTTGACAGTCCTTTCGAACAGCTTGTAGAATTCCTCCTTTTCTTCATCTGTGGCCGCAGATGTTGGAGCATATCCATTTACGATGGAGATGGTTCCTTGATCTTTGGTTTCCAGACGAAGAACAGCTACTCGCGGACTGATGATCTTATAAGAGTCTACTAGGTGGTGCACTGTCGAATTGACGAGAAATCCAACTCCGCCAATATTCTTTCTGTCCACCTTTGCTCCGATAATGAGAAGCTCGTTGTGGTCGGTCCTTCTTATGGTTTCCGTTCTGCCTTTCGTTTCCTGCAGGGCGATAACGTCGTATTTGATGTTGCGGCTTCTGTAAAGCAGTGTCCGAAGATCCTGCTCAGATGCGATCGAACGACAGTTATAAGTGCAGACGAATAGGCAGTTTCCGTGTCGTGGTGGGAGGGAGTTTCCGGTAGTCCGATTCCAATGACGTCCTGATAGTTTAACTCCGAGATTAGATGGCCCCTCGCCGGAGGTGGATGCAACCGACGTCGTAGAAGTCCACCTCCGGCGCGCGGAGGACTGGGGCGCGGGTTTAGTTGTTTGAGCCGTAGCGGTGGTCTGGTTACTCACATGTTCCTGGCCAGGGATACAGGAGAGCCGCCCATACACGACAAAGCGTCGCGTACTGCGTGACCGTTTGTGCCGTTAGCCACCACAAAGTGATGTTCACCCCTTCACCGCGGTGAGGTGGCACATGAAGGGGAATCTCTATTGACCGCCAAAAATTCTACACCACTAAAATATTGACTGCAAGATTGAAATCCTTCCTTAACGGAAAAAAGCATAGAAATCCTTCCTTTTGTGGTGACGACTATAAACGCCATGGTGAGTCCCACCCAATGATTTCAATGAAGGATTCAATTCTGAGCTTATAAAGTGTCAGACATCCTGGGAAAATCTGTAGAAATTGAACTATAGACTCGCTTTTATACGTGTAGAGAGGGGCGCGTGTAGCGCAGTTGAAGGAGGTGCCAGCTGTCGCGAGCGCCTGATGCCAGGTTCCTGGTTTAGATTTCCTGCCCAGGCCAACCAAGCCCTCCATTCTTTCGGGTCGATGAATTGGTGCGAGACTTGTCTGGGTGGATAAATCGCTAATTTGTTCATTGGCTGGCCACCGCATGTCATTGTTGCACGGTCAAATACGCATTCAAATCGCCTTCAGGAGATCTACCAGAAGTAGAATGCGTGGCGCAACCGGCAAAGGGACCGATTAAGGCGGTCCGTTATACTTTATCCAGTAGAGTAGACGGTACTCTATTTAACATCTAATAATTTTGTCCGTGAATCGTCAAATCGCTACAAACAGCAATTTCCACCTAGTGCAAATCATTGGAAGAAATTGCCTGTGAATAAAGGATAAAGGACGGCGTTACTCAATCCCTTCTAGGATGCGCCAGCGCATTCTACTTCTACAGGTGTCGTGGAGGCGACATGAATGCGTATTTGGCCATACAATGACTTGCGGTGGCCAGCCGATAAACAAGTCAGCGCTTTATCCTTCCCAGACAAGTCTGGTACCTATTCACCGACCCCGGAGGGATGGAAGGCTTGGTTGGCCTGGGCGGGAAATCCGAACCAGGAACCTGGTATCGGGTGCACGCGGCAGTCGCGCCTCTTTCGACTGCGCTACACGCGCCCGCCTTTGAATACGGGGAATGCAATAATAAAACAAAAAGGCTTCCTCAACGCGTTAGTCTTCAAAAAGTCAACCTTTGTTGCAGTGTTTAGTGAAAGACTGGTATTGTGTCATACATTGACACAATATATGTTCTATCTTCTATGTAGTACTGTGTATCCAGTTAATGCCATGATAAGATGAGCATTTGTGGCTCAATACATGTTAAGTGCAAAGTTATGGTTTATCAGGCCAGCTGAAGTATTAGTCTTTGGTACTTGGAAATTATGTTATTCCAGAAATTTTACCTGCGGGCAAACGCACTTCAGAATTTTTGTACTTCCTAGTGCCAAATTTAGGCAACTTTCACAAGCAACCCTCAATGTTGGCCCGCTTTTATTCTGAAAATCGTCTCGATAACCACCCGTTATGCGCGTCGTGGTTTAGACACGAGCGAGAGTGAGGAATTGGATGTACTCTACGGTACGGCTGCCCCAATTCGAGTGAATCACAAACTGGAAGAAGCCCGACGGCACCACTCAAAGCACAAATGCAAGGGTAAGCAGAGCCTAAGATGTTACCGAAGACGCAGTCAACGTGTACTAACCGCCTCCACTTTCAAGATCTTTCAAAGCGTTGTTTTTCAGGATGGTGCTACAGAGGTGGAAACTGTACTGTTGATATAGATGAAGTCACATATGAGCTCAGATCAGTCAACTGCCAGTGAGTATCAGTTAATCTTTATGCATTGTTTCTATTCTTATTACATCGTTTGCGTGTTTTGAGATGTAGAGAACATCCTCTAACTTCGGGCAATGTCCAGTGTTTCCACACTGCCTTTTCACCTCCAAGCAGTATTATGGCTCTAAAGTGCCTCAAGATATACCATACTATATCATACTATATCAAATGTCATACTCAGCCGTTCATAAAAAGCCTAAAAGCGGGCAATAAGTGCATGGTGACTCCAGTTGTATCTGATATTCTTTTTAGTGCTCCCTTGTGCTGTGCAACAACTTGCTGTGATTTGGCAAAAGTTGTAGTTCTGTTTTGTCCTTCTGAACCTACTTTATAGTCAAACCTCTAATGTGACGCAATGAAACGCTTCCAAATGAAGGAATGAAATGGTTGAGAGGTCCCTTTGTTCCCATCCACTGCCGAATCCCTTCCCCCCTTCCATCGCAACGCCTTTTGCACAGGGCTGATTTTGGCAGGAGCTCTTTTGACGACTGTCCCTTCGCCTCATCCTTGGAGCTATTCTTCACTCCTATAGGCCAGGAGTTCATTGATATATTGCTCCCACCCGCCTCCTTCAACTGCATTTCTTGTAGATACAGCTACGGCCGTAGCCTTTTTAAAATGACGAAAAGATCGCACTTTAGCTCTATCGGGCTTTCACAATAACTCCCTTCAGAGTTAACTATTTGAGAAAACAAGCACATTTCTGAATTCAGCAGCTCAAGCTCTACTAGATAGCTTGAAACAAATGTCACAGATTTCAAAACTCAACCGAATTTCCCCCTAAATTTTAATTTTACTTTCAAAATCGTGCTCTGCTGTGGTCTGGTAAGCTGTATATACGTTTTTGTAGATCTCGAGGAGACAAATCGAAATATGCCAACCGTTTCTCAAAAGACCTATAATTAGAGGAATTGTGAGCATGCGACGGTTTGCGACGTACAACTCGTCCGTCGCAATGGAGCACGATTTTGAAAGTAAAATTAAAATTCAGGGAAATTCGGTTGAATTTTGAATTTTGACTAATGTTCTACGCTGTCTGATAGAGCTTGAGCTGCTGAACTCAAAAATGTGCTTGTTTTCTCGAATGAGTAACTTTTAAGGTAGTTAGTTCAAAAGGCCGAAAAAACCGCGAAAATACGGCTTTTCCGGGATTTGGTTAACAGCCTGGGCCGTAGCTGTAGTACACTACACTCTCAGCCGATTTTTCAGCATTGCCTATTCTAACGTCAACGATGATCAGTGCAGTGCCACTGCCATTCAGAAGACTGAATTTTAGCTGAATTTGAGAGTTTTTTACCATCGACTGCGACAAAAAAGCTAGAGGTCCTGCAGCCTCCATAGTTCGTAGATAAGTTAGATGTGTGTCATAGCAGTAGAGATTCAGACTTAAATACAAAAAATAAATAGTAATATAAGCAGTTTTTTGTCAAGCTCTTGCATAGACTGTCAAAACGTTCGTGTTTCAGTTGCCCACACGGTTACTGGGGCAGCCGATGTGAGTTGCACTTCGTGGCGCGTCTCTTCGCCCCGGTCAAGGGACACGTCGAAGTGGAAAAGTCAGGTGTCTCGGCGTTCGCATTTATCATTCTCATGCTGATCGTCTCCATCGGACTCATTTTCTATACGTACAGGAAGTTAGCAACATTTTTCAATGTCTTCCCGTTATTTTACTCTTTTCTCCTCCTAGAATTCACGAGAATTCTCTTTTACTTCCAATCAATGTCTTCCTATGAGCTTCAAATGGGAGAGTTTTCTAAAGAGGTGTTTCTTCAGGATAGTACGCCGAAATGCGGCATTTAATTCGCCAGCTCTTCTTTCGATTAATCACCATCTGCGACGCCCAACTAACTCGTTCCAAGCAATGCCATCAGCGACTAATTCTGCATCCTCTGGCACAAATGCCTACACTACCCGCAGTGCTTTACCACAGTTCAACTACCGTACACCATTCTCACCGTTCTCACGAAGGTGCGTTGGTTCAACTTCTTCTTACTAAGCGTTTTAACGTGTTTCTTGAAACAACGAAACAGTCCGTGGTGGCCTTCAGAATGGTCATTGAGGGTCATTGAAACAGCTTCAAATGTAACACCTTAGGAGATGGTGGGAAATGCATTCTATCACTTATTCGATTTATTTATTTGTTTTACAAATGGATTCGCCACAAAGGAGAAAGTTAAAAACCATTATGATAGAACAATCATGGTTATTAACTTTCTCTTTTATTTATTTATTTATTTTTTATTATGCACCAAACGGCGCGCTAGTATAACAACACAGTACAATAACAAGGAACAGTAGGCAAACTGTTGACTCGAACAAACTCAACAGTAGACGCTTGAAACACAACAATGGCCAAAACTAGAGAAAAAGCTAATATAAAACTGAAGAAAATATTATGTCAGGAACGCAACAAAGGGAACAAGGAACGAGCATAAATCAAGACACAACTACATATAGTAGAAAGCTGAGGGGTTTTAACTGCTCTGTAAATAATGCTGATTCTGAAATACCTCATGATTTTCGAAAGCTGGGAAAAATGTCCCTCTTGAGATCAATAATTCAACCACAATAATGATGTCGGAAAGAAAAACAGGTCCACACTGCGGCTCTACTTATATGACCCGAAGGACCACCCATAAGTGAACTGATTGCAATACGAAATAACTGTTGCATTGTTGGCCTAAAGCGCTCCGCACACTTCTGCGGCGTTGCCGCAGCCCTATCCTTCATCATAGAGCAAGGTCGCAGAGGCCGCCGGCAATGGCAACCGGTGCCGCCTCGCCCCCCCCCCCACACTTTTCCGGCATTGCCGCACGGACGGCAATAATGTTTCAAATCATTGTTGCCGTCGGTGCGGCAATGCCGCAGGCAGAGACTGTCTGCACTCTAGCCGATCGCGCTGGGAAACTGAAATGAAAACGTGCGTCCTTTAAGGCCTATGTTATACATCGGCGACGCGTCGCCGACGCTGCGACCCGTCACCGAAAGCCCGTCACCGACGTCGCCGACGCTGACGTCACCACCTACGTCGACGACGTCGCCACAGACGCGTGGTCGACGTCTGCGACGTCGTCAAGAGGTTCTGTGGCGGCGTCGAGGACGTCGTTGACAGGAGAGCATCGGAGCGCATTTTTAGCATGGACAAATTATATATTATAGACATAATTATAATAGAAGTACGGGTAGTGTTGGGCATTTTACGACTATTGATTTACCAATTTAACGGTTTTAAGCATTTTCGGTTTAGCAAAGACCTTTTTCGTTAAATCGTGTTTAAATTAAATTTACGCGGAATTTTCGAAGTTCAAAGGAAAATTTAACTCTTAATTAGTAAGAATTCTATCTCGAAATAGCTCTTCGCAGAGGTTTGCATTACCATTTCAGAAAGCGAGGAAACACTGCTTATTTTCTATACAGTTCTATTTAGTATTACTTGCTCTACAAGGAAGCAAATAGGTTAGAAAATGCGAGCAGAACGGCTGAGAAGGACACAAAAAGGTAGAAAAGTGACAAAGTGAACGGGAGCTGAGGTTTAGGGTCCCACTCACTCAGTGTTCTAATGAATTGCACTTTTGTGTTCGCAAGACGGCGTCTTTTGCACTTCTCGATTTCGTAATTCGAAGTACGGTGGTGATGATGGCAGTTCCGGGAACGAAGAACCAACCCACAATCATAACACTCCATCGGAGCGCATTTTCTGCCACCCTTGGATGACGTCGGCGACGCTGACGTCGTCGGCGGAAGTATAACACCCCTGCGGAGCTCGCGGCGACGTCGCCGGCGATGCTTTGATGTGCGGGCTGCTAGGCAGTGCGTGTGCGTATAGCGTCGCCGAAGTATAACATAGGCCTAAGTTAGGGCCTATTCGTACTCCGCGACAAGAGCAACCTGTGCGCTGTCGCCCCAGTCGCTCTTGTCGCCCTTGTCGCTGCGCTCTCGTCGCTCCCGTCGCCCGCGCAAAACATGCGAATCGATTATAACAGAGCGCGCGCCGCCAAAAAAGTGTTCATACTCGAGCGCCGGCGTTGTCGCTCCAGCCGCTGTTGTCGCTCTAGTCGCTCTAGTCGCTCTAGTCGCTGCTGTCGCCTGTTCATACTTCCGCGCGCTGCGCTCTTGTCGTGCTGTCACGAAGTATGAACAGGCCCTTAGCTGATCGATAGGGCCAATCAGCTGTTAATTTTCGACGATACGGACGACGTGTGTGGTGGCACTTTGCTGTTCTTGTGCTGGTGTTAGCTTATTTCGCTGTCGCGGAGGAGAGCACAGAAAAGGCCGGACTTTTCCGTCTGGAGTCTGACCTACCACGTTCGGAACCGCGCTCGCGGGGGCGAATGGCCCCGCAACCTCCCTTCGGAGCGGGTGGGTTCAACTGAAGTGCGCTGCGACGGCGCCGTGCTGCGGCAACGTCGGAGCACGGCGCCGTCGCAGTGGGGAGGAGCGCCTCAACCTGAAGGCTCCGCTCCACTTTTGCCGGCTGCCGCACGCAACGCCGCAAAAGTGTGCGGAGCTCTTAAGACGTACGGGAGAGAGACCTGTATCGATTTCTTTCCATCAGATATGCTGTACTTGCTACTGGTGAAAATTGAAGATTAAGATCGACGCGATAACTCTAGGATTCGCAATGCTTATTGGTATCCTACCATAAAATGGAGGCGGTAGCACATTCAGGGGAGAATCAGGCTCTTATATGCATTGTGAATCGGATTTGTTCTGCCGTTAGTATTCGTTACGCAGCATAAGTTAGATAAGACCTAGCTCCAACACGGACGTAAGAGCACAACAGAGCAGAACAAATAACCAAGGTCAATAAACCATACACGGGTTATTCGAAACCAATAACTGCTTCCCTGTAATCCCCATACAGGCGAGAGACAAAGAGGATTTGGTGCAAACTCTAGTTTGAGATATAAATAATGGTGGGAATAATAGAACCCGATTCCGCATGTAAACATGTGCAGCCGATTACTTCTACTCACATGTGCAGCCGACTACTTCTAACTCAATGTCCAATTTTCACCCAGCTACCCTAGATTTGAATTTTTAAAAGCTAAACAATTTGGAGGAATTACAGAAATCAGAAATTGTTTTGAACACTGTACAAACATCGTGGAATTTCTGGTGAGATTTAAGTGAACATCATTTGAGTACAGAATTCTTGGTATTAATAGAGGTACGTATGCTGGAATAAGTGCACTTTCCCTATCCTATATAGATTTTCCTCGTGAATTATCCAGCCTTTTTTTCAGGCTTCTGGTGAATGTCTGACTGACACAGTTTTGCCTATAGCGGACCTGTAGAGACAAACATTCTTACCCGCTTAAACGAGTGTTTAGGGGCTGCAGAATTCAAAGGACGCACCGATAATGTAACGTTTTTGATTATTCGGAAGAAGTCAACAAACTCCTGCTAGAAAAATAGTCATCAAACAAGAAATAATGTGAATCCATCCCATGGTGGTGAAATGTATTAGGCAGTTTTTAGCCGGAAGAGCATATCAGATCACTAATCGCGCTGGGTATCATACCGGTAGTGATATTTTGCAAGGTGGACTGTTACCCGTAATCTTTTTTGTATACCTATGAATAGATGCGGGGTAGTGCAGTCGTAGGGGGTGCGGGCTCTCGCGCGCACCCAATGCCAGGTGGCTGGTTCGAATTCTTTCCCCAGGACAACGAAGCCTTCCATCCCTCCTGTGTTGGCGAATTGGTGCCGGCTATCGAATATGATTTGTATAGGTCAAATACACTACTGCCGTAGAAGTATAGAACGTGGCGCATCCCAAACGGGGTAGATCACCGCCTCTTCCTTTATCCCTATACTTACGATCTCCTGAAGTACACAAGTGAGTTGATTACCACGTGTAAAACGTGCGCTGAAGACGCGAGAATCCTCAAAAGAATGGATGACACCCAAGGCTAACAGCCTGTCTAGCTAGCTGTTAATTTCAGTAGTTGCCGGCCAGAAAGTGAGAAATGAGGCTGGCAACTGAGAAGAAGCTCTTCAAAATCTTGAAATCCAAATAGCTGGAGGTTCATATGCAGGTATGATGCACCCCGCATTCAACTTCTACCGGATGTTGTGAAGGCAAGTCGAATGCGCTATACGTTGACTTGCGGTGGACAGCTGATGTGCAATTCAGTGTTTTATCCTTCCCGAATGCCAGTTATCATCGACTGCAAAGTGAAAAACGCTAAAAATGCTTGGTTGGCCTGAGCAAGAAATCAGAACCAAGAACGTGGAATAAGGTGCGCATGACAGACGGCGCCTCCTCCGGCTGCTCTACACGAGCCCACGTACTCAAACTGCCCTTACGATATCCCATAGAAGCCCTCGGACTGCGCTACGACGCTCCTTGCTGCCTGCATGAGTCCGTAAATTATTGGTAACGTGTTTGGTGAGATGATTTTATGATCCGCTGCTGATTATGTGTCGCTCCCTTGAGTTACTGTAACATTAGCGTTGTTAGTGTGTTAATATTGCTGTGCCAATGAGGTTGTAAGGTGGACCAGTTTATTGAGCGGCCTAACGTTTCGACCTGTTCGTCGTCTCCAGAGGCCTAAAGTGGCTCAAGACTTTAGATTTGTCACTTGCCCGACCAAACGCCTACCCGCTTTTTGATATCGTCCTAGGTGCCAAAACGAAAAACCCCAATGCATGGAAAATAGGCTCACCCGCTGAACCACCGTTGAAGCGGAGCGACGTCGCTGACGCTGACGTTAGTTGCCGAGTGGTGACTGAGACATACTGTGCCATTCCGCACTGTTCATACAGGGTATACCAGTGTAATTATTAACGTCAGCGGTAACGACGTCGCTCCCCTTCAACGGTGGATTAACAGGTGGATTTATTTTCGTTTTGGCACCAAGGACCATATCGGGAACGAGCGGGAGGGGGGGGGGGTGATGGAGGAAAGGGGGAGGAAGCGTTTGGTCGGGTAATTGAGAAATCTAAAGTTTTGAACCGCTTTTAGGCCTCTGAAGACAACGAACAGGTGGAAACGTTAGGCCGCTCAATAAGCTGGTCCACCTTACAACCTCGTTAGGCACAGCAGTATTAACACAGTAAGAAAAATGCTGAGGTTTTACGTAGAGAAAACTTGGAGATTACCGTGGTTTTTAATGTAGTCTCTGACGGTGTTGTACGCTAAACTATTTATTTTTTGCTCCTTAGGTATTTGCTTACGCTAATCATTACGTCTAATTTACCAGCAGCAAAGTGTATGAACTCAAAGCGCCTAGTCACTATTTTTTAAATGGACTTATAGTATTTGAGGGTACGTCAAGATAACAACAATAGTACATAATATATTTTTTAGTGAAATAATTTTTTAGGAGAGAGTTCTTAACAGCAATAAGCATGTGTGGACTTGTTTCAGCCATAGTCACATTGCTGGAAACGCCCGCTGCTCTGTTTCCGATCTCACTCCTTCACTTAGCGCGGCGTTCGGACGACTATCGGTCAGCTCTACCCGTCTTCATAACCCTCTCGAACTGCCGAAGATCGTCTCGAGAAGTGTGAGTTAGTTTCACGTTTGTGCAGGATACGGAAACTAAGCATACCAAAATTATCATCAACAGTTATCACATTTATCAAATCAAATTGGACTGTCTTCTTGGGAATACGAAATTAAACTTGCAATTCCATTAAAAAATTTATCTTCTTAATTAAAATGACTAGCCAATTCTTGTCCAAGGCGAAGGAAGGCAATAATCATGTAGTGTATTAAAATGAGATGTTGCGTAATGCCCTCGACTGCAACGTCGCGATTTTTTATTGATTCTTTACAAAAATAATTCTGTTTGCGTAGCAGTAAGACAGATATCAGCGGTACAACAAGAAGAGCTATAAAAACACACATATTCTTATACCGTTGTCTTAACTAAGCAGTATTTGAACTATCAATCAAATGAAAATCGCACGATCTAGTCGAGTGCATGGCGCAATCCCTTCTTTTAATACGCCTTATGATTGCTGCCTTTATGCGCTTTAAAACATTTTCAGTTCATTATTTTAATAAATTTAAAATTTTATGTAGCAGCATCAGTTATTGGGGCAGGTGGTTTTAAAAAATTTCACTAAAGCCATACTGAACAAAAAATTATTTTAAAGATCCCGAGGAGTCTTCATTGTAATATGAGTAAAGCTAGAAAAAGAAAGTCATTTTAACTTTTCCTCAACAAACAATTATTCAAGCCTTATTGTAGAGACTCAAGTTTGACCTGAAAGGCGCTTTTGATTTATTTGGAAGATGTTCGAGTTCGATTTAAGAGCGTCAAGCTTGCTTTTTAAAAATATCCTATTTGATTTGAAAATATCCAGTTTGACGTGGAAATGGTATAAGCTCCAGCAAGTAATTTAGCGTACTACAGTGAAATTGTCCTTTGAAACCGAGTATGTGCAATAAAATTAAACCATCATGCCTACCTTCTTGTCAGAGCGGTCTTATTACTACAGAACCATAGTTTCAAAATCTACTGCGCCACTTACTGAAAAAACTTCTAGAATGTTCCCTGTATTAGCATTACTATTGCTTAAAAAATTCAAATTCTTAAGGAGCATCACTTCGTCATTTAAGCTGTCCTTCTTTTCCAAATAATGATATTTTGACCTGTTTAGAACAGCTGTGCTGCAAATCGTGATAGTACGACGACTGCTCTCACCAACCATACATCTGACCAGGTTTGTAATTAATTATTTGTCTGTTAAGACTTTTATCCCAATGAAAAACTGTAATGTTTTGTAAAAAAAATTGTTGGGGAAGGTTTCTGCTAAACAACTTTGTACAGTACCGCGCATGCCTTTTGGTCAATTCCCGATAAATAACTTTCTTTAAAATCAAGCACAGTACATATGTGCCATAAAAATTACTACCGCTTGTGCGCTCGTTAGTATATTATTTTGGATTCCAAAATTCCTTATTAAAAAAAACCTTGCTTCATGAAGTAGCAACCCAGTATGATAACTACATAGACTTACCATAAGTATGTACAGAGGTGTTCCAAAAGCTTTGTCCACTTTTTCCCTCACAGCAAATTTGCGATTGAACAATGGCTTAGAGATTTTAAAGAGCGTTCTATACAGAAAGGATATTTAATATATGTACTCGGATGAATAAATACGAAATCTTGTGCTGTGCACCTTTCAAGCGCATCTGACATGCAATGAAAGTCATTCCTTCACTGTAAAAAAATAATTGCTGAGTTGCCCGCTCTGAATGCTTTTCTTAAGACCTACTTCCACTGACTCCTATCTCAACATACCGATAAGCATGAAGAATGGTGTTAATTATTCCATACTTCAGAAGTGTTCCATATCCTACTTCTATGAGATATTGTTGAGGTAGCTTAAAGACGTATTTCGCATACATAACCATTGGCGGCACACAGTTGATAGAGAAGTTCAGTTTCAGATAGCTTCGTTTAAAGTTTCGTACCAATTGGTTTAGCCTGGATGATGAATGAAAGGCCTGGTTGGTCCGTGCAGACTTGAACCAAAAGCCTTGCTTATGTGTGTAAGCGACAACCTCGCTTCCTCCGAGTGTGCTACCACCACACGCAACATCGAAAAGTAACTGAGGAGATATCTCAAGCAGTAGTGCAAAGATGTAAATTCGACTTTTCTAAAGACGTAAATTCGACTTTAATCGAGTTTCACTACTAAAAAGTTGAATTTAAACCTATGAAGCTCAGGTAACCAACGATTTTACGAAGTGTAAAGATGGTTCAAAATGACACAATGGCTCACAGTGCTAAACATAATGAGTAGTCGGCAAACTGCAGAAAACTTGTTTCTGAAATTATGTCTGCTTTGCGTACCAACACTTACGCCTACTATGTATTTCGTTACTTATCAAACCTCGGAAGTCCATCTGGGGCCGGATTCATCAAAGTTACTGCAGTAACTTTAACGGAGAATCGTAAGCGAAAGCTCAGATAACGCGGCCTATCAAGCGATATGGTGAGCGATAAGCCGCGTTATCTGAGCTTTCGCTTACAATTCTCCGTTAAAGTTACTGCAGTAACTTTGATGAATCCGGCCCCTGGAGCAATTTACCAGAGTAAAATTACAGCCGAAATCCCTGATAGCGCGGCTAATCAAGCGATATGGTGAGCGATAAGACGCGTTATCTGAGTTTTCTGCCGTGAATTCTCTGTTGATGTTATGTAAATCTTTAATGAGTCTGACCCCTGGTTATGGCAGACGGCACGCAATTGTGCCTCTAGCCCAATCAGACCACATAGAGATCGACAGTATGTAGGCGCTGACCGAACTCTCATCTGAAGTTCAAAAGAAACCGAAGTCCAATGAGAGCACAATGAGGGGTAGACTTCTTCGTTGTTCTTCTTTTCCTCTCGGATGTTTAAGGTCCGGCGCAGTCGCATGCTCCACTGCTCCTACAATACATTTTTTCACAAGGAGTGTCTTCTACCTAGGGATCGACTTCGACGAGCTCTTCCTCGATGGCATCCTGCCCTCATTTTTCTTGGCCCTGGTTCCTTGCGGAAGTCTTTGAACTCTGAAGCCAATTTCTTCCAAGTATGAGTCTATGCGGGCGCATGTAGCGCTGACGGAAGAGGTGGCTGCTAACGTACGCACCCTATTCCAGGTTCTCGGTTCAGGTTTTCCGGCCAGGCCAACCAAGTCATCCATCCTTCCGGGGTCGGTAAAATGGTACCATATTTGTCTGCGAAGAATAAAGCGCTGGCTTGTTCATCGGTTGGCCACCGAAGACCATTATATGGCCAAATACTTTTACGAACCGCCCTCCACGACATTCCGTAGAAGTGGAATGCTTGGCGCATCCTAAAAGGGATTGAGTACCGTCTTCTTTTGTCCTCTATCCATTATTTATGTGCAAATGTTATTTGTTCGTCGTCACATTCAGCAAGAACTCATCGTCTGTGAGAGCTTTTTGCGACAACAGTACTTTTTCTTTGAGATGCTCAAAAATGTCGGCTACCAGATGATGTCAGCCGTGTCGAGAGCGGTTCATCCGGGAGCCGTCGATTCACGATAGTGTTATGTCGCAGTGCCTTCTTTGACATGATACGTACAGTGTAATTCATTGAAAATCTCTTCTATTGTGTAAGAACGTTGAACCAGAGGAGTACGGGAAACGAAAGTACAGTATGCTATTCGTACGACATATCTCTTGGTCACAGTAGAATAGGATTCGCATGCTTTGAAACACTCGCCAATTCATTCAACAATGAAAAGTCAAAGCTTTAGTTAGTCCACTTTTGCAGCTCGGTCTTAGCGACTTTGGACTTCTGTTTGTTGCGAACTCCTTAAGCTATGTTTTGAGGGAACTGATTTGAAAGAGTAGTCCATTGTCCGCCTCTGTGAAAGCTTTGAGAAGCGTGTGCTGAATTTTACTGAAAATGCGTCAAGTCGCTTTCTCCACTGTATCGGAAACTTGGGCAGATGCCTGTATATACTACGTCGCTGACCGAATATGAGTGGCATTGCTAGCAGAACTCGTTGAAATAAAATTTGCAAATATTGGAAGGCTTTTAAGAGCTGATCTGATACGCTAAGCACCTGAGCACACTAGCATTCTTTCTATGCGATGATATTTTCAATGGCAACGTTCAGACTGCCTACTACACAGCAATGAGTTCGATGCTTGTCGAGCGTTTGCCGGATGATGGTCATACGAGTGTTCAGTCTCCGCTCGGCCGTGACAGCTCACCAGAACCCACCGCAGTCCAGGTCGAAACGTCTTCCAAATGACCGTTCGTGCACTCGCCTCCTGGCCCTACTCATCCACTCAGCCTAGCTGCCATCCAACACTGTTACCCAATCTCACTCCCTATCCAGAACGCCCTACCGTGTGCTATGTGCTTCGTTTGTTGCCATTTCGTGCCTTTGAGTTGTGCTGTTCATTCTTCACTTACAACCTGTACCGTAACGCCCTATTGTATGTTTGTCTGTGATTGTATTATGTTAATATCGTGACCTAAGCGGGTGTTTTTCTTGCAAATGCTGTGAATGTTTTCCGGAATAAAGATTAAGCACGAGCAGTCATTCGTATTAAAAGGGGGACTGGAGCATACCTTACCGTTGTACATCGTGCGACGGCACTGTCATATTCGAAGATATTAGGGTGGTGAGAAAATAATGGAATATTTCACAAGACTTTCCTTTAAAGAAACTATGATCTTGTGAAGAAAAGCTGAACGAATAGTGTTCAGCTTACTTATGAATCAATGCGAAAAAGCTCAAAAGTGTCAGATGCGCATTTTGTCTTCGCTTTCAGATCGTATGTTAGGCCTATACTAGAATATGGTAGCACTGTTTTCAGTCCTAAGCGTGAAAGAGAAGTAGTTAAACTACCAGACGTACATACTGCTCCGACCAGCGGCCGGATTCATCAACGACTTACAGCAATTTATCAGAGAAAATTCAGCCGAGATCCCTGGTAGCGCGGCGAAATGTTTCGCCTTGGTAAGCCGCGCTATCAGGGATTTCGGCTGTATTTTCTCTGTTAAATAGCTGTAAGTCGTTGATGAATCCGGCCGCAGCAAGCACAAACGGCGCGTAAGAGGAAAAGAGGCTCACTTTGGCGCCGAAATGCGCCATTTTTTAATGAATGCTTTAGAGTTCTGTATTTCGAAGTAAAAGACGTACATTTGAGTTCATCAGCTCAAGCTCTATCGTTTGTCATACAAGTTCCAGCAAAGTTGAGCAACGCATATAGGCCCGCAAAATCAATCGAGTGGGCGCGACTGCTAGCGGAGTGAAGTTAGGCTGATGGAAGGAGCCCCTTGCGATTAGAAGAGCGTGGCCTACTTTATGGAACTAACTATCAACATATAGCCTTTCTACCAGCCGCTCCAGGCTTAAGCAAATGTGTTAAAACATTGTCACTAGTATGGTCTTCAGCTTAACCGGTTCCATGCTGATATCAATGGCCAGTCCATCCCGTATCACGGGTGGGTGCTGACAGACCTCGAGGGTATCGCGGATGTTACGTGCGGTCAAACAGCGCCGGTGGTGTAAGGCGAACATCGCTGCCCTGGAAGCAGAGGATACGGGTTCGAGTCTCGCGTGCGCAAGAGTTTTGATCGCAACAAAACATCCTGTAACAGCATGTAACCTCTCTACCAGCCGCTCCAGACTTAAAGCCCCACAGAGTTCTGCAGCAGCGCCGCGGCCCTATGCTTAACCATAGGGCAGAGACGCAGAGCTCGCCGCCGGCGGCGTCCCTACCCTCTCCTTAACCATAGCGGCGAGCGGCGTTGCCCCAGAACTCTGTGGGGGCCTTTAAGCAAATGTGTTCAAACTATCACCATGGCGCGCCCTCTGAGCAACGCACATAAGCCCAGTAGAATCAATCGAGTGGGTGCCCCCGCTGGCAGAGTGAAGTTAGGCTGATGAAAGGAGCTTCTCCATGCGTGACTTGAGTCAGTGCAGAATTGTAGACTTGAGGCAGTGCAAGACAGCTTAAAAATGAACTTTGGTGAAGAATTCACGGATATGTCTACAACATAAGCAGCAAAACATAGTCAATCAAGAGTTAACATAAGCAACAAAAGCCTCAACATTTATCGATCACGGCAAGAGCTATTAGGTCGTTATCTAAGTTCTGTCGCTTTTTCATCTCTAAGTTCAAATGTAAGTATCTCGGCTCAAACATAACTTTATTAGGCAAAATAAGAACCATTACAATCTACACATCTTTGCCAACGAGATACTACTTTATTTATTTCAGTAGCATAGAACTCCGGAGATCTAGAAGCCATGAATTCTTCGAGAGCAGATTCGCCTTTCCAGCTCGCCGTTTGCAAGTATCGTCAGCGCTCCTTCTACGCAACAAAAACAACATGTTTCTGGAGTAAATCACGACTTGCGACAAAAAAATGAATTGTCTACGACAATCGACGACGAAGTGCTTAATGGTTGGATATTGGCGAAGCACCTAAACACTGTCCAAAGCCGAGTATGCACCAGGAAAAGGTGATGGTGATCGTTTGGTGGTATGCCACCGGTTTAATCCACTATAGCGTTCTCAAACATGGTGAAACAATCACGGCGAAAAGGTATTGTCAGAAGCTGGGCGAGGTGCAGAAGAAGCTCAAGCAAATCTACCCAGCGCTGATTACAGAAGGGGACCGATACTTTTGCGCGACAACGCTAGGCTGCAGGTATCGATGATCACCAGGCAGAAGCTCCATTCTTTGGGATACGAAACACTAGACTATCCGTCGTATTCGCCCGACCTATTGTCTATAGACTACCATTTTTTCAAACATCCTGACGGCTTCCTTCGCGGTAAATGCTTCAAGAACCGACATGATGCAGAATATGCTCTCGAAGAATTCATCGCTTCTAAATCTCCGGAGTTCTAAGCTACTAAAATATGTAAACTAGAATCTCGTATGCAAAGATGTGTAGATTGTAACGGTTTTTGTTTCGACTAACAAAGTTATGTTTGAGCCAAGATATTTACGTTTGAAGTCAGAGGTCAAAAAATTACAGAACTTAGGTAACCACCTAATAAATACAGGGCGGCTATAAAGCATGGGGGGGGCTCAATTTTCTGATGTGGTTTCTAAAAACAGATTGCCGTCTCAAGGAGACGTTATGTATTTTTGATAGAACAGTTCCGACATGTGTTCGTGCACAAACTCCACATCGATCTTGACGCCCTCAACAATGCATGCGTCCACCTTCTCATTGAGCCACCATTACGAACCTCGAGGAAGAACTTATTTTTTTTTGATTTTTTTGGAAAGATTCCCAACTCAAGGTGAGCTTTCGCGATGCTAATGTTAGTTTGACAGAATACAGGGCCGTGCGAGCGGAGTCCAGCATTACAGTTAGTTTTTGCTCAACGCTTTTTTGAACACCTGAATAAGAGATGTGAGGACGTGTGCGCAGCACTCATCAACCTCCACGACCCACGACATCCAACGAGATCATGGGTGCGCGTTTAACGATTAACGATTTCTCGGCTTAACGGATTTACCGGCATTTTCGCGATAAATTCTCTTAACGAAAATTTTCGGCAAATTCCCAAATTTACCGGAAAATTTGACGACTTTTACCATGCAAAATCATGTTTCTATCTATCGAATGGAGAAGAAAACATACTACCGATCTTAGATTAGACGTGGTTGCTCATGTTTTTCCGATAACTTGCTGTTAGCGTTCGTGGTCCTCAACCTCATTAAAACATCCATGTCTACATAACGAGGCGGAGATAGCGCGCTCTCGTGTTAAACACGCGCTCCACTGGAGTAGTGCCTCGCGCTAAGAACGCCCATGCGACATGAGACAATTTGAACTAGAGATATAGAAGCTCTCAGAATAGACGATCGTCAGAGGAATAAGGAGAAGATATGAAGATACGCCTGTTTTGTTCTCGTAATTTAGTCCAAGATGAAAGGCATCGGAATGTACTCCGCTAGTCTACCTGATCTCCTGGTGGGCTCTTAAGCTATTTTCCCGTATAGGAAAAGAAAAAAGTTCGTTTCATGTCACATTTCGTTGTTTTTGCTGAAGTGTCTGGCTTTGCTCCAAAGTACAGCTTAATCGTTCAAAAAAGTAGTAGTGTAAGGTGTAAATCATTCTTTCATCGAATGAAATAATGATAAATGTCTCCAGGTCCGACTATCACTGAACCTCGGCATCGGTGTTTGTTGTTTTTTGATACTGTTTAGCCACTCGAGATTGGGAAATCCGTTTATTGGCCGACGTTTCGGCAAAATCGCCTTCTTCAAGGGCCTAAATGAGACAGAACATTCACAAAGCCTCGACAAAATCTTACAGGAAAGTTGATGAAGTACTACTCAGCAAACCAGAGAGATTGAGTGCAAAGAACCGACTTAGGGTAGATCCACAGAAGTGGATCGTTGTGAGACCACAAGCTAGGTATTTTAGGTCGTGCTTGTGTTTTGGAGGTATTGGTTTATATAGGGCAGTGACTGCCCTCGCACTGACCTAGGTCAGACGTGGCCCAAGCCTAGGTCAGCCCACAGAGTCCCAAAAACGGGAAGTTCGCTGGTGATAGCAAGACGTTCCTCTTTCCGGTTAATTTTTGGGTTTTTAGAATGGATCCAAAAGGCCTCCAGTGTCTTACGCGCTGTAATGTCGTATTCCAGACCCAGAATTTTGACCGAAATTTCGAAATCTTCCCCTGCATGCCTTTCAACCCGATGGGTGCCCAGTGGGGTGGAGAGCCGCGACTTAGATTTGCCCTGCACGTGTTCCTTGATTCGAAGTAGAGAGGTCGCGCCGTCTCTCCAACGTATTGGTCGCCACAGGCGTAGCACGAGATTAAGTAGATGGTCCCACTCTTGCTGCAGTCACCCAATTTCCCCCAGGGGCAAACTACACAGTTAGGGATAGTTGTTGGCAAATAGCTTTGTTTGTTGTAGAATGCTCATTGCTTTCAAGGCGTCGTTTGCATCAGGATGAAGTATGCATGATAAAATGAAGATGATGTGGTTTTTATGAACGTGGTCATGTTTCGGTAAAAAGCTTTACGCTTTTTTAATCACCGCAGCTTAGGACTAGCTACTTTTAAGGGAATATTAAATTTTAAAAAAATTAACGGATTTACAGAATTTAGCGTAATTTACCAGCGAATTTCCGCGTTAAAAATATGCGGTAAAAAATTTACCGGCGGCAAGTTAGCGACCCACCCTTGAACGAGATGTGCTTCGGTGGCCCAGTCGTAGGAGTGTCGCCTCATAGAAGCACACCGGTGGTTTTGACTTTGAGTCCTCGTACATACTGCCAGTATTTTTGCACGTATTAATTCGATGTTATTACGCTTTCTCTTGATCACAGAAGTCAATTTTAGATCATCAATGCTTACAACAAACCAAGGTTGTATATTTGCTTCTTCATATGTGCTAGTTTTTTTTTTTCTTGGGTTACACTTGGTTACGTTGATGTTCGCCCAGAACCCATCTCTACACCCATGGATTACGCGTTCAACAAAGAAGAAGTATTCATTCCTTCCCAGGGAGAAGATTGTTCCTCACTGGCTTTTGTAAGATGCTGCTTGTGTGACACGTGCATGTGTTTTACTTCTTTCATAGTTTTGTACCATAGCTGTTGATTAAAATGAAAGATGAATAAAGCTTTTTATCTCCATAGAATTTCCATATGATCTGGTGCAGATATGTGTCGTTGAAAAAGTAGCACATATGAGGGCGCAAATAGATAGCCTTGGTTTGCTGTAATCATTGATAGTCTAAAATTGACTGCTGTGGTCATGAGAAAGCGTAATATTAGGGGGGGGGGCAAAAGTAATGAGACAAAATGAAAAAAATCTTTATCTCAATATATCTCCATTACAACTCAACGGTGCTGAGGAGTGTATTTGCCATTAAGGGCAACGACCTTGCTGCCATCGCTCAGCCAACTTCCTGATCCCATCCTTCCAGAACTGCTTGAGCCTGGTGTTGATCAACTGCTCGATATGGTTGTCAAGGACTGCTTGGGTTCTTGTGTCCCTCCCGACTAGGAAGTCCTGTAGGCTCAAGTAGTAGTGGAAGTTGCATGGAGAGATGTCCAGCGAATTCGGTGGGTGAGGCATGTGAACGTAGCCCAGCTGGCCAAGCTTATCCGTGCTTACTTGTTCCCGATGGGGTGCGGCGTTGTCGAAGAGGAGAACCTTCTTGAAGCGCTGCGAATGAATAAGAGCTCTTCGCCCGCCCATCTCCTCTATTTCGTTCACCATGGCCTTGGAGTTCATCACGGTGCTCTTGGGAAACAGCCTCCGGTAAACCGATCCATGGGCGCAGACCCAAAAGCTCCAAAAATGCTTCTCGCCGTGAACATCTCGCCGAACGAAGGTCGATAACAATTCACCAGGCCTCACCCAGACTCGCTGCTTGGCAGGGTTAAGGTAGAAGACGCACTTCTCATCGTGCGTGAATATTGAGCCCAGACTGCTCGGGGTTGGGAATTGGGGGAGATTTGAGCGACACAGGTCGACTCGTCAGACTGGGGTTTCGGCATGAGACAGGCTGGGGTTTTTGGCATGCTTCTGGAAAGAGCGGAAGTGGTAACTTTTCAGATGGGCTTCAGTAAGCAGCATACAAACATACAAATACAACAAGCACGAAACCAGACTCCAGCCACGAGATATATGGACACGGCGTGGGGTGTCTCATTACTTTTGGCCCCCCCCCCTAATAGCAGCGAACTAATAAGTGCAAAAACATTGGCAGTACGTGGGCTTGAACTCAAAAAACCGCCGGTGTGCACATATGACGCTGCACCCCTGCGGACTACTCCACCGACTTACATCTCGTGGAGTGTCGTAGGGGTTGATAGTGTTGCGGACACGTCTTCATATCTGTTTTTCAGCTCTTAAAAAACGTTCAACAAAAGCTAACTGTAGTTCTGGAACCGCCCACACGGCCCTACATTTTATCAAAATAGCGTCGCAAAAGCTCACCTTGAGTTGGGAACCTTTCCTTGTTAGACTGGTGTAAGAATGCTCCACATCAACAACAGGACTGTATCGAGGATCGCGGCGCAGTACAAGCAGCTTCCAAAACCAGTAAAATAGACGGAGCGTCCTTGCTCCAGCTTGTGCTACGCGACTTTTACCTTGGCAAATACCTCAAACTTGAGTAATTAAACCTTTCCTTTTAATAAGCTACGAGAAAAATACGAACACGTAATGAGGTGATAACTAAATCAATAAATTGGGGATACAAGGCAATTACGGCAAATGAAGTAGAGCAATCGCATCGCATGGAAGAGAATCGCGTCGGATGGGAGTTGTCGCATTCAGGGCTCACTTCAGGGCTCGCTGAACAGTACACTGACTCGCTTACTCATTGCGAGGCCCCTTTTATGTGCTCGCACAGAGGCTTCTCACAACAAAACCTTCTCCGATTCCTTGTCTCCGCAGCGATCAAAATGTCATGGGAAGCTCTAAGTTTCCAGAAGTTTAAATTTGCCTGCTGCAATGTACTTTGTATATGTTGTATTTTTACTTGAAAAAATCGCGCAATCCGCGATAATTAGGCCGACGTCACACCTGGCATCCGCAAGATAATAAAGAACAGGATACAGAGGAACGAAGAGGTTAGCCTGCGTGAAATTGCTTCCGACTTCTATTTCTCAAGAGCAATAATATTGCCAAGCAAGAGCAGGGGCTCGCCATTATCGACTCTTTCGTGGACGTGGGTCTGCAAGGAAGGAAAGCTTGAAAAATGCGAAAAAGATCTCCACCACTTCCTTTGTCAGTGTCACTTATCGAAAGTCGTTTAGTCTGTCGAGAAAATTGTCATTCTTGAAAAGGTTGCTCACTATAGTCAAAACCACCGACAACCGGGAAGAGATCTCTAGAACGCCGTGTTCACTCAGGATCAATGCTTCTGAAGTTTGCGAATATTAGGGCCGGGGTAATATTTGAAGGTAAGACACCCTTGTTTCCGTTGAAAAAAAAGCCAAAAAAGGGTTAAACAATCAGAAGCCAAGTTTGTTCTTCAGCCTGGCAGGACGCCAGCATATGGATGAAAGTCGACAATCGCATTCTAATAACAAGATTGCCCTGGGTTCAGAGACAAGGATATGTAACCCTCAAAATCCTTAGAACTGAATCCAACCTTCCTCTATTAGGGGACGATCAGAGCTCCATCGCTGTGCGACGCAGCGTAATGGCGTAAACTCCTATATCGAATCGTCGCTTGGCGCACTTGATATGGGAGTTTATCATTGCATCGCGTCGCGCCGCGATGGAGCTCCCAACGTTCGCTTATTAGGCCTATGTTAGGCCTGGTTTATACTTGCGCCGTCACGCGGCGCGGCGTGATGGCCGCCATAGATATCGATTTCGATATCTATTCCGACTATGGTGCCGCGCCGCCCAGCGGCACAACTATAAACCAGGGCTTATACTCCCGCGGGAGCGTCCGCGGACAGGCGGGAATCGCGCCGGGATCCTGAGCTGGCCCATCGCCGCGACCCGCCACGCCCGCCGTCCGCGGATCGCCGCCGACAGATGACGAGAGGGCTGTTATACTTCCCGCCCGCGGGGCGGCACCCGTCCGCGGTGCATTGCACCGCGGAAGGCTGCTGTTCCGCAGAGTTCGGCGCCAAAAGCGTGTTCCAATGTGACGCTAGCCGCCTCGGGACGACGACGACCATCCGCGGTGCACCTTAGGGCGCGGACGTCCCGCGGATTCTCGCGCGGGAGTATAACACAGGCCTTATCGTTAGAGCTGCCGCGCGTTTGATATGGTATCAAAACTTATCACAATGACCTCCTAAGGATATCGTTTTATTCTTATCACGGAAGAAGAATGGGCAGGCAAGCACCATTTATATGAGTTCTTGTGGATCAAATGGCATGAAGAAGTACACTCCTGTGGTATCCGCGGTACGTTTCGGCGTTGTTCTTGCCAACTCGTTTTTGGTATTGTGAGAAGGATCAGACTACTCAAGGCAAGGTCGCGCGATGTCATACGAGACTTTTCTCGAGAATAACTTTTGAAAATTCAAGGGATCTATTCCACTGGAGTGGCCACCCTAAGTTGATAGTTGTGTCTGCACTGTTAGCTCATATCGCCAGATCACCTGAATTTGTCCAGAAGTCGTAAATAACATAGAAAGCAAATGTAGCTCTCGAACAAGTTTATGGGAGGGAATGAGGCAAAACATCTGCCGAGGTGCCGCTTCCCCTCTGACTAATTTTATTGCTATAAATCAACCAATTATAGCTTATGAGCAGAGATGTGCCTCTCATTGATTTGCACTACCTTCATTCACCTCCTGGACATAAACGAAAGGCTGAAGAAAGGGATTAGTATGCGGATAGCTATTAGACCTAACAGAACGCTGCCGTGGCAATATGCCAGCGCCTGCTACAGTATCCCGAGCTGTTGTCATTGGATCTCGTTTTCGTCGCTCAGGGGAATCCGCAGCTGGATTCAGCGCTCTTGTTAGACCTATCTGGCGGCTGCAGGGGCGACACGGTAGCCGCTGTTGATGGTTTGTGAATAGGGCATGGTAGGGCAGAAACTTCAAAACTGCTCCTATGGGGCCTATCCACCCACTATCGCACGTACGCGATTTATTCTCCGAAGCACACGTTTTCCACTACCTGGGGCCGGATTTCTTAGCGACTTACGCAACTTTAAGGGAGAACGGAGAATTGTAAGCAAAAAGCTCAGATAACGCGGTTTACCGCTCACCATATCGCTTGATGAACCGCGTTATCTAAGCTTTTAGCTCACAATTTTCCGTTAAAGTTACGTAAGTCGTTGATGAATCCGGCCCTGGTGAGGAACAGATTTTGAGAGTCTCAAATCAAAGTGCTTAATCTGCGGAAATATAAATGAAACCAATCCGTATTGGTAGGCCGCTCGATACCGTTAACTGTCCGACACCAGTAACATTCCTTCGGCTCGTTTAGTCATTCTTCCTACCCCTCTCCTCACCCCGCCAATACCCCTTACCCTTGCTTCAGAGTGGAATGAAACAATGGAAAAACGCAGTGAGAGTCAAGAGGGAGTGAGAGTCGCGCACACTCGTTGAACGAAGCCTCTAAAAAAAACTTCTAAAAATCCCACAGGTTCTGTGCAAAGTTCGATCTGTGTGGCACGGCATCCTGATCTAGATTCACGTTGTACGTCGTCTAGGTCTCGTGCTCTGAATCCGGACCCATCATGAATAACGTACGTGATAAATTTGGTGAGCTCCGACGTACGTGCAACGAAGTTGCCACCACGTCTATGACACGTCTTCTCCACTCCGGCACACGTGGCACGACCGTTTAGCACGTCTTCGAAAACCCAATGCACGTTGGACGGATACTGAGAAAAAAATGTGGTTCGCCCATGCTGGTCCCCTTCACTGGTCCCCTTCACTAGTCTGGCTTCACTAGTCCCCCCTACTGCCCTCCTTACTGGTCCTCTTACTGATCCCTTTAGTGAACCCCCTTACTGGTCTCCCCTTTACTGCCACGCTTACTAGTCCCGCCCACTGGTCCTCTCTCCCCTTTTCGCTCTTCCCCTTCACTGGCTTCTCTTTGCTAATGCGCCTCCCCCCCCTTAACTGGTCCCCATTGCTGTCCCCACCTTTAGTGGTCTTCTCTTTACTGGTCCCCTTTGCTGATCCCCTTCTCTGGCCCCTTTTCCGGTCTCCACTGATCCTCCCTTTACTCTTCCCCGTTACTGGTCCCCTCTTCACTTTCCCTCCTCCCTTACTAAACCACTTAACTGGTTTCCTATTAGTTCTTTCACTTTTATCGGTCTTTTCCTTACTCCTTTATTTACTGATTCCCCTTTCACTGGTTCTCCTTTAATGGTGCCCCCTTACTGGTCCCCTCTTTACTGGTCCCTCATTAACGGTCCCCCTTCCCTTCACTGAACCCCTCTTAACTGTTCTCCCATTACTTCTCCCATCGTTGCAGGTCTTCCTTTTACCGGTCCCGTTTCTACTGCACACTCCCCCTCCTTTTCTTCTCTGTCCAAATTACTGATTCCACCTTCACTGTTCCCCCCCCCCCTTTACTGGTCCCCGCCTACTGGTCCCCCTTCATTGATACCCCATTAGGGGTATTCGGAATGCGGACACCTCTTGTGCGATATCGGTGACACGCCTTGTGAACCCGGAAGCCTGTTGAACGACGTCCGTGACGCGTCTTCTCAACCCAAACATCCTTTGCACGACATCGGTGTCACGTCTTCTGAATCCGGACTCCCCTTGCGCGACATTCGTGACACTTTTTCTGAACTCAGACACCTATAGCGCGACATTTGTGATTTCGGTGACTCCTCTTCTGGGCCTGCACGCCTTAAACGACGTCAGTGAAATGTCTTCTCAACCCAGACACCCTTCGCACGACATCTGCGACACTCTTCCGACGCTCGCGACACGGGTGGGTGGCAGCTTGTCTGAACCCGGGCGCCTTCTACTCGACGTCTATGAAAGTTTCAGAGGGACAGCGGAAGGAAGGGCAGGCGGAAGGACAGAGGAACGGAAGGACAGATACAACCGCCAGAGGCTGTAAAGCGGATCCGTGGAGGACATGAGAGCGCAAATACTCGGGGAGGGGTCACCATGTACTGTAGTGGATATTAGCTTTGATAGAAAGGCACGTGCATGTGGAACTATAATATATCAGAAACAAGCGTTCCGACACGCCTGACGACGTGTCTCGCATTTGTGCGCTTCGCGCGACTTTACAGCATCACTGACCTATGGAAAGTAGTTTTTGTGAATCATAAAGTTTGCTAACATCTAGGACCTGTTGCGCACTTTATCGGCATCAAGCCGTTCACCACTTCGGTACATTCATCATATACATTCTCTCCGGACCGGTTATTAACGTTATTTCCAGGTTTCCCCTCACTCGTTTCTTGTTACTGGATCTAATTGCTGGTCCGCCTTTGCTGGTCTTTCCCTCCCCTTCTTTAGTCCCTCAATTCCTGGTCCCAACTCCTAGCCCATTTTTTTGTTTCCACTACTGTCCCCGTACTGGTATCTTCTTGCTGGTTTCCTCATCCTGGCCCCTCCTCCAGGTTGTTCCTTTCCTTCCTGGTCGCTCTCCTGGTCCACCTTACAAGGGAGGCCTATGAACTTCCCCCAAAGACTCTCAACGTGACCTATATGGTCTTGTAGGGCATCGGACGAAGATCACAGAACTGTGCTTCGTTTTTGCTAAGTCCACTGGGTGGTCCGAAGATGGCAAAAAATGGTACCGCTTCAGGGCGGGCTGACAAGGCAAAAGTGACACCTGGAATGGCCCTCTCGTGCACTGAGCTTAACTTATAAAAGTTTGGAGCTCAAATTAAAGTTTGATTACAGTAATTTCCTACGTTTCCTAGACAAAGTGCAGTGTACATTCAAGTGATTCATTCGCCGCCGCCTGCGGCAGCATTGGATGGCCGAGTGGATAGCGGGGCGGGCTTGCAGGAGGGAGTCGAGGGTTTGACTTAGAGGGTGGGGTTTCTGCGTCCATAGGTGGCTGTTAGCGTTTTTGCAAATGAAAATTACATTTTGCTTCCAGTACCTTCTCCGCGTTCTAACCGCGCTTTCAATTTGTCGTAAGATGTGGAAGAAGCTGGTTTTGTTGCGTGGAGCGAGATCGCGCATCCATTAAACGATGCGTGACTCACTGAGGAAGGTTCCGTTTGATGCTATCCCCATATGACCTCTTTGGTAGGTTCTCAACTACTTTTGGAAGTGTTTCTCACTGTCACCGCATTCATGAACAAGATCGACAACCAATGATTTGACCCATCATCAAGACAAGCTCATTGCTCTTCGGATTTCCTCATAGACTGCTTTTTATTCTTCTCGCAACTTTCACTATTTCAGCTAACTGTTGCAAACTACTGCATATTTTATCCACCTCGTGTAATTGGACGCCTTTCTGTGTGTTTCTTCCTCACCAATCTCTTACCACTTACGGGAGACGGGTCGGGGACATTGCAGATAGGAGCAACTGCACTCACTCCCTCTACTCTAGAGGTCGAGAAAAAATTTTGTCCAAAATTCATCTGCAGGGTTACTTGGGGTGCAGAGCACCAATTTGGCAACCAATTTCGGTGAAGGTTAAAGGAGTATACGCAGAATAACCGGAACTGCTGCCTTTCACGACTCAAAAGGTCGAGGAGAGGTCGAAAAAATTTCGCTCAAACATCGCTTAGGGGGTGACTTGGGGTGCTGTTCACGAATATGACATCTATTTTTACAATTTCGGTTGATTACGGTAGGTTACGGTAGATATGGCTTACTAAAGCTGTGCACGTTAGAGGGACCGCTTTCTTCTCCAATGTTGTCAGACTTGTTTTCCAACATTCGACTTCAACTTTGATAAAAAGTAGTACAAGCAAAATGATAATTTAGAAACAGCGTGACAGATTCGTGGTCAGCAGCTTAAATGGTTAGGGAGATTTCGGGTGTGACTTATGCCTTATCAACCCGCTCTAAAGTGATAGCATTTTTGCCATTTCCGGGCCACCGGGTGACCCGTAGCAAAAACGAAACACAGTTCTGTGATCCTCGTCCGATGCTCTACAAGACTATACAAGTCTCGTTGATAATCTTTGGGGGGAAGTTCATGGGCTTCCCTTGTTAGAGGTCTCCCTTACTGCCCTTCTCCATCACCCCCTTAGTGGTCCTCCCATGTTCATGGCAGACATCGGTGACACGTAATCAAAATCAGCACGCTTGTTGCGCGACGTAGGGGGCCCGTCTTCTGGATCCAAAAGCTCAGGAGACCCGTCTTCCGAATCCAGGACCTCAGAAGCGCGCGCAGTCGCCGCTGTATCAAGCATGAGGAGGTTATGCAAATGGCAGATTCTTTGTTCTCCGTATGGAATCCCTTACGGCTCCCTTGTTGGTTCCCCGTCCTGTCGCGCCTCTAGGTCTCTTCCAGGTGATTCCTCCCCTCCCCCCCCCCCCCGATCCTCCTTACTACTCTACCCAATTAAGTAGCCCTCCCAGGCTCACGGCAGGACGACGGCGAGCGAACGCCCATTGCGTGACATCGGTGTGACGTCTTCTAAATCCTGTCTCCCTTACTGGTAATGGATCCCTTTGCTGATCCTTCTTACTGCCTTCCCACCCTGATTGGTAACTCCCTACTGGTCCCTCCTTATTGCCTAAACCCTTCTTGGTGATACCTCCTGGCCTGCTTCATTGTTTCCCCTATCGAGTCCCCCCCCCCCCAGCCCGACGCCTCCTCCAGGTCGCTCCCTCCTGATCGCTATCGGTTCTCTACCCTCGAAGTGTCCCTTCTACTCTTACCCCTTTAGTGGTCTTCTCATGCTAATGACACGAGGTCGGCTACTGAATCTGGACTCTCAGAAATGCGCGTCTGTGCTGTTGTGTTAAGCAGCAAAGGGCTGCACTTCCCCTGCTGCAGCGTCATCCCAAGTTCAATAGCAAATTTTGCCTGCGCTGTAGATGATGAGGCGTATCTCACTCCGGTTAGATCACTCGACCGCCCCCACTGTGGATAATGCGGCGTATCTCACTTAGGTTAGATCAGTCAAACGTCTTCGACCGCTAACTCAATTATATAGTGGTAGGTAGATTGCCTAGCTCAGTTCACCGTAGGTGTAGAGCACAGTAGCAACGCATGAAATTTTTGGTTTCGTACAACACGAAAAGTTGTGTAGGGCTGTCCTACATAGTGACCTGCCTCCTCTCCCTCTCCCTCCACCCGACCCTATTTGCTCCGACTTGGGAATAAACGATGGAACCACAGAGGTTGAATAGGGCAGAATCAGTTTTATATGTTAGTCTCAACCAAAACGCCTGCGGAACGTTTGTTCTGTTTTCTTCCTGATTCAATAGCCTCAACTTTTTCCACATTCGCCTAAGTAGTTCGGTTCTGTGAACGAATTGCCCTGTCTAAGCTGCGATCGCCTCCCGTATTTCTTATTCCCTACAATCGTAGGCATAGAATTTACCGATACAGTGCCATTTACGACTTGACGTAAAGACGTGTGGAGGACGTGGATTACCCAGGCCAGCATAGCTCACATGATGGTATTTTAGTCCGGTGACGTTTACCATACGTGTAGCGAACGTGTCGAGAAATTCAAAAAATTACTTGGTGCCTGAACCTATTAAGCCCTGTATTTGAATTAAAGCATTGAACCATTTTTCTTTATAAGTGCCCGTGTTTTTAATTAGGGTTTGATTTTTGATAAGTTTCGAGTTTGCGTTTTGGGTCGCAAATAGGCTCGGAGGTGGTCGTCTTGTAGGACAGCCCTATAAAACGTTTTGTGTTGTAATAATTTAAATTTTTATGCAGCATCGGTGTGTCCTACCCCTTTAATGAGCAGAGCTAGACCATTTCTGTGACTCCCTCGGAGACTATTGGCGCCAAAAATTGTTGTAACACAAAACTATGATAGGGCCGTCAGAACTGAAGGTTAGCATGTTTTGGAACAACTTTCCTAGAAGTTGTGGAGAAAAATCAGGATGGACGCCTCTTGCTTGACTTGCACCACTGTTTGAACGATGACTTGGAGCTCCTCTCCTCCTCCCCCAAAACTTAGAATACGAATAACAGCTTGATAACAAAGAAAAAGAAAACGGCATGATGAAAAACGACTGGGCGTTTTGCAGATCTTCGGACCGGCGCAATGGGAGTTGTTGGGGGGGGAGCAGTCTATGGGTTTCGACCTCCTTCAGCGTAGCATTCGGATATTGTGACGTGGGATTTTCCATTGTAAGCTAACTGACGCGTACGTACCTGCAATGCAAGTTGCAACGAGAGGGACTTTGGTGAACGGTACGTCTCGCGCCAACTAAACGTAAAAACTCGTTTTACACATGGAAAACGCCTCGAAATGTCGTACTTTCCTGAGTACTGATGAGCGGTCTCCTTCAACTTCAAGTTGATACTACGAGTCATTTGGTGCAATCCTTGTTGGTGGTGGCTACTCATAAACGACTTCATAAAAACTGATTGTGTTCAGTACTGAAATATAAAGAACTTATTCATTCCTTAGAAAACAAGTGCACTATCGAAATTAAAATAAATATCACAAAAAGCATAAGAATATGTTACACTTATGAGCTAGTTCGGGACCTTTACAAATGATTAGCACATGAAGTAATGTCCCGTCTAAAATATCCATGACCAAATTGTTGTGTAATGGTGTCTTGTCCTAATTTTATTGTATTTTGTTAATGTCATCTGTTTTATGATAGTTGGTTGAAGGTCATCCTTTCTCGGTCCAAATCTAGTAAAGGGATCTTCACTTACTAGATTTGCACCAAGAACGATCCTTTTCAATATCCCCACTCCCGACTTCGAACTCGGCGGAGAGTCTATCTGGGCAACCAGGTTGGCGTAGTTTACTTATTCCCATATGTTGTTGCCTACTTTTCTTTTTTATGTCGGAAAATTGTTTAAGAGTGGCCGCCACTAAGTAGGGTTGCACCGGCAATTGTGCTTAAACCTTAGGTTAGAAGATGCCCCTCAATGCGCTTCAATTGTGTCTGTGAAGATTGCTTCTTTTTAGAAACAGCCATTAGCGAAGAAGATGTCTCATGGTGTGCGCTCTGATTATGGAATGGCAAGTACTTTTAGTTTCTTCCTAAAGTATTCTTCTGCAAAATTTATTTCACGTTTATTTTTTGTGATTTATAGAGGTAGGAAATGTTTTGCCGTTCGAATCATAAATGTATTTAGAAACATGGAAATGATAATCTAGGTAATGTGGGTGCGGGGACACTCTCGGTGCAAGTCTAGAGGGGGTATTCACCCTCCCTCTTTCTAACATCCAGAGAGTGTGCAAAAATCTTGAAATGAAAATGGGACTCTTCATAGAGTAGGCAAAAGTATTTCCTAGTTCGAGGGAACATATCTATAGAAGAGAAACAAATGTGAGCAGTGTAACGTTTCTCGACCACAAAACTGCAGAGAAAATTCTCCCGTTAGTCCGTGCAGGATAAACTAGTTTGCCTTCAGTTCCGCCACCGCTGTCAAAGAGTTAAATTGGAGTACTCACCCCCACTGAAAACGTTAAGCACCGTTAGAGAAACATTACGACTGTAGACGTGGCACATAGGTTTACTACGTTGCGAAAAGATGACAACTAAAAAGCGATATAAGTGTGGTGCTCCTCTCTAAACTCGCACCGCGTTCTCATTACGGCGACCTTTCCTTTTCAACACTAGAGCTCACAATTCTAGTGCCCAGTTCTAGTGTAGGGGTGGGCAACCGCTAGGAAACCGAGATATCCTAGCCTACCGTAGGAGGTATATCAAAAAAATCCAAATCTTGAACGCTTTCCTGTCTAGCCCGTATTGCACTAAAGCACAAGCTATGTATTCAAAAACAGCGCAATACAAAATGTTACTATCTTTAGAAGAACGAGAACGTGAATGGATGCGTAGAAGCCAATAACGAACAAGAATTTTGTCCGGCTGGCCCTGTTGCTTCTCAGTACTACATGGTAACCTCTAACACATTCTTTGCAACAGCCTTGGAACGTCTAGTAAAAAATCGAAGCATCTGACCTATCGTGGATTAAAATGCCATGTGAAACCGTAGATAACTGTGACTCATGTCGAGGCAGGTTTTTCGTCTATGATTGTTGCCTTGAGGTTCTTCAATCATCATGCCATTCGTAAGTCTTGTGTGGGATGTGTCATCGATACAGTCAACTAGTGATACAACAGCAAATTGGATCTCTCCTAGTCATAGAGGGGCATCGCATAAGAAGTGAAGCAAGCACTAACAAGATGGCGTATGTCAAGTACCAAACTGCAGAAAAAATCTCTCGTGTTCTATATCGGGTCCTTAAGTAAGTGCATTTTTAATTTTACCGTCGTTGTCAAAAAGACTGCAGTGAATGAAGTGCCTTCTCCCTCCCTCCTCCACTAGGATAGATCCGCAAAGTCTGAACTGTACTGCGCTATGTGCACAGCCCCAAAAAGTATTGTGTACATATATGAAGAACTCGGATAAGCAGAAAGGTAAAACATATCTGGGCTTAACAAGAATAATCCTTGTCAAGATGTGACATTGGTTCTGTGACTGACTGATGTGACTTTGCCTTATTATACCATTACATTAATTTTGTTATGTTATCTAGTGTGTTTCGGAGATGTCGGCAACATTGTTCTGAAATTCGGCTTTTTATCGAACTCAATACCTCGCTTCAAGTAATTCAGACAATTTTGGTACTCGCCTTTTGAAATCGTACAGCTCCACAGTCGAGCTCGAGCTACAGCGCTGAACATAGAGCCTTCGGTAGAATTACAGAGAGCGGCCCATCCTGCGTTCTACCTAAACTTCAAGTTTCAAGTTTACATTAGCTACAACAACTGTCGCAATTAACAACTGTCACGGTTATATTTCATACGGTTGCGAATCGTATGTAACTCTTCGGAGTGTTTTCACTCTGAAAGTTTTTCGATAACTGAAGGTTCTTCGACTGAAGGTTCTTCTCGACGTTATCAAAGATCCCCGCGCCAGCTCATTCAACGCACATCAGATTTTTTGCAGCTCTCGATCTTCCACATTGTTCAGCACCTTCATCATGTCCAGCATGCTCGGTCAGAGCTCTTCTCTGATATTATAGTAGCGTCCTTCTTCAGCAGCTCAGCGATCCGACACGATTCGCAGTCTATTCGATTCCGGAAAAAAATCCTGTAGGGCTCAGGTTTTCTGCTACTGCAAAGGCACGCTTTAGGGCACGTTCTGAGCTTCATCGCGGCGCGATGCGGCTCCTCTATCGACTTGTCGCGTCGCACGATCGATATACGAGCTTAACGTTACATCGCGTCGCGCCGCGATGCAGCTCTGAGCGTCACCTTAGCCACTTACAATAAGGCCTATGGTATAGTCCCGCGGAAGTATCCGCGGAACGGGAATAATCTAGCCAGGACCCAACGCGCGCTCAATAGCCGCAGTCCGCAACGCCCATTTTCCGCGGATCGTCGGTGGCGGTCGGTGGACGGGCTGGTATACTTCCCGTCCGCGGGACGACCCCGCCGACCGACAAACTCCCGCAGTGCAATGCACGCAGGCTCCGCGGGACTATACCATAGGCCTAAGCACCTATGTATATACGTTTACTCCTTCCTGTATCTCTCATTTTCTTCTCCGGTGCATATCGAACGGTATTGACTTGGTTGTGAACCAAAGTTTGTTTCTTCCAGACCTTTGTGTTTGATCTAAAATTATTTGCTTATCAAATCTATAATTGTGCCTTATGGTAGTCTTTGTATTAGTATTACCTACTGGACGGCGCAATATCTCAGATTGAGACTACAGTAGACAGAAGGATAGTTGGTATCCACCTCAGGAAGTAATGTTTGAATTGACTGTCGTGTAGACTTCGCCTAATATTCGCATGGTAAGCGTCAAAAAGATATGCCAGAAGACTGTAATGGCATTTAGGACAAAATTAAACTGGATAGACTGACATCAAAGGAAATTGTCGAAGAATTGCGTACTCAAGAATCGACAAGAAAATCAGGAGAGGATATATCGCTGCCACTGCCTCGACCATGTCCTTCTGAGTATCAGCTGGCTTCGCTCAACCGGGAACTGGTGAGATCTTATTTATATCAGCGCCCGCACATTCAATGCATTTCTTGCATACCTGGAATCAAGCGCCAATGTCTTGTACTTCCCGGTGAATTTTTAGTTCGATTCCGCTTAAACGATTCAAATATTCTACCCTTCCAGGGTTGAATGGTAGGTACCAGGGTTGCATGAAAACAAAGTAGCTGTCCATGATCGCCTGTGCTGTGCCGGTGAGCGGTTGGTGCCTTTATCTGTCCACCCGACAAGCGCACTTAACTAGCAACTTGACAGTTCGCATTACTTCTATCCTGCCCTGAAGCTTGTGATATTCTGAATATTACTCGCTACGTTTTCGAAAGTGCAGTTAAGACGTTCGTTTGTTCTATTCCTGTCTATCAATGGCCAAAGAAACGTTTGTGCCTCGATCTCTCCCTAAGTGCGCCAATCAATTCTTTCGGTCGCGATGTCAACTCGCTACTTGAAGACTAATCGTTGCCCTTACATCTATGTCAGTAGAGGATAGGAAGCTTCTACCCTCAGTGCTACGTCGTGCTGGACGAGATGTCCTCGTTGAGAGCCGAAAACGCTAAGCTCAAAAGGGCCCTCCAAATCTCTCGAGGGACTATCGCTTCGCAATCTTCCCACGCCTGTGCTGCTCTCCGGCCACCGCTCAATGTTACGCCTGCACTTAGCTGTGAAGCATGTGAGGGGAAAGAACGTCGGCGCTCAGTAGTTCTCATAGGTTTACCTGAGAGTATGGCTAATTCTTGTTCCGGTTATGTGGGTGTGGTTCTCGTGCAGTTCGCAATATACAGGACTTCTTAGGCGTTCATTGTTACATTGTTTTCGCCGATCGCATAGAAACATACAATAAGTTGTATCCAATGCTTGTCAAAATTACCTTCCCTCGTTCGTTTTATGTTCATCAACTGATGCGCCGCGCGCACAGGTTAAAGCACTACTCTGTTCCAAACCTCTTTATTCAGCCTCCCCTAAACCAAGAGGAGAGGAATAGAGCTTGTAAGGCTGGCGCGTCTTAGCAACTTACAATCTCGCTCTGTTTCTTCAACCAATGTTACCCTTCAAAGTTCCCAGCAATGCCCAAGTGACGATTCAATTGTACAAGCATCTCGCTATAATTCTGCTTTACAACCGACAAACGTTCTCTTTTGTTCGGAACCAAATCCGCTTCTTGTTATTTTTTTATGACTAATATCTGCCCGGTGCTTAAAATCTGTGCAACGTTGAACTTTCATGTTTCCACATATGGATATTTTTATAGCGGTCCTTACTGAAACTTGTTTAACGCCAAGCACGAATGTAGCTCCAATACAACGTAATGATGGTCCATAGTATGTATAGATCAGAAGAGATCGTGCAGATTTGGAGGTTGGAAGAATAGCGTGTTACGTGAAAAAATTGACACCAATAAAGATTTTTCATTAAAGCTGTTCTGAATCCTACGAGATTCTTTGTATAGATACCGTTACCCAAGGATTCTACATTCGAGTTATCACTGTATGCAGGACTCCACGTGGGGCAAGTAGACCCGATCAATTGTTCAAAGCGATCAGCGATCTACTCTGGTGTAAACGGCCATCTGTGATCGTTAGGGATTTTAACCTTCCTGATATGATTGGTACATCTTTCCATTGAGAAACCTGCGCACTGTATCTAGAGCTATTCTTGATCTTAGCAGTTCTCATCCCTTCAAGGAACATTTTACTGAATGCACGTTAGGTAAAAAAGTACTCGATTTAGTGCTAATTACTGATGGCTTGGTGAGCAATGTACGGGTCAATCCTCCTATGGGTAGAAGCTACCACAACTCACTTTCAAGTTTACTTGCTTTTGAGAGTAAGTCCCTCATATCAAAACACTTGATGGTCAAGAAAGGATGTTTTAAGGAGGCAAATTATGATACAATAAAAGACTACCTGATTGCTGTCGTCTGGTTTGGCTTATTCAATACGGTTAGCACTGTGAATAAAATCTATGAACTTTATATTTCTATCTTGCACCACTGCATGGATCTGTTCGTTTTCCTTAAAGCGGTTCCACTAAATTAGGCCAACGTCCCCAGATCCCTTCTGGATCTTGATAAAAAGCGAGCTACACCATGGTCAGCCACAGCGAGTAATGAACCTGAACATTGGTCAACCTCGAAAAGGATGACATTGGAAATACAACAGTTGATTGATAAAAGAACAATTAACTCAAATGGCAAAAACGCGTTCTAAAATTGTTAAACTCAAGGCTCAAGACAAAACAGAAACTTGGTATGCTGAAAGTCTCTTATGGAATCGCCATTACGGGTGATGCGGGCGAAGCTGAGCTCATTGCGGGAGTGTTTGAGAAATCGTTTGTGCAGAATGACAACTCCTGTATTGAATGGGCTCATAATGCTTTTCCACAAATGGGCGACTCTGCTTGCTTTCGTTCAGATGGCATTCGTTCTCACATTCTTCACTGACCAGCATTATATTTCACTACGCCTGAATAGGTTCTGCTCCTGTTTATCAACCGTTTCTAATGTCATCTCACGCCCATTAGAATTCATATTCAATCTAAGTTTTATGAGAGCTGAATAGGTTCTGCTCCTGTTCAGCTCTCATAAAACCTGTGGAGAGTTTTCTTCGTAACTCCCGTTCCAAAAAAGGCTCAATATCAGAGACGAGCAGAAATATGAAATTTTTTCCAGAAAACAGAAAATTGCTTTCATCAGGAAACAGAAAACAGAAAACCCAAACGCGAAAAACGCTAGAAAACAGAAAATTTCGAAATTATCATATGATCTATCATACGAAATCATATTCAATCTAAATTTTATTAGAGCGGAGGTTTAGACTAAGTGGAGAGTTTCCTTTGTAACTCCCGTTCCAAAGAAGCCTCCATATCAGGGATGGGCAGAAATTTTGAAAATTTTCCCAGAAAACAAAAAACAGAAAATTGTACGACCGAACATGTCTAGGTTCTGGCCTTTCTAACCTTGCTTCGAGAATAAAAGATTTATTCAAACGATAAAATAGAAGGAAAATTGAAAACGAAGAATGCGACGACGAAGGCGAGGAGAGGAAGACGGGCGCCGATCCTGGGGTGAGCTGATGCGCGTCGTCGTTGGGGCCCTCCTTGTCGGTACATAACAATAATAACTCCTAAAAGACTCTGATGAACTCCTTATATACCAGATTTCCCGCGCCCGCCTAGCACTGCCGATCTGATGGCCTGTATTGTCCTATGCGTCCAAGACGCCTACCAATGCTCTCCTGCGCCTACCCACGATCTCTGTGGCGTTCCCATACATTTGCCCTACTGCGCTCCACGCTTCAGTGGCAAACTGTAGGACCTAGCCGCGTACCTCTCTGACACGCTCCCCTCTGTTGTCGATGGCCTCATCGGCCGCTCCTGTACTGCCAGCAGCTTCACCTGGGAGCCTTAAGTCAAATACCTTCGTCGAGGTGCTTTACAGCGGCAACTCTGGTGAACGTTCTGTAAAACTGAGCCCACACCTTTGGTGTTCGAATCTCTTCCATCTACCATAGTCATCCATAGCAGGATCATGGAGGTCTATTTTACTGCGTTTTGATTTGTCACTGGTGTCCATGCAGTAACTATGACACCGTCATTAATTACTACCATACCAAGGCTGCAGACCTGCTTGATGAGACGCAAAACAGTTGGTTTCCCTGTTTTTTGGCTTGCCTCTGAGCCCTGGATTTGGTTATTTCTGGTAGATCTCTGTGGACAGACCTTTCTAATGTGCCCATACCTTGCGCAGTTATAGCATTTTCTACTCTCACCACTTGACTGATGCGGGACCATCCTATTCGGACGTGGAGATGTCCGAACAGATATCCGAATATGTCTGGGGTTCCCTCGTCGCATCCCATTTCATTCCTTCTGGAGTTCTCCTTGACTACCCCCTTCCGATGTAATCCACTCAAGTGATCTGGTTCCTAACTTCTTGCCGATTCCTGGTACTGGGTTGCCCTAATTCGCCAACTGAAGGTCGTTGCCTTTCTGCTAATGTTGAGCATAAGTTTTGATTGCTATAATATAATATAATTTTTGATCGACCCGTTAGATGGTCATCTGCGAGGATTTCTGTGAGGGTCGCTTCACACCTCACCACCTCTTCATACTTCCTTCTGAACCTCCTCACAAATTTGCCAAAGTTCTCACTCTTAGCGTCTCCATAGATCATAAGGTCAGAGCACTTCATAGCCTTTAGATAGTTTGCTAACTACTGTGAAGCCAAACAACAACACGCCTCACTTTCCATCTCTGATTGAAGCCCCTCGCGCTCTTAAGTTCTTACCTAAGATCTTTTGTCATGGTCTTCGTTGAAATCCATTCTTCTCTCTTCCATCTTTGGAATAGAAGAAAAGCAGTACATTGAAACAGTCTGACCTAGTTGGCTACTTCCCACCTTGCAGCGTTGCCGGCTCAGGCAAATCACAGGCTCACTTTCGCACGGCTGTCAGCTTCCTTCTTACTGACACCTCAGTAGCTCTGGGTACCCCTGCTTTACGGTAGCCTCGGAGCAACGTTAAAACGCGCACGACGTCCCGTAGTCGTAGACGGAATTAAGAAGTCGATACCACACTACCGTGTAGCCGGTTGATCACCACACTACCGTGTAGCCGGTTGATCTAATACGAGGCGCACTCAGCTATAGCGCCGCGGTAGGTAGATAATGACACACACTACTTATATCGAACACGCAGTCAGCAGTCAGATTGGTTCGACCATATGTACAACCGAACGTGTCTAGGGTTCTTCTGGTCCTTCCAACTTAGCTTTAAAAATAAAAGACTTATTCCAACAGTAAAATAGAAGGAAAATTGAAAACGGAGAATGCAGCGGCGAATGCGAGGAGACGGAGATGGACGCAATTCTGGGGTGAACTAAAGCGCGTCGTCGTCGTCGGGATCCTTCTTGTCGGTTCGTAACAATAATAACTCATAAAAGACTCTGACAAACTCCTTATATGTCAGATTTCCCGCGCCCACCTAGCACATTTGATCTATTGGCCTGCATTGCACTACGCGTCCACGGCGCCTACCAATGCTCTCCTGCGCCCACCCACGATCTCTTTGCAGCGCTCCCATACATCTGCCCTACTGCGCTTATGCTTCAGCGGCACCCTGTAGGACCTACCCGCGTTATTCTCCAAAAAATCGCTTTCGTCAGAAAACAGAAAGGTCAAAAACGCCAGAAAACGGAAAATCAGAAAACAGAAAATTTTGAACTTATCATAATAAATTATCTATTTATTCTGGATTCATTTTTTATAAAAATGTCCCCAAATTAACCTTCCCAAATCCAGTGCTCTAAGGCTCGCTGATACACTCCAGAATGTAAGTGTAATCACAAACAGACAACTCGCTAGATTAATGGTATCACTAGTAAAAAAAACTAGCTTTTAAAGTACCAAACACGACGAAGGCTCATTGACCACTGTTTGCACGTTTCAACTCCATTGCTTGAATCTATGGACATACTTTCACTACATATATACCTTAACGCTGTGCAGAGATTTGTTGAGTATTACTGGCTGCGCCAGAATCTCTGCTCCTAGTTCGACTCGTTTTTTGAGAATTCCTTTCCTTGTTTGAAGCTCATCGAAGTATCGCTAGAGCAGAAGCTGCGTTGTGCATCGGAGTGAAGAAGACATTCGACTCTGTCGAAATTGAAGCGGTCGAAGCCCTACGCAGTCAGGGCGTTCCTACTCAGTACATCAGACTCCTTCGAGAGCTCTATTTACAGTGGATCCACTACCAGGATTTCATCATTCTACAACGACGTCGTCATCGACGTGTAGACAGGGGTTCGGCAAGGAGACATTATATTCCCGAAGCTCTTCAGCGCTTTCTCGAAAACGTCATGCGCAAACTAGAATGGGAAGATATGGGAGTGAAGGTCGACTGCCGGCAGCTGCACCATCTTCGCTTCGCTGAGATCATCGTTCTCATAACACCGAGCATTAGCCAAGCAATGGGAATGCTGACCGATTTTGATCGTGTATGCGTGAACGTCGAACTGCAGCTGAATCCTACGAAGACTACGGTGATGAGGAACGGACAAGTTTCTGATGCCCCACTCTCGCTCAACGGAACGAACATCCCCGAATCCAGCTACGTGTATCTGGGTCTAGGCGGGAACTACAAACCGGGAACCTGGTATCGTCTGCACGCACCGTCGACACCGCTGACTGCGCTACGCAGGTACAGGTAAAAAGTACGGTGCGGTAGTGATACATGAAAAATTTCGTGTATCGCTACCGTATCACTACATCAGCGTAATCAAAGACAAGTAAAACTTTCCTGTCTCTTACTAATTTTTGACAACCAAAAGCTCAGCAAGGTTCAGAGTTAGAAAAGGAGCTTCGGTGAAGGCTCTACAGGAAGCGGTCATTGGGAATGACCTGCTATCAATTTTTAATTCTTAAACCAAAGGTGAAGAATAATTCTACCCACAGTAACTCTAGGACAAGTGGCTAGTTAATACTTATTTAAATGCCCCTTAGAACGCTACTTTACAGCCTTAATACTCTTTGGGATGTGCCGTGGGTCTCTACCGCGAAGCAGCCACTGTAGCTTCCTGTCGGGTTGCTTTGCGTTATCCACTTTTTCATCCATCGTCTTACCAGGATACTATCTCAACGGTAGGTCGGAACGGCGCAAGTGTTGTATATGGGCAACCGCCTCTCTCTGGGAAGTAACAAACTGCAGGTATCTCGACCCCAATACAACTCTGCGCAGAGTTAGGGGCGACGGAAGTCGCGGGTTGGCGCTCTGTTGATTCACCTGCTCCACAGCTGACGGGCGCGCGCGGGATGAGGGCTCGTGTCGCGGGTCAGAGCAGTGCACATGTGGCGTAGTAGGGAAGAGCTCGGGCTCGTGAACGAGGGGTCGTGGGTTTGGATCCTGCAGACTGCGTTGATTTTGCACTTTTGCAAAATCCATGTTTATCATATAGGTAATCCACCTAGGGGTATTATAGTGTGTTATAGAGCACGTCTACATATAACATATGCTTCAAACAACAGATTAGCTAAAATGTCACTTCTGTGTGTCACTTATTTTAAGCCTATTTTGTGTGAAGCTATAGTTATGTAACGATAGATATTTTGTGGCACTAGTAGTAATAAGTTCCGACTCCACCGTCAGAAAATTTTTTTCTCTGAAACTTCGTCTAGCGGGGTTATTCGGAGTGCTGATCACGAATCTGACATCCGTTTTTCACGATTCGGTCGGAGACCACCCATACCTTTAACAAGGGTGGTCCAGGCAGAGTCACCGATTTCGCTGAAATTTCGTCTAGGGGAGTTATTTGGGGTGCTGATCACGAATATGACATCCGTTTTTCACGATTCTGTCTCTAGCTGCCGTCATCGGCAGAAACTTCAAGAATGTAATCCTGTGCCATATTCTATCTATATTATTCAGCCGAATCGTGAAAAACGGATGTCAGATTCGTGATCAGCACCCCAAATAAACCCCCTAGACAAAGTTTCAGCGAAATCGGTGACCCTGCCTGGACCACACTTGAAACGGTATGGGTGATATGTTATATGTAAACATGCTCAATAACACACTATAATACCCCTAGGTGGATTACCTATATGATAAACATGGATTTTGCAAAAGTGCAAAATGAAAGCAGCCTGCGGGATGCAAACCCTCGACCCCGCATTTACGAGCCCGAGCTCTTCCCTACTACGCCGCCTGTGCACTGCGCTTAGCCGCGATACGAGCCCTCATCCCGCGCGCCCCCGTCAGCTGTGGAGCACGTGAATCAACAGGGCGCTAACCTGCGACTTCCGTCGCCCCTAACTCTGCGCAGAGTTGTATTGGGGTCGAGACACCTGCAGTTTGTTACTTCCCAGAGAGAGGCGATTCTGTCCATATACAACATTTGCGCCGTTCCGACCTATCGTTGAGATAGTATACTGGTTAGTCCATGCCATCGTGCGGCAAAGGGAGAGTAGAGAAGAGCCGACCTTCACACGTTGTTTTGCTCGGCGGCTGTCAGATCGTGGGTTGACGACGTCCGGATCGAGCAGCATCGTCTAAGGAAGTCTCCTTTTGCAAATCGATCTAATCAGCGGTGCGCCGTAGCGGTGGAGGGGTACTCATGACCCATCAGAGACACAAGCTGCTGATGGGCCCTGGTTGGGTTGAACCCGGAACGGAAGCATCAAAGCAAAATGACGCGGTAGTCAATTCGGCTGGTCATGATAAGACTCATGGATTTTCGTAATCTAGGAGACAAGGCACTGTATTGGTCGAGGTTTAGATCAGCATGCAGTGATCTATAAGTAGGTAGAGTAGCATGATATAATGTAGAGCCTGTCAGAAGAAATGTCACTTTGTTTGGATGCATCAAAAATTCTCAAAACTTTCCGGACATCCTGACAAGAGACAAGATATATCCGCAGTTGTTTACCAAGGAGCTTTTTTCTATTCTTTTCAATGTTTTCATGTATGAACATCCTGACTTGATCTCTAGAACAGGTGCTAAATGCTGCTCATTTGCGGATGATGTCAAGGTGTACGTGCGTGTTACTTTTTACTCCATCTAGATCGTCATGATCCATAATTCGATTACCCTATAGAGGGATCGGTCATTTAGAAAATTGAGCAACAGAAGGATCCCGGATTTCTCATTACCAAAATACCTTAGCTCTGATTGCCACTGTGAAAATAGTGCTCGCACGGTGACTGTCTTAATATACAAGCTGTTCTGAGTCCTCAGCGCTGCAGACACGGCAATACTACTTCGAGCCTTCAAAACGTATATTAGACTATACTGGAATACGGCACATCGGTGCTCAATCCACAAAAGCCTGAGCTTGTTGCCCTCCGAAAAGTCTAGGACAGCTTCACGAGGAAGCTCATGGTTAAGTGCCTTGGATTCATACCAGGCTGTCCAATAATTCCTGTCCAAAAATTTTCAAAATTCTATAATTTTCCTTAGAAGTGTTATAATATCAAGCAAGTGTAAAAACCTTCTAGAAGGTTCTCCACAGCTCCACGCTAAGGGTATATGAGGCGCAGTCGCCGCGTCTAGCTACCAGTACAAGCTCAAATGGACCAAGGTCGAATTGGTACGTTCGTGTACTACGAGTGGATGCTGGGCAACGACACGGGCACCGCGGTCGCCAACATCTGCAGAACGTGCAAGGAGGATGCAGTGTCCCAACGCACAGTCAGGCGCTGGTTCAATCGTTTCGGGAGCGGCGACACGAGCCTCGAGGACAGGGAACACCCGCTGAAGATCATGCTCTGCTGCTGGTGGGACGCCAAGGGCATGCTGTACTTCGAGCTGCTCCCGCAAGGCAGGACGGTCACTGCCTCCATCTACACCGATCAGCTCGAGAAACTAGCCGCTGCCATCCGAGAAAAGCGTCCCCGACGGGCCTCGGTCCACCTGCTGCACGACAACGCACGCCCCCACGTGGCGAAGGAGACCCAGCAGAAGTTGGCGGCGCTCGGCTGGGAGACGGTTGCCCATCCACCGTATTCCCTCCGACTACCACTTGTTCCACCCGCTGAAGCACCATTTGGCCGGAAGAAAATTCACCAACTACGACAACCTCAAATCCGACCCCCTCCGCGAAATGCGGCGGTCGCGGCGCGGTCGCGTTAGAGCATCGTTATAGGCATCGGGACTGACGTCACCGTGTAAGCCGCGCCGCCAGGAATGATTCCAACCATTCCAGCCAGCGGCAGTCAGCGCGGCGTTGCCTTTGATAGCCGCCGCGGTTGCCGTAAAGGCCCCCACGCTTCTGCCCCAACGCCGCTCGCCGCTATGGTTAAGGATACGGCAGAGACGTTGCCGCAGAAGTTGCGGGGGCCTTAAAGTCCTCCGCACACTTTTGCGGCAGCCGCGTACGCGGCAAAGGCCAGAACAGCCGCGTACGCGGCTTCCACTGCCGCGTGCTAGAGTTCACGCGGCACTCCTCCCGATCGCTCAATCACCAACGCGGCAATGCGGCAACAATGCCTTGAAGGATTATTGCCGCTGCCACCGCGTCTGCCGCATCTGCCGCGTAGGCGGCACATCAGCGGCAGGCCGCGCGAGGCTAGTTTTGCATCGCGCGGCGACTCTGCGTCTCTGCCACACGCTTAAAGATAAGGCTGCCGCGTTGCCGCAAAAGTGTGCGTAGGGCTTAAGAGCATGCATGCCCACCCCTTGCGGCACGTGCGGAAGTGTCGCACCGCGGCCGTCGCAGCCCTATCCTTCATCATCATCGGCCGCGCCGCGCTGTCGCAGAAGTGTGCATGGGCCTTTACGCGCAGTAGGTTGGTTGACGTCAGGTGTTATTCAATCTAGCGGGCTGGAGGCCAAAAATTGTTAATGATAAGTAAATACGCCGAAAGCAAGGATAAGAAATTCTGTGAACTTTTCCTTTCGCTGAATCAGGCTAACCGTAGTGACCGACGGGGTCACGAACAGTTCTCAATAAATGCAGAATTTGGGGATGTTATTTTAATTCGTCCACTCGTGCAGCTATGTCTTTACCTAGTTGATTAAATAGCACATGTGAGTGAGTGGAAGAGTTCTGATTGTTATTTGTTCGGGATGCGCCATGGAATCCATTTCCACTTGATATCCGAGAATCTCAATAAATGCAAAGTCGTATTCGAGATTAAAGAATGGAAGACTTGACTAGCGTAGGTGAATGATCTTAACCAAGAATACGAATTCGGAATATATGCGGCGCTCGGTCCTACTACGCTTCTGCACACCAATAAATATTTAAATAAATAAATGGCTATTTGGCATACATTATAGCTCTAAAGGGCTACACGGTGATTCCCGCCTCCACATCCGTCTCTGGAGTTAGAAAGCTCTAGCTGCTCTCCTGCGATATGAGAGCTACTATCCATATTCAACTGACCTGAATACGTTCCAAAGGTGAAGGACCCAAATGCCTTAAGATTTCCCCTCCCGACTGTTATAGATCCGTTATCCGATTTAAATATTTTTGTCTTGGAAACTAAGTTTCGTTTAACAAAGACATGTTTCTTTCAGGCCGCGCATCCTATGGTGCAAGCATTCAACGAGTTAGAGAAACGAAAGATGGGAAAATGAGTTGGCTATTGCTTGGTGTTTCTCCGAAATCATCTATTAATTGACTCGAAAACAAACTTTTCCAATCGTCGAACTACTAATTCAAGTTTCAATAAAGCTGAACATTTATTGGTCTTCGAATAATTTTTTTCATCAATAAGCAATTCATTCAGAGATGTCCCGGAAAGTGGACTACTTGGTTGCCCTGAGCATGAATCGAGCTTGAAATCGATTCGAGGAATCGGTGGCTTCCGCCGACCGCTGCCGTTGCATCTGTTCGACAAGAATTGTGCAATACTTATTTTTTGTATTCTTTTCCTTTTTATTTATTCAACTCTGAGTAGAGTTAACATCAGGGAAGAGCAATACAATCGCGCGACACAACCTATTAATAGTATAAGTCGAGACCTAACTTCGTCTCGTAAGTAAATAGTCAGATGTCAGGCCCGTTTTTGGAGTTGAATAGATAATTTTGTGCGTGTGATAGCGCAACCGCAGGAGGCGCAGGCTCTCAACGGCACCCGATTCCAACTCATGGTTCGGCTCCTCTCCTAAGCCAACCAAACCTTCCAATTCTCCGGATTGGTCAATGTTGATGTTCATCGACTTACCATCGCAAGCTGTTCTATAGTCCATAGCCTGCGACGGCTCTCGCATGTACCACTAATTCGTGATTCGGTGGTTTCCGCTTCTGGCCCACCAAGCCATCCATCCCTTCCGTGAAGTGGTACTAGTGTCATCTACGAAGGATAAGGCACTGGTTTGACCATCACATGCCACTACAAGTCATTATACAAGCTAAATACGCGTTCAATTTGCCTCTATTCCGTAGAAGTGGAATGCGTGGTGCATCCTTAAAGGTATTGATTAACGAATAGTTTATCCTTTATTATTTGTAGGTGATTTTCACAAAGGTAGGATTTCGGAGCCCAATTCAGTGCTTGACCATCGCTATAACGCCATATATACCATTTATGCATTAAAGTGGACACTTCAAATCAAACTGGACACTTTCCAAATCAAATCGGGCGCACTTCTGAGCTAGCCTAAATCCTTTAACGAAAAAGCAGACTCTTCCAATTTAAGGTTCTTTTGCATTAAACTGGAGACCTAAAGATAGAATAAAAATTATTCTAACTTAAAAGTTTGAATAATTTTTATTCTAACTTTTCCTTGGAAAGTGAAAATTCTAACTTTTTCTTTGGAAAATTTCTTCGAAGTTTTAATTCATCTACCCAGTAAGTAAACAAATTGTTTATAATTTTATGAAGATTTTATTTTTATTGAAGAAAATAATGGCATCAAACTTTTTTAAAGAACAGAAAGACGGCCGTTTTTTAGTCCCAAAAAGAGATTGCGCCATGCTCTCCTTCAATACGTGACGACATTTATTCAAATGATAGCAGAATTTCTGTTTGTGTGTCTGACACCTGTTAACGACACAACAAAAACAACTGTAAAAAACACATACATCTTCACTTCAATGGTTTATGTAAGTGGCATTTACGCTATCAATCAAATAAAAGCTGCGGCGAACCTCTTGAGTGCATGAAGCGCCCAATCTTTTAGTGCGCTATATGCTTGGTTCTTTGCTGTGTCTTAAGACAATTTTTAATTTAATATTTTTCGGCTAAAAATAAATTTTTGTAAACTTTGCACATTGATTGGGCAGGTAACTAAGAAACTTCAAAGGAAATCATTTCAAATTTTCTTTAAGCAAAAAATTATTCTTACCATCTTATTCGCTAGCAGGTAGAACTGCAGACATCTTCTTGTGTCTGCAGTTTGACCTGCGTGAAGGCCGTTTCGATTTGGAAGAGCTCTCTTTCTCTTTCTCAAAGCTAGTTTTGAACAGTGTCCAATTTGATATGAAAAGGGTTCATTTTGACGTGAAATATACCCGTGCGGAGTTCATTGCTCTAATGATGTATTGGCGAACAATAACAGCACTCACTGATAAGATAGAAGAAGGTCTAACTGCTTTTCTTTTCAAAGCGAACCTTCACGACGTGTTGCGAACGCTGCAACAGGCCATGATATGCATTCGAAGGCGTCCAACTATCGTTAAGATGGCAGTATTCTTCCTGACAAAGAAACGACTGCGAAAGTGTATGCCAATTGACTTCTCTTTTGTCCCCTGGGAAGAATTATTTCCATAACGCTGTCATACGAAACGGATAATAAAGTGGGCGCAAGTGTTCATTTGCAGTGACTGCAACTTTCCACTGCCCCTAATCGAAGTCCTATTCTAAATGAATCCCTTCGCCGGCGTTGCAAGAGATTGGTAGAATTTCGTTAACGTTCCTAGAATATCGCGTTCCCCGAATCGATTTCCCCATTCCAGGCTCTTTCTCTTTTGCCCATCATGGGATTCTCGTGCTCATTTCGAAGCCATTTTTGACACCGGTTTAATATCGCTGGCATTCGACGGACCCTCATAACTGGCATATAATGAATGGCCTACAGCTGGCATAGTCACCATAAACAACCGAGAATGTCATTTGACACCAGCGCGCAGTGCTCTGTCGACTAGCACAGGGATGTTCTCTGTTAAGCCTCCTGAATTCTTCCGATGATTCGCTTTATATCTTGTTCATCCTCAACCCTCAATATGAGCCAAGCTATCGATTCCGCCTAGGTAATTCAAAGAGACTTCTACTATAAAAGCTACTTCAGGAGCTATATTATGTTTTATGAACTTCATTAGTTGCTGAATACGTAGAAGGGCTCATTTCGAGGACAGTTTTAGACGCCTCGATTTAGACGATCGATATATGAGCCAAGCTATCGATTCCGCCTAGGTAATTCAAAGAGACTTCTACTATAAAAGCTACTTCAGGAGCTATATTATGTTTTATGAACTTCATTAGTTGCTGAATACGTAGAAGGGCTCATTTCGAGGACAGTTTTAGACGCCTCGATTTAGACGATCGATATATGAGCCAAGCTATCGATTCCGCCTAGGTAATTCAAAGAGACTTCTACTATAAAAGCTACTTCAGGAGCTATATTATGTTTTATGAACTTCATTAGTTGCTGAATACGTAGAAGGGCTCATTTCGAGGACAGTTTTAGACGCCTCTGAATTTGGTCAAACTGGATATTTCAACCTTAACATTAGCCTCCCTGGCTAGCTATTGCGAGCAAAAAAGTATCTGTCTACACAAGCTTCATTTCAGAGTATTTTTGTTGTATTCTTCATGAGGTTTAGAGGGATTCTCAACTAAGGGATACAAATCAGAAGAGAAACTAGCAGCCCATCGTCTTTTGCCCACTATTCAACAACGTGGTTGAGGCCAGCTATACATTAGTCTATCCAAGATGGGTGTTCCTTCCCGCAAAAAGATTGGCTAGCACCGACGTTAAACATCTACCCCTCACTTCTGTGGATGCGTTCATATTCTAAGCTACGATTATATTATATTATATTATATTATATTATATTATATTATAAGCTGTTAGAGCAACTTCTACACAAAACTCGACAAAATTGTGGTGGTGACCGTCTACGTACGGAGGCAATTGACTGCAAACGTCCTTGCGATGACGTTTACTTCGAATGCACAAAGGCGTTTGACAGAGTATAGCATGAAAAGCTAATTTTTAAGCTGGAGAAGTGAAAGCTTCATTAGATACTAATCAAATGGATAGCTCAGTATCTTTCTGGTAGAACATTGCAGGTTAGATTCCTCGTTTTCAATTGTGACACGACCAATCAGCGGGGTTCTTTCTTCTCTGCTTTTCAACGTGTTTACTGGTGAGGTTCCAGAGATAATGAAGCAATGTAATGTCATAACCTAAATGAACGCTGGCGACATTAGGATCTATAGGACAATCACTTGCCCTTCCGATGCGTTAATGCTTTAACAGGCAATAAATTTACTAGCGGAATGGGCGAGTGTGTGGCAGTTACCACTTTCCCCTCAAAAAACTGTTGTTCTATTAGGATAGGCCAAAAGTAATGAGACAAATTCAACAAATTTCTTTATCTCTTTATAACTCAATTACAACTCAATGGTGCTGAGGAATGTATTCGCCATTAAGGTCAATGAGGCCATCGATCAGCCAACTTCCTGATCCCATCCTTCCAGAACTGCTTGGGCCTGGTGCTTATCCACTGGTCGTTATGGTTGTCGAGGTCTGCTTGCTTGCTCCTGCTTGGGTCCTTGTGTCCCTTCCGACCAGGGTTGCACAAAAAATTCTAGGTGTTAAATTTTTTATCGAAATTTTTTAACGGAAAATTTTCGTTAAATTTCGTTAAAAAATATAATTACCTGCAAACCATTTTTTAAGTGAAAAACTTAAAGAAAGCCTTATACGTTTCAACTTTAAGAGGTCAACAGCTGAAGTTCAAGGAATGGAGTGTAACTTTGCAATGTAAAATAACTGTTCATCATCATCAAGCACAGAAAAGTAAATAAGCCTTCAGTAACAAATAATCTACAGGGTGTGGAATAAGAGAGGTATGGAATTAAAATGCAAGATGCTCACCGACAAGGCATCTTAAAATGTGCGATTAGGCAAAACCCGGAGTTCCCCTATCCTAGATCTTTGCGAAACCGTTTCGAGTGACTGTTCTACGAGCATATACAGTCTTGATGCGAGCATCACTCCTCTAATTACAGAAAGATTTAATAAAAATGCAGTTAAAAACCTATCAGTGGAATGTGAACACGTTGTCGAACGCACAATTTTCGAGTGTCCGGTGTGTGGAACCAATCCATTTTTTGCAAGGTCGAGATCGTGAAACGACATCATGTCACACGGTCCCACACTGCCGAAAAGGTGTGTTACGTCGTCAACGTGTTAACGTTCAGAAAAAGTAGCTTTCCTATTTTTTGTTATTAGCGTTTTCTTAAACCTTTTAAAATACGTCTAGGTCTGTTCCAGGTGGCAAACAAAAGAGGCCTGGGACAAGCACTGCCAGGTGAGGATAGGCATATCTTACGAGCAGGTCAGATCTTTGTTGAAATGTTGGCGTGCTTGGGAGCTCGGCGAAGAAATTTCTACGTCCAAAATGTATCAAAGGGTGGAAGGATAAAGGGCGGCATTACTCAATCACTATCTCCGCCACGCATTCTACTTCTACGGTATGTCGTGTCGGCAATTTGAAGGCGTATTTGGTCATGCAATGACAATGGGGTGCAGTGGTCAGCCGATGAACAGGAGACAAGTCTGGTACCAATTCACCCCGGAGGGATGGAAGGCTTGGTTGGCCTGGGCGGGAAATCCCAACCAGGAAGCTGGTATCGGGCACGTGACAGCCGGCATCTCCTCCGACTGCGCTACACGCGCCCCCGAAATGAATTCAAAAATTCAAAACAAATTCATGAAAACATTAAAATATTCTTGCTGATTTCAATAGTTCTTTAGAAACAGTTCTAATAGGGAGGATGAAACCTGCAACATTAATAAAGACTAAAAGCAAATGTGATAAACTCACTGAGGAAAAAGTCCGTTAAGAATTCCGTTAAATTTCTAAGAATTCTCGTTAAGTCGTTAAGCCAGATTTTAACGAAAAATGCCGTTAATTCGTTAAATTTGTTAAATCGTTAATCGTTAAATGTGCACCCCTGCTTCCGGCCCTGATGTTCTATAGGCTCGAGAAGTAGTGGTAATCACATGGAGAGATGTTCGGCGTCCACTTTTGCCCGATGGGGTGCGGCGTTGTAGAGGAGGAGCTTCTTGAAGCGCTGAGACCGAATAAACGCGAGTCGCCGGTCCATCTCTTCTATTTCGTTCACCATGGCCTTGGAGTCCATCGTTGTGCTTTTGGAATACAGGTTCCAGTACACCGGCGCATGGGCGCCCACTCAAAAGCTCAGAAGGTGTTTCTCGCCGTGAACACCCCGCCGAACGAAGGCCGGTGACAGGTCACCAGACTTGGCAGAATTAAGGTAGAAGATACTTCTCATCTTGCGTGACTATTGAGTCCAGACTGCTCGGGGTTGGGAATTGGGCGAGATTTGCGCGACACAGGTCGACTCGTCAGACTGTGGTTTCGGCATGAGATAGACTGGGGTTTAGGCATGCTTCTGTAAAAGGCGAAAGCGGTCACTTCTCAGGTGGCCTTCAGTAAGTAGCAAACAAATATAAAAATACGAGATGTATGAAACCGGACTGCAGTCACAACATATATGGCCACGGCATAGAGAGTCTCATTACTTTTGCCCACCCCCCCCCCCCTAATACATATAAACTCTGGAATATCAGCACAGTCTCATGACCCAGCCCTTAAATCAACTTTATCTGCAGTAGACTCAGTTAGAGACTTGGGCTTTTACTATGACAAGAACCTTGATCTTGGAAAACACATTCGAACAATGTGTAACTCATCTATGTTACGAACCGCAATCTTCTTCTTCGAACAGGTAATTTTCTATACACTCGAGTACCGAAAGCGTAAATTAGGAACAAATACCTTAGACCTCCGCCTCTGGAATCTCGCCGCAGAGTTCTTGACATCTGCCTCATTCACAAGCTTCAGCATTTTAACCTGATTCCTGACCATGGAAATTCTTTAAGATGAAAAATTCCCACACCAGAGGCGGTATTGCCAAATTATGCCTGCCTCATCCCAAAACTAGGTCTCGAGCAATGTCGTTTAGCTATAGAGCGAGTAGCCTCTACTCGGAAATTGCTAAATATATTCAGTCTCTGCTAACACCGGGACAGATGAAGAGCTGTGTGAAAACCATTTAGCATAGGCACGATTTTTCCTGAGCATATTAATAGCCTTGCATCAAGTTATCTTCGATGGTCTTAGCCGAGCAGTTGCCAACAGCATTTCTTCTCATCCGACTAGTGCCAAACTAGCCCCATGGATTCTTCTAGCCCGAGGAACACAATGACCACCACTTCGTCCATTCGGAGGTTATTACAAATAAGCCTACCACAGCAACAGTGCCGAACAAATTCGATCGTGGACGATTTCCAAACTTCTGGCCTACTTCTCCAAATTGTATTTTAGCTATACCATCATCTCCGTGTCCCTGATCCACTTGCTCATCCTGCTTTGGTATCAGGGGTGCACGTAAATAAAATTTGAAACTTCTAAATCGTAAATCGTAATTACGAAAAAACCGTCGTAAATCGTAAATCGTGAACCGTAAATCGTAAGATTCACCTAAACTATAGTGCAGCACAACTAAATTTCCTGAAGCTTTTTCTGCTAATTTTAATCAGATGTTATTAGCTTGCTTTAGCTGTTGTGTTATTTTCAGCTTAAGCTGAATAGTTTTCCTACCAAACTACTTCCTCTTTCACTGCTTCTTGCCAGTAAAACATTTTTCAAACCAAACTAAACACGTTTCAGGAGAGTAAAAAACTGTAAATTCAAAAAATATACTTAACCCTATGCCTGGCATTCCAACAGAAAGCTTGCATCATTTGAATATTCATTAAATTCTTAACTTACTACCAATTTTTAGCTTGCGTATTGGTCTTGGAGTAAGCAGAAACAACTGCGAAAAATTTGCTGTCAAAACTAAAAATTGAAAAATCGTTTCACCACTGGCCAATGTGCCGGTCTCCTGCTCAAGCCTGCACTTGTAAGATTTCTCAACCCTTCGCTCCATTTCCTCTCCGAGAACCTGCAGCTTCGTAAGTGGATAAGATAGAGCGAATACGATAAACTCAATCACGCCACCGGAAATGGAGACCAAAACTTCCAAGACCATTTCGACCTTTTCTTGGAAAACTACGCGCTTTGCCACACTTTTTATACCAACTTGCTCAGCCCTATAAAGCACAATGCAAACCGATAGAAACATTGGCACATGTTGCGAAGATGAGCAGCATTGTAGGTGGGAGCGCGCCAGCCAATAATAACCAGAGCACAGACCGAGCAAGGCCAACCGACACGGTACCGACTGTACACGCCCTTTCTGAATGACATACGCATTCAATGCGGTCTGATTGAATGCGGAGTTCCCATCTCACAATGTTTCCCGTCTTCGCGACAAATATCGAGACATTAGTGGGTTATCCTAGCCAGTGAGAGTAGCAACTTTCTAGAATCCGCTTGCAATTACGAATAATGTTCGATCGTGGATTTGCGTCAATTTTATTCGGAAAGGTTAGCATGTATCTGTTACAAACAAATTGACTCGACCTTATTACCAAACAGGATGTGGAACTATGAGGGTGGGCCAAAAGTAATGAGACTCTCCATGCCGTGCCGTGTCTGGAGTTCGATTTCGTGCTTCTCGTATTTGTATGTTTGTTTGCTTCTTACTGAAGTGGACCTGAAAGATGACCACCTTCGAACTTTCCAGGAGCATGCCAAAACCCCATTCTGTCTCATGCCGAAAGCAAATCTCGCTCAATTCCCAACCCCGTGCAGCGGACTCAATAGTCACCCAACATGAGATGTACGTCTTCTACCTTAACCCTGTCAAGTAGCGAGTCTGGGTGAGGCCTGGTGACCCGTTACCGACCTTCGTTCGGCGAGATGTCTACGGCGAGAAGCACCTTCAGAGCTTTTGAGTCTGCGCCCATAGACCGGTATACTGGCAGCTGTTTTCCAAAAGCACAACGATGGACTCCAAGGCCATGGTTAACGAAATAGAAAAGATGGACCGGCGACTCGCACTTATTCGGTCTCAGCGCTTCAAGAAGCTCCTCCTTACACCCCATCGGGCAAAAATGACCACGGATAAGCTTGCCCAGCTGGGCTACGTTCACATGCCTCACCCACCTTATTCGCCGGACATCTCTCCATGCGATTACCACTACTTCTCGAGCCTACAGGACTTCATAACCTCGACAGCCATAACGAGCAGTGGATCAGCACCAGGCCTAAGCAGCTCTGGAAGGACGGGATTAGGAACTTGGTTAATCGATGGCAGCACGGTCATTGACCTTAATGGCGAGTACCTATTTCAGCACCATTGAGTTGTAATTGATTTATAAAGAGAAAATAAATTTGTTGAATTTGTTTCATTACTTTTGGCCAACCCTAGCAGAATACTCGTCTCTCTTTCTCTAAGAAACTGCTTTCAGTGTCCTTTTATTTATTTATTTATTTATTTAATTATTCAATACGCTGCATAAGACAGTTATGAGAAAAAAATACAAACAAAACACAGACAATGTGCTAAAATGGAACAACCTTCGGCACTAGGAACGCAATCCTTGCTAGCTCTGGACCGGAAACGGAGGAGCCTATGTAGCCTCTCCAGCCTCCTAGGCAGGAGCTTATTTTTTATACATTGTATTGCACTTGTTTCTCCACTTGGACCTGTCCGGTTCCAAACGGGGGCCCTTACAATGTTAGAGAAATGGAAAAGTTAGTTAGCGAATAGAAAGTCGGATTCGAGGGGCCTGTGAACAGAACGGTATTGTACAACCAACTAACATATCAGATCATCAAAAATCTACTCTAGAGGGAAGTGGGAATGAGCTATAAGAGGGACCATTAGAGTGGGCACATCTTTGTAACCCAGTCCACATAAATTTGGACGCGAATTAGTTGTTGATCAAAGATCACATTTACGGAAATTTACGATTTACGACCCAAAATGACGTAACTCGTAAATCGTAAATCGTAATTACGCACACCCCTGTTTCGTATGTTTGCCCCATGCGTCTGAGGCACATATTAGATATAAAGAACCGTGTACCAGTAGGCTCGCAGCCACACGTTTTCGCCTTCTTCCCTATTCCTCCAACGCCAGTGAAAGCTCCACAAACCGCTTCTTTCCTCCTCCACAGCTCACCGCCAAGTCATAGACCGTACTGACTTCGCAATCTATGTACAAGTACCTGTATCCTTCCGAAAAGAATGTTATTGTCATGAGCTATCTCTGTTACTGTCTTCTTTCATTGATCTCAAGTTCAGGCACAATGAAAAGGGCAATCTGTCCAATACCTGATTCAACATTTCGTCTACTAATAAATAGCAATTTTTTGCCAAAAAGGCCTGATTCAAAAGTATTAGTTCTTGAGAAGTTGGAAAGGAGAAAACGGTAAACATTTTCTGCTATCGAGCACCCCCTCATGCATTGTGGCCGAGCGCAGTGCTCGACAATTTTGCTAATTGCCATAAATAGCTGAAATCATGAACGAAATGACTTCCTCTTCAAATGTTTCTGCAAATCTTTGATGAAATCGAATTTGCTTCAATATAGGATGTTCTATAGAATTTGTTCACTACTTGGTTGACCACAACTTTGCTGGTTGTGAAGGTTTTGTAGAATTTGAAGGCAGACATGGAAGAGAAAGAAAATAGAAATTTTGTGGCATTTCATCACCTGGGACTGCTGCATGCACTCTTCCAAAGCCCTAAAGTTCTGATTCGTTTGATTGTGTGCGAGCTAAATGCTTATCACAGTTCTGTCGTAAAATGACTATGTGGCCGCTTTCCGCTGTCCATGAAGTCTGGTGCTAAATAAAGACACAGCACAGCTTGTAGCAAGTTCATTACTTTAAAAACACAAACAATGATAGAAGTACCGTATATTTTTACTATATAGTAGTAGTGCTACGAGGCTTAGGACAAGAATAAAAAAGCAGGAAAGAAGAAATGATGAGAGCTACAGACAAAATGGCGACATCGTGCCTTGATCTCCTCAAAAACTTCAGATTTTAGGAAAAATTGATCACGTTGGAAATACATGCAGGTGTCGTTCTGTAAACTCAACACATAGCATTTTATGCTCTTATTCACGTTGAAGCTAGAAACGCTATCAACATATCTAACGATAATAAAGAAAATCCAAAGCGTAGTGAATAAAATTACACATTTTTCTTTTTCAAAAAGGTTCGTTTCGCCACTTATCTTCAGACGAACTTTTTGTTATAGCACCTTCCCGGTGGTGGATAAGTGGATAAGTCTTGTGGATAAGTCCACAACGATAATCACATATAAATAAAATAGATACCATGTTGACTTGGTTGGGGTGGGTGCCTTGGTTCATATCATTCTGATAGCCTTTAACAAACAAAACAGTAGTTTGACTAGTTTGATACCGAATTGAAACATGTGTAGAGTTCCCGCGTAATCAACTTGTTCTGCATTTTGGAACTTTAACGGAGTACGTGGCGCAAACTTGACACTTATCCTCCTTCCTCCTTTTTTGCTATTTGTCCTGTTCTCTTTATCATAAGTCTACTTAATAGTCTTACCGGCAACTAACGTTAAGCTATGGTTCATCGATCACTGATCGTATTTCTGAAGACATTCATTTTAGAGCAACTGATCTGTGCTGTTACTTGCCTCTATACAGGGTGTCTCAAAAAATGTATACACTGTTTGAAAAGTGATAACTTTGCTCATAGGGAAGGTACTGAAAAAGTTATGAATTTATAGGAAAGCATTAAAAATAGAAATTTTCTGACATATGAGCAGTATGGAATGCGCAATGCACTCGTTTGAAAACTTCCATTTTACACTCGATTGATTGTGTTTCGCTTATATGCTTGCCATAATTTCTACCCAAAGTGCCCGTGTTGATTGATTTGTGTCTCTTTTTACATTAAAATTTGAAAACAGATTACTGCTAGGGAAAAATGCAGTTTAACCTAAAAAAAATCCAGGAAGTATTTGAAAGGTTCTAACATTGCTGCTAATGAAGCATCTTAAGATGTTTAAGACTCATAAGAAAGCGTAGCGTAACAAGATTACTGTGACGTGCAAATAGTCGAGATTGCGTCATGCTCTTTAAATGTGAGCAGGAGCACCATTTTCTAGATGGATTCTGTGGAGTGATGAAGCAATATTCAAGGTGAATGAAGAGGGTAATCGACATAAGCGCACTACTGAGTGACGGAAAACGTTAAAAAAGCGTAACACAGGTTAATCTGGCCAAGTAGCAACAAGATTGTAACAGGCATTCAGCACATGCATAGTCAATCGAGTCTGATGTGCAAGGTTTTAGGCGGGAGCATGGCGCAGTCTTGACTATTTGCATGTCATAGTAATTTCGCTTTCATATGAGTCTCAAACATCTTAAAACGCTTCACTAGCAGCAATTTTAGAACCTTTCAAATAATACCTGGATTTTTAGGTTAAACTGCATTTTTCGCTAGTGGTAATCTGTTTTCAAGGTTTAAATGTTAAAAGAGGCACAAATCAGTTGATACAACCACTTTAAAAAAGAAATTAAAACAAGTATTCAAGCGGAACACAACCAATCGAGCGTAAAATGCAAAATTTCAGACGAGTTCCTGGCGCAATCTTTGCCGCTTATACACCAAAAAAATTTCTTTTTCAATTTTCTTGCGCTTTTATATGAACCATCGATTTCTTCATTACCTTTCCAGCGAGCAAAGTTATCACCTTTAAAACAGTGTATACCTCCTTTACACTCTGGTTTAAAATCTATTTTGTACTATTGTTACATAACACTGAGGTTGTAGAGGTTTACTGCGCTGTTGGTGCGTGCTGCCTCCTGTGTTGAGACATGTTCTTTGATATGTATACAGTACATACATGTTATAAAAGCATTACATTGATTTGTGCTTAGACGCACTTATGCCAATCAATAGATGAGTATTATTGTCAGAATGTGATTACATTCAATACGCTCGTATCACAAATAATGTATGAGGATCTACACGAATAGCATAGGCTATATGCAGTTGGCAGGAGATCTGATAATGTTGAGAACATCATTGTAATTTATACATCGAGAGATGGTGAGGAAATGTTGAGCACTTTCGGTTCGATGTATTTACAGAATCCCTCTAGAGTTTTCCACCTCCCAGCTTGCATAACGTCGAGGTGATGGATCCACATACTGAGTGCTGCACCGCCTCTAAACGAATGAGAGGTGATGTTGCGGTTTTGAAGATTAGCCCTAGTGAGCAGCCCTTGTAGCCTATCCCGGAGAGTTGACAAGGATAATGGCAACCCCGTTGACTTAGACTGAAACAGGAAACTATTGCTAATTATGGCATCTAGGTATTTGGTCCATAGCTGATGCTCCAATGAATCAAAACAAAATGCTACTATAGCTCCCTTAGCGTGTTGATCTGTCCTACATCTTATTACGGTTAGGTGCCAGGTGTTGCTGTCAATCTGGATGATATCGGCCCTAAGTAGATTGGCAGCCTCGCTTATTCTTAACAACGCTTTAAATTGGATAAGCGCTAGCGCTGCTGCCTGCAACACTTTGAAATCGCAGTTCCCGATCCCCAAAATCACGAGCTTGTTCATTTCGCAGGGCTTGATTTTGGCTCTCTTCACAGTAGGAAGGCGCACTAGTCTCCATTTTTCTAGTAGGGAGGATTGAAGTTCTTTAGACGCTCCTTGGAGGTTCCTATAGAAGTAATTCAGTGCGGCTACGACGGTCGGCATTAATTTCTGCCTCGGCGGAAAGTTTAGCGAGATATACAAGGCTAGCGTACTGCAGACTGTCTCGTGACCTCAATTGGCAGCACATACCACCTTACAGTGAGCGTTTGAAACTGTTCGGTCTAAGATCTCTGCTACACAGGCGGATTGTTGCAGATCTAGTGTTTTGCTTCCGTCTACTTCGTGGTGAGATAAAACTTACTCCTAGTAAGTATTGGATCTTTCGACCATGCAGCGAGCGCATTGGAAGATTTAAAATTGATTGTCGTTTGAGTCTGGAAAGTAGGAGCTCCAAGGTCTTCAATTTCCTTCTCTTGCGGTTCACCAGGTGGCTACAAATGTTACCTTCTGAGCTGTTAGCCTCTAGAAATAGTAGTATCTTTAAAAGAAATTTGAGCAAGATTGATTTACTGCGAGTATTAGGTATTGAGGATTTGCGGTAATTTATCCACCTCCTAGTTGACGAATGCATTCCCAATAAGAACGTCTAGAATGAAGCATTTTAGCACCCTCTCCGTGCAGGCAAGGTTGCAACATTATCTTAGCTCTATAAACTGCCCTACAAATATAGGGTACTGCCTTGTGAGGGAAGTTTTCAACTCCTTTATGCCATTTTTTACGGAAAGTAGAATTGTTTTACTTAGTTGCAGGTCTTGCACGTGCTTGGATCCAGTATCGCTGCCTCGGGCACAATCACTTCCATAGATAGGCTCATCTCATTCTCTTGGATGATAGCGCGATATTGATCACTTGTCAATGGATTTTTTTCTGTAACTATGTGTTGCTTTTGCTTTCGTAGGCTATTCCACAAGACTCTTCCTCAACTTTCTGAATGGTGTCCTCATGTTGCCTGCTGTCATAGCCTCTTCTATCACTTATCCTTATATGGCATAGTATCTGTTAGTGCTCTTCCTTGAAATACCTCAATTCTTCTGGTGCAGTAGATGCCTACATTATCGCTTCTCAAAAGTGTTGAATCCTATCAATCCGGAAAGCTCAGGTGCTGTAGGCTTTTTATCGGCTCTCTTTGACTTATAGGCAATGTCCCCTCATACCGAAATATTCTTCTAAAAAATACTATACCAAGGCTTATTTAACTTTTTGGTATAATATTATACCCTGTTTCTGTTCACTACTCTTATCTGATTTTATCTCTACGCGTTATCTCCTCCGCAGGTCTCCTTAGTAGGCTATCGCCTGGGGTGCGTATTAGTTTAAAGAGGTTCTTGAAATAGAGAACCCGCCCCGGTATGGCTATGCCAGTCGCGTGCCTATTAAGTCGTAGCACTCAAAGTGGAGCGACCATTCAAGCTATATAATATAAGTCAAGAGGGATCTGTTCTTAATTATATTTTTAAGTCTTATTCATTTTTTACTACCATCGATCAGCTGCTTGTTTTGCTTTCTGGGTGATCTTTCGGTTTATATAAATAGAGCTGCAGTGTGGATCCGTCTTTCTTTCCTGCATTTAGTGGGGTTGAATTATTACCTTGAGAGTAATATCCTTCCCAGCTTTCTAAAATAGTGAGGTATTTCAGGATCAGCATTATTTACAGAGCAGCCAAATCACCTCCGTTTTCTACACTTGTTGTGTCTTGATTTATTTTATCCTTGCTCTTTTTATTGCGTTCTGACATATTGATGTTGGTTCTCCTTTCATTGTCCCTAACACTTTTCCTTTGTGGCGCACCCACGTGTGCATGAAATAAATAAATAAATAAATAAATATAGATTCCGAGCTTGAGGAAGTGGAGTAGTACGCATGCTTTGTCTTTCCCAAATTTCCTCCCTGGGTGGGTGGGTGGGCACACCGTTCACGGTTAGCGAAAGTAACCTGGATGGCTCTTCATCCTCCACCCATGGATGGGAGGAGCTGAGAGCGACGAGGTCGCACTCTTGCGAAATAGCCTAGAGTTACACGGATTACTGTACCCGTGCTTGACTGGCGATCTGCTGTTGCGACATCACACCGAGGTGTGTCGATTGCTCAATAGTACAAAATACCACGTATACATTTTTTTGAGACACTCTGTATTTCAAGAGTAGCAAAGATCAGATACGTGGTTAGTTTGCGACAGAACAGCGCCAATCTTTCAAGCCATACACCACCAATCAAGACAGAAATTCTATGAGTGCATGGCGCAATCCATAAACATGCCGTCGTATGTCGTAAAAGCTCAATTTTGCGCGCTTTTGTAGAGTTCTAAAACTCTTCTTAGAATTGCATAGCAAAGTTAGTGGTCCTTTAAACAGTCTTAAACAATCTTCACATTTTCATTCGATACCAGGAATAAAGAACAATTAAAGCAAAAGATCGTAAGAAAAGGCGAGCACCTTGTCATTTTTGCTCATTGAGAACGTTGATCGTGAAGCTTTTTCAAGTCGTCAGCTAAGCACCGAACGTTGCAATGCCTAAGCTCTCGCTGGCGATCAATACCAAATTCCACAGCCACATGGTAATTCAAATGAGTGTTCTCTGAAGGGCGCCTATTACGCAGTAACTGAGAGAATGAGCAGAATGTGAGGTCGGCCATTCCGGTTCAAAGTCCCCTCATTTGCGAACACATTTCACCAATTCTTCTACTAAACTGCCGCTTATTTTGCTCTTTGCCTCTATCTACCTTGCTTGCCTCATACCAAGTTCGCCTTCCCGTAGAAGACCTGACCTGTGTACGTAGCTGATAGTGAGTGAAGCCTGAAAGCCTGAGATTCTGATTACAAAAATCTGGGTTAAAATTGCGCTGTAGTGCGTCTTTGATTTGAATAGGAGATTTATTTTTCCTAAAAAGCTGTTCTTCTGGTTAGGTGCTGTTTCTACGATATGGAGACCTGTGCGAAGCTTTGCTCGCTGAAGGAGACATGTTATGAATACGACAATGAATTCCAAATTGAGTTTTGATTGGTGATTGTTCTTCAATTAAAAGCAAATTTCTGCGACATTTTTTAGATCAATGAAAACAAAGGAAAAGGAGGGCGTCACTCAATTCCTTTTGGGAAGCGCCACGCACTCTTCTTCCATGGAATGTTTTGGAGGCGATTTGAATGCGTATGTGGCCACACAATGACTAGCGGAAGCGAAGCGATGAGCAAGTCGGCGCTTTATTCTTCTTAGACGAGTCCGGTACAATTACCGATCTGCGAAGGAACAGCAGGCTTGGTGCGTCTAAGCGGGAAATCCGAGCAGGAAACCTGGTGTCGGATGCATGTGACAGCCGGCTCCTCCTCCTACTGCGCTATACGCGCCACGGGTTAAATTTTCTGCCCTTTCTTTCGGAATGTCACGGCACGATATATTTGTCTTCTACCAGAAGGATATAAAATCCGGAATTGTATTTTGTAAAACTTCGAGTATTCTTTTCTAACGGTGATTTAAGTACTTGCCTTATGAAGATTTTTTTCTCTTCAAAGCGACCAGGAGGTGTGACCGAAAGCTTGCCTTATCACGGATACAATTTTCCTACCTGAAGTGGCAAGATGTAGAGATGAAATTGTGCCTATGATATTCCAAGCCCTCACTTTTTTACGCAACAAAAACTAACCTCTGGTACATCGATCTTCCATATGATTAGGCGTATTCCAAATCGTCGTTTTTCATAAAATAATAAAACTTTTTTCTGCCTGAAAAGGGCCACACAAAGAGGTAAAATTTTGCTGCAGAGATTTTATATCCTGTTCAATACGCAGTAAAAATTACGTTTTTCTGAAACCGTCCTCTATATGCAGGTTCAAATTTACATCCATTGTGGAAAGAAGAAAGGATGCGAAAATCTAACCCTCCTGATCATACGGTGGATCACCGCAGAAAATGTGGTTTCTTTTTGGTGGTGAATGACCAGAGCTCAAAACTTCACTTTTATACGTTGCTTCTTTCTGGTAGAAGAATAAGATATTCATTCCCATGACCATTCAAACTCCCGGTTAAGAATCTGTGATCGGCTCGAAGAATCCTCCGAACAGTCTTTTCAGGGCGGTGCAAAGTCCAATCCCGAATGCAGATTTTATCACCTTCGGGTATAAGAAATAAAGTTCTGCAAAAAAAATCTACAAAAATCGGCAAAAAATTCAACCAGTCTCGCTTGGTCCGAAGACTCCTAGGGAATCTGTATTTCCGTGTATTTGTTGAACAGCAGCATTAATATCTTTTCAGAAGTCACTTCTATGTTCATGGCATGTCTTTTTCAGCAACTTAAGTTGCGCGAGAATCTCCACATTGGCGGAGACATAGCTGCAAGGATAAATTTATTAAGAGATAGAAAAATCGGGTAAAAATCTGAAGAGAAATCAGAACAAATAAGAAATGAAAATGATTAGGAAACAAAAGGGTTGCACCAAAATTCGAATATGACATTCTGCGAATATGACATTCGTCTCAAAAATGGATGCTTTTAAAGCAAATTATTATGAAGCGGCGTTTTCTCGCTCAAAACGGCGCAAAAAACGCAGTTTTGCGCCGAATGAACAAAAGATAGAGTTGGGATTGTATTCCGAATGTGGTGCCGTAAGTTTTCAAACAACAATCGAACCCACTATTGCCCTGTGTCTAGCAATGCACGCAGCTGATTCCATCGGTCCGAGTGTCGTGGCCGTTATTTATGCATGAAAATAAGTTTGTAAAACTTAACCTGAAAATACCTTCAAGCATAAACAACGGCCACGACAGTTTTGAAACACATATTTCAGCAAACTTTAAGAAACTATCGTGTTCCTCGCTGAGGCGTTTGCAGACGAAAGGCGTTTCAGGTTTCAAAAATGGTACCATCGCAAAAGCTAAAATAGCTGCCAGATTCATGGTCGCATACGAAATAGCCCCGCACTTAATTTCGGACGAAATCAAATGTTTTGGTCCCATCACCCTCATCTGATCTATTCATAACGTACCTACAATTAATGACTTTCTAGTCCTCCGAAGCAAAGTTGTTGGAGTGGTTCAGCAATGTCACCGATTTCTTTTTTATGACCGTTAGTGTCCTAATTTTTGATATAGCGAAGGTGCAAGACTGTGTGTAGATAATCATAAAAGCACAAGTGTTACTTAATAAAACTATTTCCTCGACCTTATTAGACAGGACTTATTTTACAACTGGCAGCAGAGAAGCACAAAATGTGGAGTAACCTACAAAGGTATGCATTCCGTGAGCAACGCGCCTGCTTCAGATATGTTTTCACCAATTTTGAAAGACGCGTGGAGCGCAGATGGAAGAGGTACAGGCTGTCGCGCGCACCCGAGTCCAGCTTCTCGCTTTGGATTCCCACTGCCCGCCAATCAAGCCATCCATCACTCTGAGTCAATGAATTGGTACCAGACTTGTCTGGGAAGGTAAAACACTGACTACTCCATCGACTGGCCACCGTAATTCACTGTATAGGCTAAAGGCGCATTCAATTTGCCCCCATCCTTTTTTGGAATGCTTGGCGCATCCTAAAACGTCTGTAAGGTTTTCACTTTCTTACGTTCAGAATAGAGTTTGTCTACTGCTGCCTTACACCTCTTGAAAACATCCACTAGCTTGTCTTCACGATTCCCGAGAACCAGAAACCAAACAGCCGAAACATTGTGCATGCATTTCTTTCGGTGCTAATCATAAATCTGACGCCTGTTTCTGAATTTTCGACGATGATCGGCAACAGTAGGCATGAAAAAATAAAACAATAAACATAAACTCACCCGAAAACACTCACTCGTTCAGAGGCTGCATTCATCAGTGATTAAATACGCGGTATGCGAGGTAAAGGGGTAACGATGAGGAGCAGAGATGAAAACTTCATCATGGGTACCCCTTTCCCTGATACCCAGCATACCCGTATTTGTGGTCAGCTCCCATGGACCCATCCATCTTTAAACATATACGTTTATTTGAATATAAGATTTCATCTAAGTTTTCCAGTTAATAAAGTCTTCCAAACTTATAGATATATGGATCACATATTAGTGATACATAATTTCGAAAACAGTTATGTTGAAAACGTTTCACATAATATATTCCAAAACTGTTTAATTTTAACTATTTAAAACCAACCAAGTTGATAAAATATGTAATTTTTTGGGTCTAGAATCTAAGTCGACGGTGACAGATCATATAGGAAACAATATAATAAAACTGATTTTTTCAACTTCAACGTAATAAGGTTTTCCCTTAGTTCTTCTTATACCAGTTACTTTAAAAAGTCAATAATTTACACCGTGACTTCGTATACCCCGTAATTGTACAAAAAAGGAAGGCTTCATAAACAGATTAAGCAGCTCAATCAGCAACTTACTCAAATTAGAGTATAGTGAAGAAACTAATTTTATAGCTGCCGCCTCATGTCTCCTCAGTAATGGCTACAAATATGAGCTTTACAATTCATTTAAGGAAACTCATAAGTTTGTTCATTAAATTCTTCATCAATTATTTTAGTTGAAGATAAGTGTCCTGTTCACCTTCTAATAAATGGACCACTCTAATCTTTATTAGTCTTTACTCATTGTTTTTCCCGCAAATAATTTAACCTTGCCTGGATGTAAGTGACTCTCCACTTTGGATTTTATATACTACCGCTCCCTTACTGATGATCCTCTGGATGTAAAAGTGGTAGCATTTCACAACCCTTAATATCCTGTATAGGGTTGAGGTGAAACGGGATATTACTTACACGTAAGTCCTGCATTTCATTTCGCATATCCACTAAATTCTAATAACCTATTATACATAGGTCTCCATTCAAAGTTCCATAGGAAATTGCATCGCTTTCTTGGTCAAGGCTTCCAGAACCTTGCTAACTTTATTTGAGTTGGAAAAGAGCTTTCCGTTGTTATCCGCTTCAAATTGTGAATAATGGTATATGCTCTGCACGAATTTGGTATCCTTTATGAAGCGTGTATCAATTTTCAGTGAACTCTCATACTCCACAAACGCACTGGCTGGTTTCTCAGTTCAATTGGGATTTGATGGATCGTAAGATACGGACTACTCTTGTCGACTTGACAGATTCACTAAAGGTAATACTTTTGCGTTTTTCATCTTCTTTTTTCGTTACACTATCAACAAGTGGCGGGTGGTAGCGGAGTTTAAATGAGGCTCTGGCCGTCGCGCGCACCCGATTCTACTTTCCTGGTTCAGATTTTCGACCGAGACCAGCGAAGTCTTCCCTCTCTCCGGTGGGGGCAAATTGGTAACAAACTTGTCTGGGATGAAAAAACACTGATTTGCCCATCGGGGGGCCACCTCAAATCATTGTATAGGACAAATACGCATTCAAATTGCCTCCGCGACATCACACTGAAGTAGAATGCGATGCGCATCCCAAAAAAGACTGAATAATGTCGGCCTTTATCTTTTTGTTCTTTAAAAGACACCGTGAAGGACTGAATTTTTAATTGAAAATCGTTCGACAAGGACAGAGAATGTCTATTTAAACTTCTGGTACGTCTGACTTGGACTGCAAAACCTTCATCTTACTTCCTGAAGTGTCCCTCTTCAAATTAAAGTGTGTTCAGTTTAAATAAAAGTAATGTATGCTCAGTAACTAATGTACGGTATTCAAGAGTCCTTATTGCATCATTCTCGCAAATCCTACAGCTCCTATGCAAAAAGTGCAGTTGAACACAGATGCTTATAGTTTTCACCCCCCGGTGTATCAGTGTTGAAAGTGAAGGGCCACTTGAACATCTGGTTGAGAACGACTGTACCTTAAAGCCATGAGCCCTGCGGCTTTCACGATGTCTTGGCCTAAATAAATTTTCATTTCTCTGATGTCACCTGTTCTATCTGCTAGAAGATTATCCGCTTCAGGGATCCTCCATTAGTAAATTTTTGCCGACCACGGCCCCTTTTAGGTTCGCCCTTCCGACTACTCAGAAACAGTCTATCTGGGCAACCAGAAGTCGGTTTCATCAACGACTTATATAAATTTGACAGAGAATTTAATAGAGAAAACTCAGATAAAGTGGCTAAAAGGATAAAGGATAAAGGATTCAATCCCCTTTGGGATGCGCCACGCATTCTATTTCTACGGGATGTCGTGGAGGTGGGTTGAATGCGTATTTGGCCATACAATGACTTCCGGTGACCAGCCGATGAACAAGTCAGCGCTTTATCCTTTCCAATTCACCGACCCCGAAGGAATGGAAGGCTTGGTTGGGCTGGGCGGAAAATCCGAACCTGGAACCTGGTATCGGGTGCAGGCGACAGTCGGCGCCTCCTCCGACTGCGCTCGACGCGCCCCATACCGCTTGATAAGCCGCGCTATCAGGCATTTCGGCTGTAGTTTTTCTGTTAAATTGCTGTAAGTCGCTGATGAATCCGACCCCAGGTCGGTGCAGTCTACATATTTCAGTACTAAGCGGGCTGCCACTGCACACTGGCACGGCATCTTAAAGCGGGCAAGTTGGATCAGCCGACCCCGGAGTTCTAGTTCTGTGCTCTTCTCCGCCATCTTTGTGTATTTTTGGCAGAAACCGTGTTTATGTGAGTGCCCCACGACCATGTGCAATCTCAGTGAGTTCACCATAGGTACACATATTTCTATACTCGTTCCCTGTTCGTTGTGTCTCATTAGGTGTGGAAATCGTTTATGAGCGAGACCACCACCAACTAGGATTGCACCGGAAGGCGATCCAGTGGCCAAGTTGATGACACTGAAGTGCGATCTGTCTCCCAATGAATAACAGTGCGACGGAGGGGCAAATTCACATTGAGCCGTGAACTTTGCGGTGTCGTACGCAGCAGCACAGGGCGTCATTGTACAATTAATTTTACGCCTCCATGCAGTCTGAGGTCCAGTGTTTCATCCTTCGCCTTTTAGTCTCAGTTCTATTTATTTCCCAGCTGTAAGATATTAGTCGTATAGCTACTTGCCTAAGACAGCTCCTAGCTGTACCACTTGTTTTCGGCGTTTTCCTATCTAGTATTTAATGGCCGGAAAGTCAAGGTCCAGTTTTCGTACTCTTGGGAGCGATTTGGTTCCCTCTCGTGGTTTAACTGGCCGTGATTTTGTTTCGGGTAAGATGGTATCACACATGGGAGACGCTATTCATGGTGTAGGCCTATGACTGAGCATGGAGCGATGCATTCCTCCCGTCACCTTAGCTTTCCCTTCGTTAGTGTTTGAGATGGGAACTTTGCTGCTGATATTATTTCGGCTCAAGGTCGAAGCAAGCAGTCTTCGGCGATTCCAATTATTACCCGTCAAAATGGCAGCGTAAATCCTAGCAGAGAGATAAGTCCCGTGCGAAGGTCTCTCTCGACGTACGTATCGATTTTCGTTTCTTTCGTCGCCTTGCGCATTCGGCTTTCCGTGGAAGTGTCTGGACGGCTCACATGACTTCCCCGGTCGATGTGGTTATGGGGACATTCTTCTTGGCAACTCGCTTCATAATTCATCCTGCATCTGTCATGAACTTGCCAATTTCTTTCTTTTAAAATCATGGCTAGTTGTCCTGTAAAGCATGTCCTGTGTTTTTTTTTGTAATTTGCACAGCATATCCTCACCTCTGGCTTCTACACAACGTTTCTTTACGAGCACTGCTTCACTTAGCTGTATGTTCTACACTTTATACATAGCTTTTTTGCTGTTATTGTCAGCTCCGTAGTTTCTACGCCTGTATAATCTACACTAAAGGATAAAGGGTTAAAGGGCGGCGTCAATCCATCACATTCTGGGATGCGCCACGTGTTCTGCTTTTTAAGAGGATGCTTTCGAGGCCATTTGAATGCGTGTTTGGTCTATATAATTGTTTATGATGGCCAGACAGTTACAAGTCAGTGTTGATCTGGTACCAATTCACCGACGAGCGATGGAAGGCTTGACTTCCCTTGAGGGAAATCCGGACCAGGGACCTGGAATCGAATGCACACGACATCTGAAACCTTCGACTGTGCTACCACTAGCTTGTTGTACCATCACATTACCTGTTCCTCCTAGTGGGAAGCTAGTTCTACCCGACCGCAAACAACTGCTGATCAGAGATAGATATTTATTCATCGGATAAGCGAAGTTGCAGAAAACGTCGAACTGAGTAAACAGCAGAAAGCGCATTAGCAGCTCGAATCGAGCTGCAATGCTGAATTCTATAAAAGCGGTGATGAAGTATATTTCGTACTCAGCTAACAATCACTTAGGTTGCTATGTTCGGTGATGGGGAAATGTTGGGCAGTTGTTAAAAGTTCCGACTCCACCGACCCAACTTCGGTCGAAAGCATTTTCCGCTGAGACTTTTCTAGGGGGTTATTTAGGGTACTGATCACGAATCTGACATCCGTGTTTTCACTATTGGGTCGGAGACCACCCACTCCGTGAACAAGGATGGTCCAGGAAGGGTCACCAATTCCGCAGAAATTTTGTCTAAGGGGTTATTTGGGGTGCTGACCACACATCTGACATCCGTTTTTCACGATTCGGCTGGATAATATAGATGCAGGAAGGCGCAGGATTAAAGTTTCTACCGGTGACGGCAGGTAGAGGCTGGTATGGGTAAGTGGTCGGTTCATCATGGTTCCTCAGCTGATTCATTTCGGGTAGCTTTGGGCATTTTTAGGCACAGTATTTATCAATAAAAACTCGTCATTGTTTTATTCTCATTGCCAGGAAAGGGACTCCAGGGTGTGGCTCGAGTGACGCGCACGTGTTAAAATTGCCTATATCCTGGAGTTTCCTCCCTTGCCCGATTCGGAAGCACATAAAACACGGATATGTAATCGAAACAAGGAGATAAGACTGTATTTACATTCGCTGTATGTAGCTACCCACCGCGGCAGGCCATGTTGACCCCCCTCCCCCCCGCCCCGACCCTATTTGCGCCCAGCTTTTCTTTCAAGGTGAGAAATTCTTTGTAAGATGTTGACGCTTATGAAACGGATGCCAGATTCGTGATCAGCACCCCAAATAATTCCCCTAGACGAAGTTTCAGCGAAATCGGTGACCCTGCCTGGACCATCCTTGTTAACGGTATGGGTGGTATTCGATCGAATCGTGAAAAATGGATGTCAGATTCGTGATCAGCACCCAAAATAACCCCTAGACAAGGTTTCAGCGAAAAAAAAATTCGACCGAAGTCGTGTCGGTGGAGTCGGAACTTTTAACTAGTGCCATGTTGTCTTATCATCTTCGTAGGCGAGTGTAGCGCAACCGGAAGAGGTACCGGCTGTCGCGTGCGCCCAGTACTAGGTCCCTGGTTCTGACTTCCCGCCCAGGCCAGCCAAGCCTTCCATCCCTTCGAGGTCGGTGAATCTGTATCAGACTTGTCAGGAAGGACAAGGCGCCTACTTTTTCAGCGGCTGGCCATCGCAAGTCAAATAGGTCAAATGGCCAGATATGCATTCAGGTCGCCTCCACGACATCCCGTAGAAGTAGAACGCGTGGCGCATCCCAAAAGGGATTGAGTAATGCCGTCCTTTATCCTTTTTATCCTTTACCATCAACGTCATATTTGTAAAACACTTCATGAAGTTTAGAATTCTGTCCTCATCACCAAAAATATTAAATGGAACGTGCCTAGGTGAGTGAGGTCCAGCATTCTTTTCTGAACAGGCTTGGAATTCTAAAGCGTGTGAACTCATATTTTCCGGAAGCAATTTTCTTTTCCAGCTTGAATTTCAGAGCTGCCAGTAACGAGTGCTTTTTCGAACTTGCGGATGGAAAATTGTTATAAATTATAAATTTACTAGCGTTCATTTCCAGGCAAGGCTTTTAGATGGGTTTTCACTGAAGAAAGTCTAGGCGCCTTAGCAGTCGTAGTGCTCTCTCATTTGATTGGCACATGTATCGTGTTTTTTCTTCCTAGCCTACTGCATATTCACCAACCTCACAGAGATAGAAGCTATGACTGATCTACCGTCGGCTGTATGGATGTGTGATGCGTCTGCTACCTAGCACTATGTCTTCCTCCGAAATTTCGTCTTTCGAAGAAGATTTGGGCCAACCGTTCCGTTCCCCTGGAGCCGGCGAATTGTATAACTTCGGCATTGTCTCGATGATATACATTTTTGCGACACTCTTCTGAGCTACCTTACAGACTTTTGAAATCAAAGTGAACTCTTCCAAATCGAAATGACCTTCAGGCAGGTTAAAGTGCAGACTCAATACGATGATTGGGATATTTTTTGTTCAAGAAAATTTGGGGTGACTTTCTCTGAAATTTTTATTTTTCCTGCCACAGTAAGTAATAATTTATAAAATTTTAATTTTTAGAAAAAATAATTAAAATTTGTCTTAAAACACAGCAAAGAAGCAAGTATATAGCTCAGTAAAAAATCGTACCGCGCCATGCACTTTAAATAAAAAGTTTGCCGCAGTTTTTATTTGATTCATAGTATAAATTCCATTTATATGAATGATCAAAATGAAGTTATGTGTGTTCTTTACAGTTGTTTTTGTTATATCGTTAGCAAGTACATACTCCATGCAAATAAATTTTGTTATCAATCGAATAAAGATCGCGACGTCTTGGACGAGGGCACTGCGCAATCACTTTTTTAGCGCTAGAAATGACAGCCTTTCTGCTCCCTAAAACAAGCTTTAAACCATTATTTTTCCTCAATTTTTTATAAAATTTTAAACAATGTGTTCTCTTATTGGGTAGGTGAACTAAAACTTTTAATACCCTAACTTAAAACTAAAAAACAGTTTAATGTAGAAAAAGCTCATTTCGATTTGGAAGAGTTCGCTTTTTCAAAAGTTTTAGGCTAGCTTACAAGAGTGTCTAATTTGATTTGAAGTGTCCAATTCAACGTCAAGATGGTATATGTATTTTCTTCCTTGCCGAGGTTTCGAGTTTGGCACACCTAAAGTCTTTTCGAGGTCGGTTTACCTAGAACCCCGTTCAAAAGGTTATACATCATCAAACAATAGTTTTTGTAGGTGGACAAAAACGACCTCGCTTAAGCGGAGATAGAAGTTTCGCTAGTGGATAGCACAGTTGTATCAGATCCATGTGCTAGATGAATGGAAGAGGGTGAAAATATGAAAATTTCTTGAACTTAATCGCTTTTTTGTTTGGTTCGTACTAAACCGCTATCCACCGGCGAGAGTGTTGTAAAAATGAGCGGTAGAAGCTAGCCGAGAAGTTTGATAGCGTGAAGTATTCCGGAATGGCCGTGCAATTTGCATAACTACGTGCGCACGCTGGAAGATTGCATTCATGCTGCCCTAAGCGTAGTGTTGGAACATCTGTCGTGTTTTTTGTTCACGCGTTTTTGCTGGCCGTTTTCTCATGACTTTCTATTTCAAGAGCGAGATGCCGGCCGTCAAAGGTGATGGCATGCGAGGTTTGGCCGTATTCATCTCTGACATACGAAACTGTAAAAGTAAAGAAGCCGAGATGAAACGGATAAACAAAGAGCTTGCCAATATACGGTCAAAGTTCAAAGGTTTGTAACTTTTTTAACTGAATCCTAAGCATAAATAATCCGGCAAAGATTCGACTTATTAGTTAGCGAAAATTCTTCAGGGGACAAAACGCTCGACGGCTATCAGAAGAAAAAATACGTATGCAAATTGTTGTTTATATTTTTACTCGGAAATGACATCGATTTTGGCCATATGGAAGCCGTCAATCTCCTCTCATCCAATAAGTACACGGAAAAGCAGATCGTGAGTCCATCACTTGCTATCCTTTGGCATAAATGTTCTTCTTACTATGCTTATCACCATTTTTATCGTCTTGTAAGTACTTTGATTACACCTTGAGCAATATGTGTTTTAGGGCTATCTGTTCATCTCCGTGCTAATTGAGCAGAACTCGGATCTGATGAAGCTGATCGTGCAAGCAATCCGCAACGACCTAACTTCTCGCAATCCCATTCACGTCAACCTTGCACTCCAATGCATCTCGAACATTGGAAGTCGCGACATGGCCGAAGCGTTCTCAAGCGACTTGCCGAAACTACTCGTCTCGGGGTTGGTGATGTTGTTTCTAATTTGATTTTCCCGATGTTTTGTTCGATTTCGAGTGAACCCGTTGCTAGTTTTTTTTTATCAAAACTGAACTACCGCACACCTTATAATAGGTTTTCAGCGTTGATAGGTGGCTCTATTCAGTGAGTTTATGTGACCTGAAAAATGGCCTTTTGCCCTCTTGCCTACTTTTTTTTCTGTGGCCAGAGTCTTAATAGACCATGATTAAACACTATCAGATGATCAACACTCGTCTTTAAATGTAGCTGTCGCGGCATCATATCCTTTTTCGGGAGCTAGAAGGCTTGATTACATTGAGTTATAGCAGTTGAACCCTACCATTTTATTTTCACAATGCTCTAGTTTTTCCATTTGGTGACCAAGACAAAATCTATGCAACATTTTTCATTGGAGCTGGAATTTTCGCTACCCCAGTCTTGATTTTTTTGTTTATCGTTTTTTTACATCTAAACACCAGCGTTCAAAATGGATGGTTCCCTGAGCTTCATATTCTCTCTTCGATTTATGTGACTGCTTGAAACTCGAAGTTGATGTTTATTGGTGACAACGTTTCGGGCATAAGCCCTTCTTCAGGTCTAAATACAATAATGCTACTTGACACATACACACAGTAAAGCGGCAAAAAATACGGACCTGGGATCCACGACGGATTAAAAGTGGGGAGGGAGGGGCCAAGGTCTCCTTGGACGTTGGTTGGCCGGAAATGAAGTGCTGGGGTGCTCGGACTCCTTATATATGGTCACGATGGCCTTCAGCGGTCACGTCGCTAGCCCCTATAGAGTGATAAGACTCATCGCATACTTCATTTCTTCCCTATTGTTAATCGGTGGCTCCCAGTGTTTTATTTCTAGCGCTTCCTTGATCTTCCTCTCTACTGGGTCTGCCAGATTTTTGTGGAGGATGGAAATCCGCGATTTCGGCGGTGGCTCACGCGTGTGTCTCAGAGTGCGGTGCTTCGAGAATGGATTGTCCGGGTAGCTCTGAGGGTTGCGCAGAGCTCTCACGTGCTCATCCATTCTCTTCCATAGTGGTCTCGCTGTTTCACCTATATAAAATTCTTTGCAGGACACACAGACCACCTTGTAGACCACACACTTCATCTCACACACGTTGTTGTCTCCTTCGCAGATCATGCAATTCCTTCTTTCACATTGATTCTCGTATGGACGTGACGTTGTGAGTAAGTGTCGCAAAGACGGTGGTGGTTGGAAAATGAGATTTATGGGGAGCCCCGATCGCTTCACGACACGGTTGACGTCCATTGCGAATGAATCCGAGATGAAGGGCATGATCAGAGGAGATCCACAGAGAGATCTGTGGGGTTTCCAACAACGGCACTCCTTTGAACCGTAGCCGTTTTGCCGCAGAATTTCGGTGATTTCTCATCCACTTCTTGATAATCACCAATAAACATCAACTTCGAGTTTCAAGCAGTCACATAAACACCATCAGCGCTTTTTGGTCAAGTTTTTTTGCGATTCCGTCTGACCATGGGATTAATACACCTGTGCACATCTATTTGTGCAGAGGCATTCTAAGGCTTCTTAACAGCTCCGAGAACCCGTCGATTAGCCATGACAACGCTATAATCAATCTGTTTATCCCACCCCTCTGGCCAGTAAACTACTTGAACGCTAGCTCCGGATAGCCGAGGAGAGTTGCAGCGGTTAAAGCTGCAGCACAGCAGGCTTTTGCTGTTAAATCTTTTGCTTTGATCCTGAGTCTGCCATTGGTTCTCCAAGGGCGTAGATGTGTGACTCTCAGGCAGAAGGCCGGAGGAAGGGAAGGAATCATTTACTTGTCAGCAACCTCTATAAGTCGCTCAAATCTGACGAGCAACGCAATTTCGGAACTGAGGGGCGTTCCATCGTCGATTGACCCAGCAGATTTGCAGGAACTATCAAGTGTTGTTACAGAACGGGTCACGGTGATGGGCTACCTCAACTATACTGAGGAATTTGCTCGCGCAAATCTATAGGCTTCTGAAGGCATTAAACTCTGAAGTATCTAGCCAGTTAGTTTCCGATCAAAGCATGATGGGCAAAGTGCAAATGACTGTGTCTGAGTTGTGTGTGTACGTTAGGAAACATTTATGTTAACAATGTTCTGTGACATATTATAACACAGCATTTGCGTGTTGCCAAGTAGTCAGAGGGTTTGATGCTTTTTGTGCTTTAATTCAGAGATGAGACACCTTGGCCGTGGCCCGTTCTGCACTCATCCACTCATTTTTCCTATTTTCTACTGGTCCATTCAACGTTGCTTAACCTCTAAACTGCATTGCTTATTATATTTGGGCGGCTTGGTGAAGTTGTAGGGAATCGCATGAGAACTGATTGAATCCTCGATCCATAAAACTATGTGCCGATATCCAATGATATCGTTAGCTGCAGCACACTTCTACAATTTACTACGAGCAAGCAAAACAAAACTAGGAACGGATTTATAACTATCGACTCCAGGGGCCAGATTCATAAATCGCTTACGGCCCTTTAACGGTGAAAATATCGTCAAATCCGCTGACGACATTCATAAGCATCAGATTTGGCGGTGTTTTCACCATTAGAGGGCGGTAAGCGGTTGATGAGTTGGCTATTGCTTGAGACTTCCCAAACCGCGCATTCGGGCAACCGATTATCTGAATAATGCGAGACAAATACGACTGCTGCGAAAGTGTGTTGTTCTACATCTTTAATCAGGCGCAGCCCATTTTGTGCAGTACTCAGACAGAGATGGTAGTTTTGCTTTTTCTGAGAAAATACACTTTCTACACATACAACCGATCCGGCCTCTTCGATTTACCGTTAAGATATTTACCTGGTAGGTTAAATTACTTTCATGGAAAATAGTTTCACAGGGATGGAACTGAATTTTCGTAAATTTTCGTGAATCTGAGTCTTTTTTTCCGTAGTCGCCTGAGCGGGAATGTCATTAGTAGCGGCGCGGGATGGTCGAAAAAGGTGCCGTTGTCGCATGCATTAGATTCCAGGTTCCTGGTTAGGATTTTCTGCCAAGCCTTCCATTCTTCCGGGTCGGCGAATCGGTTCCAGACTTCTCTGAGAAGGAGAAAACACTGAACATTCATCGGCTGGCCATCGCAAGTCATTTCATAGGCCAAATACGCATTCAAATTACCTCCACAACATTCACTAGAACTACAATGCGTGGCGCATTTTAAAAGAGATGGATTAGCGCCGTTCCTTTTCAATTATCCTTCATACTGAACCAATAAATAGTAGTCGACAGTATATTGTCTTCTTGGACGAACCCCAGCTGGTGCTCTTTCGACCCGCTAAAATTGCTGATTGTTACTGCTTACTTCTTGCTGTGTATTCATCTGGTTTTCTCCATAACGTCTCTTTTCAGCGACACTATCGACTTTGTCAAGCAATCGGCTGCGTTGTGTCTTCTGAAATTATTCCGAACAGCGCCAGATATTATCCAGCCGGGCGAATATGCTAGTAGAATTGTTCACTTACTTAATGACTCTCACATGGTTAGCCTTTTCTCTAATCATTTCTACTAAGCATGGTTATTTCTTCCATTATGATTTCTTATATTATGAGATTAATTTCAGGGTGTTGTCACGTCGGCAGCGTCACTTATTGAATCTCTTTCAAAGAAATGGCCTGATGAATATAAGGTTAGTGAAATACATTTGGTCTAGAAGGGTCTCATTCATTTGAGAATTGCTTAAGTGTGTTTTTAGGGATGCGTTCCTCTGGCGATATCACGACTCAGTAGAATAGTCACCGCTACTTACACAGATCTCCAAGATTACACATACTATTTCGTTCCGGCGCCATGGCTGTGTGTGAAACTGCTACGTTTGTTGCAGAATTACCCACCACCAGGTAATGACTAGCAGTAGCATGCTGCCTCCGTTTTTTTTTCTGGATCAGAAGCAATCTACTGCTTATTCAAAAGAAATGCTCAATTTATGAAGAAGTCGCTCAAAATCCTCTCCTTGATTTCAGAGGACCCTTCGAATAAAGCCCGTCTTCTTGAGTGTTTGGAAGGAGTTCTAAATAAGGCACAAGATGCACCTAAATCGAAAAAGGTACGCCAGTTTCTACCGATTCGTTGCTTCTAGTTGGTAAGCCTAACTGTTGAATTCTCAGGTTCAACATTCCAATGCGAAAAATGCTGTTCTATTTGAAGCCATAGCCTTAATTATTCATATGGATAGTGAAGCAAATCTTCTTGTTCGTGCATGCAACCAACTGGGAACTTTCCTTGCACACAGGGAAACGAACCTCCGGTATGTTTCTTCTCGGTTTTCCACTTGCCGCAATTTTGATTCTAACTTGAGTTTGCTCCAGATATTTGGCGCTAGAGTCGATGTGCTTACTGGCGACGTCTGAGTTCTCGCACGAGACAGTAAAGAAACACCAGGAGACCATAATCAACAGCTTGAAAACAGAGAGGTATGACTTTCTCAGTGAATCGTTCAAAGTGTTCTTCTTCGCTCTCAGTTTAGTTGTGCACAAACTGCTAAGATTTTGCTTCTAATCGAAGGTGCTTTTGTCCATCGACCACAATCGCTTCGCTCCATCTTAAATATTAAAGGCAATATAAGGAGGTTTGGCGAATTACCAGACATATAGTTCACGTTTAGTTCTTCATTGCGGTTTTTATAGTTACTTGACTAGAACTGAGCCCTGCTCATCTATTTTCGAAACTTTTCTTCAATGATTTTTTTTGCTTGAACATTTATATGCGTGATGTTAAATCTGTGGTACGTTTTCGAATCACGATTTTGAACAAAAATAGCTATCAGAAACGAAAGGTGTTCAACATTTGAGAATCTCACCTTTTTCTTGACTGCTTAATCCACGGGCTGAGCATAACTCATCCACAGAATGAGTTCTTTTGGAAGAATTATGTCGATTTTCTTGAGGTGGGAAACAGTAATGGGTTGCGTTCTGGTGGTATCGAGTCGCAGTTTGATTAGGACGAAAGTTTTCAGTACGTCAAGGATCCAATAGAATTTGAAGGTGCCGATCTCTAAGCGGTATTGGAGTTCCCTACTTACCAGAGAAGGGTCTCAGGCGTAGTTCTGAACAGGGGGAAATGGATAGTACTGCGAGAATCTCCACCCTCTCCTTAGTAGAAAAACATGTTTTGTTTTTGCTGAGTCCTTGAACCAAAAGAGCTACTGGTCATCGAAGGGGGGGGGGGATATAGTAGCGCACCGTCAGCACGTGCCTACGTGCATGCGTGCGCGCGCTGTTGTATGGGACGCGGCGAAAGGCTCTGCGGCAAGCGAATCAGTGGCTCAGCGGGGTGTGGGGCTACATGCAGGCACTGGGTCAGATGTTCGACTCCCGTGCTAGCCAGTGTTTTTGCATTTTTCATGATTGCCGCCTTCTTTTCCAGTTTGCTTCCTACACATCCCGTACATATTTGTTTCACTCTAAATTGTCAAATAAGGATCACATTCGTACTCAATGCGAAGTTTGAGCAAAAACGGTGACCATGACCTTACCATTAATCACCTCTACCTACTGTAATTTAACATACTTCAGGGTAATACGGAAAACGGATGTCTGATTTGTGATCACCATCCCAAATAACCCTCCTGGGAGAAGTTTGGGCGAAGTCGGTGATTATGACCTCGACATCTCCAGTCACCCGTACCTGCTGTAACCCGTGCCTGTTGTAAGGTCATTGTTCAACATTCGCTGAAAAACACAAAACATTGTATAAATCAGAAGCTGAGAAAAGTTAGTGAAGCACAGCTCACAGAAACCTTTATTTGACAATTTAGAGTGAAATAAATGTGTAGGAGATGTGTAGGAAGTAAGCTGATTTAGACTGCCAGGTCGTGCCGATCTTCACGCACGTTACTACTTTCACGACTCCAAAGGTCGAGGAGAGGTCGAAAAAAATTGCTCAATTTCGCCCAGGGGATTATTTGAGATGCTGATCACGAATCTGGCGTCCGTTTTTCAAATTTCGGCCGATTACGGTAGGTTATGGTGGGTATGGGTGACGGTGCGCTGCTGTACCCCTCCTCGAAGGCCCCTAGCTCTTTGGGTTCAAAGAGTCAGCAAAAACGAAACATGTTTTACTACTATATGAAGGATGGAGATCCTCGCAGCGCTATCCATTTCCCCCATTCAGACCTAGGCCTGAGACCCAACCCTGGTCAATTTAGCCAGTAGCGTACTCGGAAGAAGTACAGGTTGCCGCGTGCACCTCGATCCTAGGTCGGATCTGACCAGATCGGGCAAGCGTTCCATCCCTCCGTGGTTGTTGGACGAAGTGTCTTTAAAGGACTGATCGCTGACTTGTCCATCGGCTTGCTACCACAAGCCATAGTGGAGAATAAATTCGCATTCAATTAGTCGCCGGTATTCTGTAGAGGAAGAATGCGTGCGCATCCCACACTGGGATTGGTTAAGGTCGACATTTATCCTTTCATTTACGTCGCCCTTCTTAATGATATTTCTTTTTGTTTTTCCTTCAAGTTGCTGTCTTTCTCCTTGGCAAGACTCTTGCTCGAAAAGCCATGATTTGAATTTGAATTAGCTTGTCTCCTTCAGAGATGTTTCTGTACGACAACGTGCTGTTGATCTCTTGTATGCCATGTGTGACCGCACGAATGCCCACGAGATTGTCGCAGAAATGCTATCCTATTTGGAAACGGCAGATTACTCGATTAGAGAAGAAATGGTAACTTTCAGATTAAAAGCATAGACATTTCAGTTAGTTCATTTCTTTGCAAAGGTCAATTCTTTATTTTCTTCCAGGTTTTGAAAGTTGCTATTTTGGCCGAGAAGTATGCCACAGATTACACTTGGTATGTAGACGTCATCTTGAAACTGATCCGAATCGCTGGTGATTACGTATCTGAGGAGGTGTGGTACAGAGTAATTCAGGTAGGTAATACTTCAAGTGTTTCGATTTATCGACGGAGAAGCTCATCTACTTCTCATTCCTCTTCTTTAGATTGTTGTTAATCGCGAGGATGTTCAAGGATATGCTGCGAAAACAGTATTCGAAGCCCTGCAGGTTGGTGTTTTCTCTTAAATAATGTCTCTACAACGGGGCCATTTCATGGCCATTTGAGCAAATCTAAATTATCTCCGTTTTTATAGTAGTACCGCTAACCAGCTGGAGCTAGAGTCCTAGCTAAGCTGTTACACTGATGACCGCACAATCTTTCAGAGGCCCGCCTGTCATGAGAATATGGTGAAAGTTGGAGGCTACATACTTGGAGAATTTGGAAATTTGATAGCTGGCGATCAGCGCTCGAGGTGCGACAACGTCACTTTTTCTGATGCTTGACATCAACCCTAGCAGACTTCTTTATGGCTTCATTCTTCGTATAAGCTCGTCGATTAATTATTGAATTCTTCAGCCCTCAGATCCAGTTCGAATTGCTGCACTCCAAGTTCCCTTTGTGTAGTATTGCGACAAGGTGTCTGCTCCTAACGACGTATGTGAAGTTTTGCAACTTGTTCCCCGAGATCAAGCACATCATCCAACAGGTTTACACTACTTTTTATGAATAAGTAGTACCTTTATTTTTGTGCTGGACAACTGTAACGTCAAGTTCTTCGCCGTTGTTAAGGTATACCAAACGGATCACAATTTGCGGAACCCGGACGCAGAGTTGCAACAACGCGCTGTCGAGTATCTTCAGATGAGCAAAGTGGCAAGCCCGGATGTCCTTGCGACGGTGGGATTCCTCATTGCCATTTGGGCTTCGATACAAATATAGAGAGGATGGGGTCCACCTTTTTAACTTTCCATAAAATTCAGAGATTATAATTTTGAAATCTTTAACCGCAGACGAAATACACTGCAGAAGGATATATAGGTTCAGTGCGGCAGAGCCAGTAGTTGAAGATATCCAGGATGGATTACCCCTTTAAATTTTTTCTTAACCTCACTGTGTTACCCCTTATGTCGGGTCCATGTTGTGCTTTTTTGAAGAAACAGCTTGAACGTTTAGACAAATTTGTCAGTTAAATTATTTTCATGGTGTTGCTGTGAAATGAATTAGAAAGTTTAGAACGGAAATCCAAGCTGAACACTGTTAATTCTCGATCAGTTATGAAGAAAAACATTGTGCTCCTTTAGGCATCACTGGTGTTCACCGTCTGTGCTCTTTCTTTATGCACGAATTATACTAATTTAAATACAAATTAACCTGACGAACGAATAAAGTCCTTGGGATAATTATCCTCCGATGCCTCTGGTTGGTTAACACGTACGCGACCGGTAGCATGCTATATCATCCAGGGGTTGACTGCCGCCTAGGGCTTACCGGAAGATACTTCGTGCACGATCATTTGAAGTTCTTACAGAAATTAAGCAGTTGTTCTGATCCTATATGTCTTCTCAGCTTACTCGCAATCAGTCAGAATATGGATTTGCCCTTTTTGGCTTGTTTTCTTCTGCAAAGGCCTCTTCTGAGCATTTTCGCCAGTAGCAACCAGCGCTCATGCTGCAGCATACATTGGATCCTACGCTGATTCGTAATTCGCTTCCGTCACTTGCTCAGACGTCGGGTAAATGAATCATTCTAATAATGGTATTTTTGAAAAGCTCGGACCATTGGATGACACAGATAGCGGAATTTTCACTAGAGCGGATTATCGGATGATTCAGGTAACTCATTTTTCTTCGTAGAAGACACAGGATATCCCATTCGGATAACATACAGAATTTCTGATCAAAACCAGTTGTCTCATTCATCCCAGAATCTGTTTAGTGAAACTCAATGTTATCTGAGTCATCCTATGCTCCGGTTTTTTTTTTTTCAAAAACGTCATTCTCCGAATCACCCATTTGTCCTGGGTTAGAAGAAAATAACGGAACTGAATCATCTGAACGGGCATCGAATCCGATGCACATACGTTCCAGCCTGAGAACCCGTTGTTAAGCATTTGGTACTCTAAGTCATATACCGTGTCATATTAGAAGTCACGCTGCCAGGTGCTCCAACTCGAATGGATCACTTGACAGAGTGACTTGTAGTATGAGACAAGGTGTATGACTAACTAAGCTTGGAGATTATGGTAAGCGCCGAGACTCGTGTTTGACTTTGGAGGCAGGAATTAGCTGTTAGGACTTTCATAGGACGAGATCAAAAATGAAGTGGACCAACGTGCAAAGCACGTATATGTTCAGCTGTTTGCATGGATAGAAAGAATTGGAAACGTTTTTAAAGCTTTGTGGCAAAAATTGATCGACCGCGTTTCCGTACCAGATTATGACGGTTGAAAGGTGTGAACGTAAGGTAAGGCTGGGCTTCAAAAGCTCCGACAGAGTTCAGGATATTGTGTACAGAATTTAATGCTGTTCGAAATTTCGAGCATTGCTCATTAGCTGTATGCTTTAGATTTTGGAGGAAATGCCACCATTCGCTGAAAAGGAGAGCAGTTTATTGGCTAAGCTTAAGAAGAGCAAACCACAGGTCGAAGAAATGGAAAATGTCGAAAAGGAGAAGAAGAGCCGACCGAACGCAACCATGGCTAGAGTGGGTATCTCATTAGTTCACTATAACATATACTATTTTTCACATTAAACTGCTTAATTCTTGAAGCTATACGGACGTCTTTCACTTTACACAAGACAGCCTCTAAGAATGCCAAAATTAACTTCCGGTCTGAAAGTTCATTGTAACTTTCTTTCGACCTTTATAATTCGTGTTTGGCTTGTCATAAAATGTTTGTTCTTCAGCTATAGAAATAGCCCTAAGTTCATGTTGAGAAGCAGAAAGGCAGCAGTTCTTCGGTGGGTCAGAGATTGCGCCGTGCACTCGTCTAGCACAGTTTTGCTGGATTGATAAGACAATTGTTGTTAACGAACCAGCCATAGTTCAAAAAACAGAATGGGAAATACATGTATCTCCACCATGCAGCTTCAGGTAGCTACCATTTACATCTTCAGTCAGATAAGCAGTGGCGGTATACGAGTGCATGGCACAACTTCTTTAATTCATTCAAAAAGTTGCTACTTTTTGCACCCTGCAATAAGCGTAAACCGTTCTTGCTCCTAAAAAATGTTTTCATGAAAATTCAAACATCTATTCACTTTTTAGAGCAGGGGAATTATTCATTGTCAGTAATAGTCATTGTAATTCTTTAAAGGGGAAGTTTCCTTGCCTTTCAGATAGTGACTAGTTCGTTAGCCCTAGTTTATACTTGCGTCGCTGCACGGTGCGGCATCATGTTCGGGATAGATATCGACCGCGCGGCGCGATAAATCGATATTTATGGAAATGATGATGTCGCGCCGCGTGGCGGCACAAATATAAACTAGGGCTTAAGAACAGTGTCCGTTTTGATTTGGAAGGTGCCAAATTTCAATTTGTTCAGTTTTGAAAATGTGTTTTGTATGCCTTTACTGGTTATTTATCTATATGTTGATGCTTTCGTGAAACGTGAGCAAGTGGGATTGAAGCTGAAAGACCATGTCGTATCGCTCTTGGCATAGCTATGAAAATGATGGTGTAGACGACTTTTCTTCGACTTCTTTCTCTTAAGTATAGTACTATATTTTGGTCCGCGGCAAGCTAGCGTTATTTCTCTTCCGTTAACCTCAACATTCTCTTTAGCAGGATGGAGCTACTACGTCACTTGTTGATTTCTCGAATCCAGGGAATGATAGCTCTGGGTAAGGATACTGTTATCGAATGCTGTCTGGTTTATTTGTTTACTGCACTTTAACGTTTTTTTCCAGCTCACTTGTTGATATATTCGGTCACTCGACTTCTGGGCAAGCGCACGCACAAACCGCAAATGTCCCTTCTGCTGGAGATGAACTAAACATCGCAAACAAGAACGATTATATGAAGTTTGTGAAATATTTTTTATGTGCTTCCGTCTTTGTTTTATCAGGACACTCGTCGTCATCAAGGGAATTTTCCCACTCTCTGCTACCAATGTGTCATATGTCTTTTATTTAGGTTTGTTGTCAAGAACAACGGTGTGTTGTACGAGGACGAAGTGATTCAAATCGGCTGCAAGCTTGAAGCTAGGACGAATCTCGCTCGTTTGGGAATGTTCTACGGGAATAAGACCCTCAGCCCATTTACCGATTTCACTCCTATCGTCAGTTGCCCTGGATCGCTCGCCGTGCAGTTGCAGGCTCAGGTTAGTAGTCGCTTTTGTCTGATTTGGGCTTGTGGGTGCGATTTGTTGTGCTTCGATTTAAGCCTAAAACATTACATGAACTCGAGCAGTGAGAGTTTATGACCTCTCAAACAATGTGAATCCCCCTAGTATAGAAGTATTTGCTGAACTGCTGTGTATTTTGGCTGCTAGAAAACCAGCAGGTCAACGCGCTTCCAGTATATCCTTATTAATGTCGTTGTTGATGGACAGACTTATGAATTTCGTGTGGGTTTCAGGCAAAACCGATGGATCCCATTGTACAGGCCGGAACTCAGGTCCAGCAGTTGATCAACTTTGTCTGCGTGCAGGAGTTTGGGAAAATACCTATCATTGAGATCAAGTTCAACTACGTGTAAGTACCTCTGGGTTCTCTAGTGTCTGAAAGCCGTCTATGGATCCTTCTATCTCTCTCTTCCTATACGAGCACTTCTTTATAGGGATCGGTCAGGTCAGTCGCACTTCTTCGACAAATCGGTGTATCTTCCGGTATTCGTCAACAAGTTCTTCGAACCTACGGAAATGGCGTCTGAGCAGTTCTTCGCCAGGTAACACCTTTCTTCTAGCTCAGCTGCTATAGTTTCACTAGGCAGTCATTGGAACTTATTCATTCTAGGTGGAAGGCGCTCGGTCAGCCATCTCAAGAGTGCCAAAAGATCTTCCCCGCTAAAGCGCCCATGGATCCAGCCTTAGTCACCCAGAAGTTGATTGGACTTGGAGCGAAACTTCTTACGGACGTCGATCCCAATCCAGACAACTACGTTTGCGCTGGCATCATTCACACACAGACACAACAGATTGGGACGCTGATTCGTCTGGAGCCGAATAAGCAGGCTAAGGTAGGGGATGGCTTTTATTTCGATTAGGGTTTCTTTGAATTTTTTCACTTCCGATGTCTTTTAAGTAGATTTTTGAATGCTTTATTTATGTGTTTGGCATCCAGAATATGTATGAGAACTAATAGAGCAGTCAATTAAAACAGAAAGATCGGAATATTTTCATCGGGTGGAGTTTCAGCGTAGTGTCGGGGAAGAAATGAATTCGAATAAATGTGAGGCTTGCAATGTTTTCAGATGTACCGCTTGACGGTGCGGAGCAGCAAAGACACCGTGTCGGCCTATCTTGTTGACGCCCTCGTCGAGCAGTTCTAGGAAATCAGAAGTCTGCTAGTTTCGCGCTCGTCGTATTTTTCGATCGACGGAATTCCTTCGGCGTTGATCGCCCCAAACAGATGGTGTACCCTTTTCGAGCAATCCTAGGAGCAGTAGCTCTGTGTCTTCAAGGAAACGTTAGCTGTGATTATGTGCCATGTGGGGACCATTCCACACTGTACTTGGCCATCAATGAGCATAGTAGATGTCCGGGTGCACCGCCGATCTCTGACTTCAAGCACACATTAGCTCCAGTTCAGAGCGTTGTATAATTTATTGATGGGATTTCTGTGGATGAACCGTCGCGATTGTTCATTTCCTCTAGTCCGTGATGCTGTATTCGTGTGTTTAGTCAAGGTTTGTAGGCTTAGGCTATTTTCTCTTCTCTCGCAGTCCGTACTTAACACATTTTGTTGACATTATAACATTTCCTTGAATATTGCGCAATTTTATAGCTGCCTATGTGATTTATTACGGCATTTTGAAATCCTGGGCTCAAACGATTCACCTTAGCTCCTGGGAGAACTTGAGGTGTACTACTGCGGAAAAATCAGGGAATTGCGTTTCCTAGGTAGGCTGCATTAACTTCTATTCCCATTAGCGTAGAGCTTCTCACCTGTGTTGAATTTCGGTTAGACCTGATATGGAGCTGAAGAGGTGAACCGGCCTGAGCGCGTGTAGTTGTTCATGTTGTATATTTTCGTTAGATTCATAGAAGCGGTTGTGGAATATTCACTAATTATTTATTGCATGATGTGTTAAGCGAAAGTTGGTTGTAATAATATTTGCTACGGTGCCCGAATAATTCGTTTTTTGATTAAATTAAATATTTATTTGCGATCCGAGCTGTTTACTGGTCTTGTTTCTCAGCACCATGTTCTTACAATTAGAGCTGCCGATTACAGAGGTGTAGGAAGTATAAGAGGAGGAGACAATTCGGTGAAAACAACTTCCTTGTGTAGCAGAAGCTGACGAGTTATTATAGTCAAGACTTCTGGAGCAAGCGGTGCTTCAAACTTTTGAGTGGGGATCTTCCATCGTGTGGCAGAGGAGGGAGAGGTTCCCGGGATGATTTTTCCCTGCCAACTGACATTGCTGGGCTCTGGTATAGCGTAGGGTTTCACATATACGCGGTCTCTCAGAGGGTTTTTTGGAGAAAGAAACCTATGTCGCAAATATGGGCACTAGGTGCGGGGATACCAGACCAACCGTACTCGCGCCAGCCAATCAGGCATCGACCGAACATCTTCCTTCCCCGTCGGTGGCACGGCCGGAGTTGTTAGTTGCACGGGCCACCTAAGCTGTCGGTATATGTGAACAGTTAGCTGCTAGGTTGAAGGGAGGGGTTGTGACTTGCCAGGAGAAGAACCCGCCGACACGGGGAAGGGCACAGAGGTGTGCACAGAAGGAACTTCGGGGTGTGGGCACTCTTGTTACGTGTGCTTAGGCGGAGTTTATTTCCGTCGCCAAGAACGCGACATCTCCAAAGCTACTGATATATCGATGGTCTGCGCCTCATAATCGGTTTGGGTAGCTCTCATAACGTCGCGTCGATCGACGACTGAAGTATAAATTCGAGTTTAGATGGACTTGCCGCCCAAAGTGGGCGTGTTCAGGCGATGACCTAATAGGCTGGCCATTACGGTAGGTGCTCCGCTGCGTTGCCACACCTTCCGACGCTCGATATTTGCGACATGAACCGAAAGAAATTTGCATGAACACCTAGTCACAGTCATGAGAAACAAATGAAGGCATAAGAGCGGTGGTCAGAGGTTCACCTGCTGCAGAAAAAAACCGAGATAACATTAGGGTGAGTGTGGTAGGAGTAAGGGGGTGCGGAGGCAGCTGCACTCTGTTTAAATGAGAAGGGTGGGACGGCTGCCTGGATTGACTCGGCGAGGCAGCCTGCAGAATATATCCGGTCGAGGGAGCTATATTAGCTTGGAAAAAAGTCTTTTCATTTTTTCAAAGATTTATTACTTCACAACTACAAAGTCAAATCAATTGAGATAATCTCCATTTTGTTCCACTACACTTCTCCAAAGATTGGGTACTTTCCTAATTCCTCTCGTTTAAAGAACTGCAGTTTTGAAGTCGTAGCATTGCTGAATCCAATTTTTGAGGTCTTCATCCGTTTCAAAACATTCCTCTCCAATTTCTTGCTTGAGAGCACAGAAGAGATGGTAGTCGGTAGGGGCGAGGTCAGGGCTATACGATGGTTGTCGCATTGCCTCCCAGCCAAACTCCTTTATTGTTTCTCTTGTGAGTCTTGTAACATGTGGTTTTCCATCGTCATGCAGGATCATCACCTTTGGCTTCTCAGGCCTTTTTTCTTGGAGAGCTGCGGCGACTTTGTGGAGTCGGCCACTGTATGTGGCAGCAGTAAGCGTCTCTCCTTTTCTGAGAGTTTCCCAGTAAATCACTCCTCTGATGTTCCACCAAACACCCACGAGAATCTTCCTTTCGTGAACAACAGACCAGGACCAGGGTTCTCTCCTTTTTGCACCCATTGTCTTTTTCTTCGGAAGTTGGCGTGCAGAACCCAGTACTCATCGGCTGTCACAATCGGCTGCAAAAACGATTTTCTTTCGTATCTGGACAGAAGAGAAGCAGCGATGGAGAGCCGTCGACGTTTCTGGGTGTCTGACAGGGCATGTGGAATTCAAGCTCCAAATTTCCATGCAAAACCAAGACCCTTCAGACGGATTCCCATTATCCTATGAGACACTTCGAGCTTCTCTGCCAGTTGACGTGCCGTCCGCCTACTATCGGTACGAAGAAGATGGAGTAGTTCAGTGTCGTCCAATTCATTGGCCTTCCTGTCCTTGCTTTGTCCTCGAGTGAATAATCTCCCTTTAAAAACTTTCCGAACCATTCGTAACAGGTGCGATGAGGAACCGTTCCCAAGCCATATATATGGTTAATTTGGTCGGCTGTCTGACGTGCTGTAGATCCTTTAATGAATTCATGAAGAATGCCGTGCCGAAAATGGCCATGAGCTAGATCTAGCATTGAGTCCGGAAGATTGGATAGATAACGAAGTACAAGAAGGGTCTCGACCTACGTCCGCGTGCGAACGGTAGACAGGTTTGATAGGATTACGAAATCAGCAATCAATATTGGTTAGTGCGTTTACAAGGAGAACGGTAAAAAATTTTCGATGTGTGAAGAGACTTTTTTCCAACCTAATAAGTATAGCACTGGCCTAACTGAACTTGATGGAATAGATGTATCAAGGTACTAAGAGTATATCCAGAGAAAGCCAGAGAGCTGCAAGTGAAAAGCGATCTCAAACATTCCAGAACAACGTGGATACTAACAAGAACAGCGAATTCTGCGAGAGGGTGGCAGTAAACGCTCAGGAAAGGAGTATTTGATCGAAAACAGCCTCCACTATACTCAAACTAGGCTACCTGCAGGAGTTCGCAGTACTAGATAAGCTCAAGGATGAGTTACCTCATCGGCAGACCGTGACAAAACAGAAAACGGATTGAATAAGGTGAACCGAATATACACCTTATGCGACCAAATTCTCCATGGGAAGGAAATTTTCATTGAATGTCAACTCGATAGTGTTTCCTACTTATGATTGATATTCTTATCCCCTTATAAAACAGAAATGAAGTGCCCCGGTATCATAACTCTCATGTATCACGACATCTCCGACGAAACTTGAAAAGGATCCATAATTTTCTTCAAAATCGCCATTATCGAATGAGTTCAACAATCTGTATGAATATATTCAAGGAAACGGGGAGCGAATGAGAGCCAAAGTGTGACTTTTTTTGAAATCGCAATTCGTGACGAGGTTAATTTTGCTGCGGCCGCAAACGTTGAGGCAACTGCAAGCATAGACAATATTCCTTCAACATGTTAGACTGAACGGTCACTAAATTAATGGTTACTAAGCTACATACTGCACGGACTTAATTTTAATATCCAATAGCCTTGATACCGAGTTTCGACGATTTCTATCTTATAGCTAGACCTAACACCACATACATAGTACGTACGATGGCCGTAACAGTATGGGGCGCTGCCAACTAGCTTCAGGCATTTCAGCGACCAGTCGATTCCGCAGTCGTAACATCCAAACGGTCTTTATATTAGGTTGATGAAAATGTCTTGCACCACAGCGTATTTTTTTTTCAAAATTTTATTGTTTCTTTTGTGAGCGACTTCAACCTACAAAATAACTACCATTTGCATTTGCAACCTTCTGCCATTTTATGGGGAGACCACTTCCTTTCCTTCAGAATGAAGTCGGCTGGGACTCGAAGAAGTGCTCCACCTCGGATTCCAGTTCGGTCCGGTCGTTGAAGTACCTATCCCTCAGGTGTTGCTTGAGAGCTCGGAAGACGTGGTAGCCTGATGGAGCAAGACGTGGCGAATACGGTGGGTGGGGCAGCACCTCCCACATAAGCTCCTGCAGCTCCTGGCGAGACGACTGCAATGTGGGGGCGAGCATTTTCGTGAAGGTCAACATTCTTGCGCCCCCGCCGTTTGCGCCAGATTGCCTCGCTCAGCTTCTGCAGCTGCGTAGCGTACATGTTCGCTGTTACTGCGGTGCTGTCGTCAGGAAGATCACGATAGAGCGCTCCTCGAGAATCCCATCAACAGCACAGCATTACCTTCCTCTGGTGGATCTCCGCCTAGAAGTTGTGGTTCTCCCCGAGGGAGCCAGTGGGCCTTCCGAGTATGGTTAACGAGGAAGACCCAAGATTCATCTCCCGTGATCACATTCTTGAGAAAGTCCTTATCACGAAAATGAACAGGGAGGGACTGAGCGATAGTCAGTCGCAACGCCTTCTCCTGAAAAAATATTATTATTCTGAAAATTATATTACTATATTATTATTATTATTATTTTGAAGTTTTCTAGAATGTTTGTGCTACAAGTACGTGGCACAACCAGGGGTGCACACAAAATTCTGTGCGTTAAATTTTTTAACGAAATTTTTTAACGGAGATTATTCATTAAATTTCCGGTAAATCGTTAAATTTCGTTGAAAAATATAATACAATTAGCCGCAAACCCTTATTTCAAGTAAAAAATCAAGAAAAACATTATAGGTTTTAAATTCATGAGATCAACAGCTAAAGTTCAAGGAATGAAGTGTAACACTACAATGCAAAATAAACAATTCAACTTCAACAAACAGAAAAATAAACAAGCCTTCAGCAACAAATTATCTACAGGGAGTGGAATGAGAACGGCTATGGAATTATCATTTAAAATGATCATACACAACGTATCTCAAAATGTGTGATCAGGCAGGTACCCGGAGTTCCCCCTTCCCTAGTTCTTTTGTCTGACTGTCCTACGAGCATATACAATCTCGATGCGAGCACCAGCACATTAAGTGCAGAAAGAATCAATAAAAAATGCAATTAAAAGCGTATCAGTGGAATGTTAGTACGTTGTCGAATGCACGATTTTCGATTGCCTGGTGTACGGGACCAATCCATTTTTTGCAACTGCGGGACTGTGACACGACATCATGTCACACGGTCCCACACTGCCGAAAAGGTGTGACACGTCGTCATCGTGTTAACTTTTAGGAAAAGTAGCTTTCCTAATTTTTGTTATTAGCGTTTTTCTATTTAAAATCGTTTAAAACACGTCCATCGGCCGAAAACATTCCCTCCGCCTTGACTGTTCACGGTGGCGAGCAGATGTATTCCGAGATAAGCAACGCCAGGTGAGGAGAGACATATCTTGCGAGGAGATCAGACCAGCATCTTTGTGTGGATTTGTTGACGTGCTTGGCTGAAAAAAATCTAGCTCCAAAATGATAAGGATAATGGACGGCGTTACTCAATCTTCTTTGAGAAGTACCACGCATTCTACTTCTACAGGATATTGTGGAGGTGATTTGAATGCGTATTCGACCACACAATGACTTGCGGTGGCCAGCCGATGAAGAAGTAGGCGAGTACCTTCCCAGACAAGTATGGTACCAATTCTCCGAACCCGGAGGGATGGAAGGCTTGGTTGGCCTGGGCGAGAAATCCGAACCAGGAACCTGACATCGGGTGCATGCGACAGCCGGCATCTCATCCGACTGCGCTACACGCCCCTCCAAAATGCACTATTTCCAAAAATTTAAATCAAATTCTTGAAAACATTAAAATATTCTTGCTGATTTCAGTCCCTTTTTCAAGAACAGCCCTTATCATGAGGATGATGCCTGCAACAGTAGTGCAAACTGAGGGTATTCGCTGAGAAAAAGCCCGTTAAAGTTCCGTTAAATTTCTAAAAAAAAACTTCCGGTAAATCGTTAAGCCAGATTTTAATGAAAAACACCATTAATTCGTTAGATTCGTCAAATTGTTAACCGTTAAATGTGCACCCCTGGCACCAACCAGTTCTTGAAGGTTCGTGTTATGTCTTGAAAAATTTTCAAAATTTTTGGTGCAAGACTGTTTCACCAACCTAATAATAGGGCTGCGATTGATTCTTTCTTTTTACGCATTGCTGCCCTCGCATTCTGCCTTGTTCATTCTTACGAATGCGATGTTCTTAGGCTTCTTCAGTGCCCCGCTCGCTGATCATTCCTTAACTCATTGACGACCGTGCGGCCCAATTTCGGCCCGCAGTTTTTCTGTCGCGTGGGACCGCGCGGCCCAATTTTAGCCCGCGGTTAAAAAAATGTTCGCTGCGGCCCACTTCCTCGATTTTTCATAGTTTACTAGTATTCATTAGATTCGTTCGATCCTACCAATGCTACCTGCACAGTGGTCCGAGAATAATTTACTTCTAACGAAAGCTTTGATAAAAAAAATCAGCACAACACACTATTCAAACCTCAAATAAATAGATACTACTCACGAACAGCTACGTATATCTTACAAAAATGGCCATGGTTAAGACATCTAGTCAAATTTCTTGCGAAAAACGTGAACCCAATTTAGAAAAAATATTTCAAACACTTGCTACATCGTGTGGTCACCTTATTTGCATGATTCGTGACGAACGTGCGCCCTTTTCTGTGCTGACCTTTTTGTAGCAGCAAATACATCTTCTACGTTTTGCTTCGAACCTGTTCCGGCCTTTTCCAATATGTGGCTCACCCATTGGAGATGGAGCTTCATTTGGAATACCGTGAAGTAGTGAGTGCACGAGATTCGAGCCTCAAGGCGGTCCCACGCGCCAGACACGCGATTTGCCGCGCGGTCGTCAATGGGTTAAGCGTAGTTCACTGCTCTGCCTTATAAGCTGTGGTTGTTAACAGTCTCTGTTAATTGCCTGTTTGTGCCTTCTACGTCTGTAAGGCGATATTCCCATTCTCAACGAGCGGCTTACCTATAAGCCAGTCCAGCACAACGAAGGTTGGAGACAGTTATGTGAGGATGACTTTTTCCCTTTTCTTATCAGAGTTCACTCTTTTAGCACCATTCCAGTCGGAGGGCAGATCTCCGCCTGGAAAGTGAAGAAACTGTATAGTAATATCATACTATTCCTAAAATAACCCGTCCAATCACTACTGTATTTACCTGTTCAAGCCAATTCAAACCACATTCACGAAGGAAGGGAATTTATAAGAGAACCAAGTTAATATCAGTTAAAGAAAAACAATGAAAGAAAAGAAGGAGGAAGAAAAAAAGGAAAACAGGGCCCGATCTGCAAAAAAAATGAGGAGGGCAGAGAAAAATGAGCGCTTTACTAACGCACAAACCGCGCAAGTTAATATGTTGGTTTTTCGATGCGAATTACTGAAGAAGTTAAAGCACAGGGGACGAAAAAAGTACATGGTGCAAAGCAGAGGGATGTTCCACAACTCCAAAGCTCGAAATAACTTCGAAATTTTTTTCGTCCAAACTTTTCTCCGAAATGGTTATTTGGGAGCTATTCACGAATCTGATACCAGTTTTTGGCAATTCGGTCAAGCGCGTTAGAAGTAAGGCTGTCGCGGGTCATGATTACTGATCTCGCCCAAGCTTTGTTTATAGTGGCAACCTACCGTAGTCTTCCGTAATACTAAAAATAAGTATCAGATTCGTGATCAGCATCCTAAATAACGCGCATGGGGGAAATTTGGGCGAAATCGGTGATCATGACCCGACAGCCTTGTTCTCTCTCACCTACAGTAGTCAGCCTAAATTGCAAAAACTGATATCACATTTGTGATCAGCATCCCGAATGACTCGCTTGGACGAAGTTTGGGCAAAAAAAAGTCGAGCTCTTGGGCCAGATTCATCTACCGCTTACCGCCCTCTAACGGTGAAACTACCGCCAAACCCTCTGATGTGACATTTATCAGCATCAGGTTCGTTGGTATTTTCACCTTTAGAGGGCAGTAAGCGGTTGAAGACTCTGGTCCTTAGAGTCGTGAAAGTACGATGGTGCCTATGTATAGGAAATATCCATACCAAGAAAGAAAATGATGTGCAGCTGCATTTCAAAGCTTGCACGCTTTCCGTGGGAGCCTCTCTTTTCCATCTTTACCTTTGTCTACTGACGCACACTAACCTTTCTCTTTCTCTTTCTAAAGCTCTAGATGGCCGTGTCAGTTTATCGCCTACGGTAGCCGCCGAGATTGTGAAGACCACCTGGCCGACGCAACAATGCAGACACGAAAATGCAGCTCTGCTGAAGTTCTATCCAAATTGCTCGTACTCTAAGTTCGTTACTTCTCATACCAGTGAGTATAGGCGTGGATTTATTGGCGAAGCTTGTTTGGAGTGTACCGGCTAGGTCTGGTGCCTTATTTTCCACTTCCAGGTCGAGCGCACCGCCACCTCCGGCGGGTTGGCAAGGTCCGGATCATGGCCTTACTCAATATTCAGGCAGTTTCTCCTCAGATGAACAATGATTTCAACGTTAAGGTGTTGAATTACAAAGTGGTGGACGACGGAAAGTTTGCAGTGAGTTCTTCCACTGGGTTTGGAGCTTTCCGGCTGTTTTTGTCCGCTAAACTGTCACCTAGGGGAGTTTAGATGAAATTTGGGAATCTGATGATCTGTTCATCTACAGAATAAGCACACAGATCAGACGGGTCGTGATAGTTTATGAATCCTAGCTTAGCACTGTCGCGGCGATGATTCACGGAGCGGACGCATTCTTTCTCAATATGGTCTGTGGCTATACTTCCATGAGAGGACGCCGAATGGTGGTCACATCTAGTGGTCCTTTATGATCCATTTCTGAGAGGAGCCTAGGGGCAACAAGATCGCGATATGTTGGGCAATACCATACCTGTGGTTGAGTTTAAGGGGGTCGAACTCTTTGTGGAACTGGCCACTGAAGGGAGGGATTTCGTGATCCGTCATTGGACGGAAGGCTTCTGGAGTTTCCATGGATGGTCTCGGTCGTCATGATAAACTCAGACAGCCATTCACCTTGCTCGTTCCACTCCAAACGGTGGGTTCCGATGTGAAGTTCTTCCGGTGACCTTCCTGGCCCAATCTTAGCGCTGAAATCGCCGACGATTACCTTGTAGAAGATGTGATCTTCCTTATAGAACTTCTCCAGCTCCACGTAGAAGGCTTCGACCTCTTCGTCGTCGTAGTCGGATGTTGGGGCATACGCGACGAATACAGTCAAAGCTGGCACGGAGCCACATCGCTTCAGTCGCACACGTCCGATTCGGGTTGTCAGAGACTCGTACGAATCGATGTTCATGGCCAAGTGCGTGTTGACGAGGACACCAACGCCGCCTACTCCCCTGCTGTCGCATGTTCCGAGGAACAGTTCTTCCCCGTAGTCGTAGGCGACGTGTAGGGGTGGTGTCTTCTCGTCTCGGTCAGTCCGATGACGTCGTACTTGATCTTCCTGGCTGGCATCATCAGGTCCTCGACGGATGCTTCCGATGCGAGCGTGCGGGCGTTGTAAGTACAGATCATCATCCTAGTCCTTCTCAATTGGCGCAGCCTGGTTAGGTCCTGAGGTTTTAGCAGCCTCTCCATACTTGCTCTTCCCATCGCTGCAGAAATGGGGGCTCTTCTTCCTCTAGCGGGTGCTGTTTGTGACAGAAGAGATCAAAAATGGTAGCTTAGTAGACTCTGTCGTGTACGATGTGTACTTGCGTATACCGATAGGGACAGCAGACGCAGAGGCATGAAATTATCTATTCAGAAGAACCAGGAGAATCTGAAATCCGCTTTCGTCTTTGGAATCATTGCTCACTATTGCCTACAAGATAAATGAAATGGACTGGTCTAGGTGATATCACCAAATAAGTAGCGCTTGTTTCCCTTCCAGGCATTGCAGAATACCTGTCTACTTTATGAAAACTGACTCATTTAACATAAAGTGGGTTGTGCAGCAGTCCTACTATGTGTCATACTTTCTGTACATCAGTTTGAATATGGAATTGCTCAGAGAAGAGTATGGGTGCAAAAGGGCATGTTAGGGTATTAGTGAGCGGAGCTTTTTCAGTTGTATACGATCCAGCTGACAGTGGATAGTTACACGTGGACAGTTGAACGTCGATATAGCGAATTTGATGCGTTCGATATGCGCAGATTCTCCGATAGGAAGAAGTCGTTCTTGCCTCCCAAGAAACTAATTCGAAACCTAGTGAGTTGAGCGTGTTCCTTTTTTCTTTGGTATTTCGAATTTTTTTCCATTTCCTTTTTCGGTGAGAAAATGACTTCTTCTTGAAACGCTTTTCAATGCTACCGGTTTCTATTCTTACCTGTTTTTTACGTCGATTTTTATCGTTGACGTATAATGTTAGTGGCTTCGACATGCGATATTGAAAATTTGCTCTAGCCGTGCTTTACTTCTGCAGAACTTAACTGGTATGCGTTAGGACCTCAACCGGAGTTTGTTTGGTGTAATATCCGGTTCCGAATAAAGGTATTTTGGCCATCTCACAACAACAACAAAAACTACGTTAAATCGTAGACGTTATAAGTGTGGTGGACTGTTGTTACAACGTAGTTCTTCTATATCGGTTTTATGCCGTTGAAAGACACTGATAAGCAGGGTTTTCGTGCTTTCAGCATCTTGGAACCAGGCGGTAATGTCCCTTTAAAAGCGATTCAACCAATCAATGGAAAATTAAAGTTGAAGAACCGTGTGCTGTCATTGTTGGATATCGTTTTAGTACCGCTGCTTGTGTCTAGCCTTCGGGAATGCTCTGGGCCTTGCTAGGTTGAGAGGCTTTCCAGGCGAGGTTCACCGGAATTAGTGCCGGCAAAGACGATTAACAGCATATTGCACATGTGCAACACTGATGAAACGAATAAAATCGCGAACTTTATGGCTCTCGATCGAGGAGCTCACACTTCGTAGGGGATTCCGGATATATATTATCGTTAGTAATGGCGTCACCTTACTCTGACTGAAGTTGATTGACTGTTCTGCAGTTTCTTGTCCGAAAGAAGCCACTTTTTGCGTGTGCGCTTCGATTTTCTAGCAGTGCCTTCCTCCCACTTCGATAGATCCGAGACACCTACTAAGTTCGCCACTGACGCACGCTTCGGCTATTTGCTCTCCACGGGTTGTCAGCTCATGCAGTGAGGTAGTTCATTGCGATTAATCATGCTTTCTTCAAGGTCTTGTGTGTTATACTGTCTTCAGAACAGGGCTGCGTGTCTGAACATGCGAATGCTCATCGCGTGCGTGGCAAGTCGCCTGCGATGCAATGTGCCTATGTCTACTGTGATTTAAAGTTTGAGCTCTAAGATTCTTCGAGGTGACTCTGTACTTTGCAGAAATATCTGCTAATTCAAGAAGGGAAGCTTGTTCTCATAACGGAAACCTACATTTCGAAAAACTGAGACAGTTTTCTACATCTTCGATTAGATCACCCAAAGTTTTCTGTGTCCTCGATTGTCTTGACAAGATAACATGAGTGATGGAAGGCCACGGATGTTACGTGCGCTCAAAGTGCGCCGGTGGTTAAGGCGTAGCATCGCTTCTGAAAGCATAAGTTGTAGGTTCGAGTACCGCCTGGCGCAAGAGTGTTGTTCGCAATAAAACATCCTGTAACAACACCCAAACAACGACCTTCTGCGGTTTATCGAAACAGGGATCCAAGTTAGCTGCGCAAAAACAGAATAAGAGGCTTACATAGATAGAAGAGCAATAAATGCCGTGAACATGGCAGCACACACTGTGCAGGCGTCGCGTTTGCTACCACGGCCACTGCTCGTTTTCGTATGTCCAGCTCGGCCCTCTCAGAACAGCGACACAGGTGAACCTAGTAGCGTTGCGTTGGCATGAAAGAAAGGTTAAGCCGCAGAGCTGCGGATTGTTGGGAGTAGCGATGCCATGTTTTGATTCTTCGCAGTTACGTCTCAAGTAGTGAGATCCGCGTGCAATTCTATTATAGTATGGGCGGGGAGATGTAGGTTTTTTCTACAGCATTCCCTCCTCTGAGCCTCTTAGATGCGCTTCTCGGCGGCTAACTTTGTGAAGGCCTTCTGGCAGTTTCAAGGGATGGGGTATAATGGTGAGCAGTTGCTCTAATTAGGATTGGTTCGCCCAAATTAGAATCACAACCATGCATTAATAATCAATAAGCGGTATATAACGCTATAACGCTGGAGAGATCCGACTGAGGTTAAGTGGATGAGAATGGTGATCACAGAGGAGTTTTTTAAAAGTAGAATGCATGATAGCTGCCATATTCACGGAACCTTCTGTACGTTGTTGTTACTACGTATTATAGTTGTGCTCTTCCAAAAATTTCGAATAACCGAATATATTCGAATAGCGACGATTTTCAAGCATTCGAATTCGAATAACATTCGAAAATCGCGCTTTTTCGAGCACTCGAATACGAATATTCGAATTCGAATGCTCGAATATTCATTCGGGCACAACTATACTACGTATCTGAATCATTCGAATAATTCATAGTATGGTAAGACATATCGTGTATAATGTAAAGGTATGTTTATATTATATTTATACGTGCCGTATTATATTTTTCAGTCCATGGCATCTTATTTATGTTTCATTTTCAAGATGAGGTTAAGGTTAGTGTTTAATTGTTGAATAAATTAGGTCCCTTTAAAGAGGGAAACCGCTACTTTCTTAATAAAGATACTTTGTCGCGATAGAAACTTACGTCGGGAGGGGATCGAAGCCTCATGACTTGCTTTCTTGGCTAGCGTGTTCGATGATACACGTCTTGCGCTGTTTTGCTGATCTCATCTCCACAACATCTTGACGCTGACCTTTAACGCTTTACACTGTCATGCTTATCTTTTAGTGGGAATGGTTCATGTGAATAGTTTATGTCTCCGAAATTATTGAGGATCGATGGGGGTTTTCTTTCTCTATGTTATGATGTCGAATAGTTGGGCCTGAATGACCTGATCTGCTCCTCACCACTTCCCACTTCCTTGTCCTTTACAGCGTTTTTTCCACTGTTACGAGGCCGTTGTCATGTCTTCTGTGTCTGTTCGCACAATTTCTTCCAGCACGGATATGAAATTTTCAAGTTTATGATTTATACGGTGTTACAAGCCTGTCCGCTGTGTAACTCTAACCCTGAATGTTCGGTTCTGTTACAGAGGAAACCTCGATTTCAAGTGTCTTTCAAACACCAAGTTTCAAATACTTCTTTGTTTATGTAGAGAGAAGCTGCTGTTTTCTCTATCAGTCCGCGTATCTATAGGTTACTGCTAAGATGGCAAGATTGTCATGAATTATGCCAGCACCTGCTTATACATATATATAGGGCGTGATTCACAGGAAAATTCATCCGTTATTGTGTGTCATTTAGGATGCCGAATTTCTGGAGGAGCGCCGCGTGGAGCTCGAAAAGTATTGCCGAGCCTTACTTGAATTAGAAATATGGTATCAAAAACAGAAAAGAGTGAATTCGCTGCCGCTGCTGACTGCCAAGTTCTTCGATTTTCATCAATACGTGAGTTAAGCATTTTGGAGTGTCGCTATTCTTCGGTATGTTATCAGACTGGCCGTTTGGTGCCGTGAACGCGCTTACTGAATCACTATTTAAGTTGTCATTCCTTATTGTCATTCGCTTTGTCGCGAGTATCTTTCTGAACTTCCAGTCGCTACTTGATTTCAGCTAATCCTTGAACTCCGTTTATTCTATCCAATGTCGTGAACGCCGAAGATTTCTATGACTGTTTTCGTTAGTGTTCTCGTTAGTAACGGAAAGTTGGAACACTAAGCGCAAGTGGGAAGTGGCTTGAACGTATCGGAATTGTGCAAGATGATCACAAGAGACCTACTTGCAGATCTGTCCAGAAAGAAAAGCAATGCAGGGCTGTCCCATTTCTGTAAATGTTTTCGCCCGAAATGAGCCCGATATTTGGTTTCACTTGAGTGTTTAATAGTCAACAGGATGTCGCGCCATCCGAAGTCTCACTTTTCCTCCATTCATATTTCCACGTAAAAGAGTTTTTGGTTTGAAGGGCACAATTTCAGTTGTGTTTGTGTGCCGCATTGTCAGTGAGGGCTCGGTGATGTTGATACCTCTTTGGCATCTCATGTCAGCCCATAACCCTACTTAACTCGAGTTCTACTCCTCTTTATTCCTTTATGAATTCTTTTTGACAATTTAATTCCGTTTTAAGTGTGCACCTCCTCTTCGTTGAGGAGCCATCGTCTTGGAGTTGCCAGAACAGTGTGATCAAACGAACCTTATATGTTTTTATTTTACGTTTCCTTTCTTTATTGAGTAGACCCAGGTCGTGGGCCGACGGTGAGTATGGCAAGGTCTTCTGTTTGAATTCGCGTAGGGTTAGCGGCATTTTTCATCGAGATCAGCGCTCGTACTGGTGCCTTGAATTAGGCTTATTACTACACCTCTATCAATTCATTTTCTTTAAGCATCAACGGGCTGTTACCGAGGTTGTAAGCTGTCATAAAGATGTTTTGTTGCGAAACTCAAAACTCTTGCGCCAGGCATGACTCGAATCCGTACTCCCTGCGGACTGGCGAATGAATACTCATGATTACAGCACCGCACTGTTCTATCGAGCACAACATACATACAAAACATCGTTATGCGACCTTACACCTCTTTCATCGCATGGTACCGCTACTGTACTGTGGTTTTTTAGACATATTGTTGAGGCAAAGGCGCGTGGTAGCACATTCTGAGGAGGTGCCGGCCACATGCACCCGTTTTCAGATTCCTGGCTCAGATTTCTCACCTAGGCCAATAAATCCTACATCCGGCCGCGGTCGATGGATTGATTACGGACTTGTCTGGGAAGGACAAAACACCGTACTATCCATCGACTGGCCAGCGCAAATCGTTGTATAGCCCAAATACGCATTCGGCTGGCTTCTGACATCCTGTAGAAGCAGAATGCGTGGCGCACCCTAAAAGGGATTGATCACGTCCGCTCTTTATCCTAATATTATTCGTAAAACTTTGAGTCGAAACTGGTGCTTCTAGTTAAATTGCTTAGTGGATTAATTCACAGTCAAGCAGTTTCCTTATTTGAGCATTCTCAGCGCTTTATCGACAGTGCACAGTACTGGACTGCGCGACGATCCCCCAGTCGTCCATATGTACCGCTGTCAATCACAGTGCTAGAACTTGATGCTATTATACGAATGAGCAATCCGAGACACACTTCGCATTTGTATGCAATGAGTGGGATTGATCAAAACCAGCACAATCAACGTTTCCATATTACTCACAGAATCGCGAGATATTCTGAGCTAACAAACTTATTCACTCATGAGGGCTATCAAAATCAGTAGTTTTCAAGCTTTAATGTGAAACATCAGTAGTGACTCACAAGTGATCTAATCTAACGGGCAACTTTACGAGAGAAGAACACCAAGTTGCAGTGGTCTTTTAAGATGAAATGGGATCGTAGGATGCAGCTTCGGACGCTGATTCCAAATATATGTTCCATATCTGCAGCGGACATCTTTGAACGGAGTTGTGGGCCTTATCTGCCTTTGCCTTGTGTGCGCTCAGAGCTCGTCGATCACAGACACCGAGCTCATGCAGGCTGTAAACAAACACCGCTGGCAGTTGTGGTGGAGTGGGAAGAAGAACTGAATGCTGGGAAGCAGGACTTATGTTTGACTCGCCGGTGACGTTGAAGTTATGTGCTTCCTGAAGAAAATCGCAACGAAAAACTGTTAGGGGATACGGATTCGTCGCCGCCATTGTACCGTCACGACTCCAGAAGTATGAAACTTCATCCTAAACTTCGTCCAACAATGGTTCCTTGCGATGCTCACAAGACCATATTTGTTGTTTTCTAAGTTTGATCGATTACGATAGGCTACAGTAGGTGCTTGTGAGTAAGTAATGCTGGATCATGATCAACGATTTCCCTCGAACATCACCTTGAGGGGGGAGGGAGAAATATTTGGGATGCTGATTAAACCTCCAACAGTCGTTTATCACTGTTAATTCGCCCACTGAATGGGTAGGCTCAATAACATCATAGCATACGGGGGTCTCCTGCCTGCCAAAGCAATCGTAATACCAGAAACGAACTCCTTATTCGTGATCAGGGGTCGGATTCATCAACAACTTACATAACTTTAATAGGGAATTCACAGCGGAAAACTCATCGTCAGATAACGCGGCTTATCGCCCACCATATCGCTTGATAACCCGCGCTATCAGGGATTTCGGCTGTAATTTTCTCTGTTAAATTGCTGTAAGTCGTTGATGAATCCGGCTCCAGGATTCTGAGTAGCCCCTCTAGGCAGTTTTGGCGAAATGGTGTTTCTGGTCCCATTACTCTTAAGCAACATATCTATCGTAACATCGTAATCAGCCGAAATCTTAAAAAAAAACAGACAGCATATTCGTAATCGAAACACGTGCGTCTTTAAAAACCAAAGTGCTACAACGTTGCGTCTTCAGGAGTCGAGCGACAAACTCCCTGATTTCTACCATACCACTTCTCCATCTACATTGCCACCGCTGCTCGACGTCCAGTTTTTGCAGCATACCTGAGCTCGGCGTCAGTGGTTGGCCGGCTATTAACGCTGGCTAGCTGAGAGAGAATGCCCTGTAACTCCGTTCTCGATATTCGCTGCAGATATAGAACACATATGGGAAATGTGGAATCATCTCATGAAATCGGCCTCATCTAGGAGTATCTCTGCGATCTGGTTTCCTTCCTTTGTTAAATAATCAAAACACCTGCTTGAGATAGAGACGAGAATAAGAACGGCGTTTGTCAATCCCTGTTTGAGATACACCACGCGATTTACTGCCACGGTGTATCGCGGAGACATTTTGAATGCATATTTGGTGAATATAATGACTTGAACTGACCTGCTGAATAACAAACCAGCGATATATTAGGTTGTCCCATAAGTCCCCGCCGTTTTTTTTTTCAACGGTTCACTACAGATTTCGCCGGCGGTCTCTTGCACAACGCTATACAGTTTTCGAAAGAGAATGATTTGCCCTATCAGAACGTGTATTCCATTTCTTTTTTCACCCTGAATTTTGTCAATTTTTAGGTCATTGAAGTGAGAAGTGAAAAAGTGGTCATCTGCGCAGTGGCTCTCTCCGCTTAGGTTTGGGATTTTCGCGCAGTTTTTCATAGCATTCGGAAGGCAATGTTCTGTACTACAAGAATACGCGTTGTTCCTATTTGTTCATTTGTCCTTTGCTGATTTTTAGGGCATCAAATTGGGGCGTCCGATGGAGAAGATGTATTTCTACCGACAGCTCCTGCTCTGTGGTAGGACTATTTTGCTAGGTGTTATATGTCGGTTGAAAGAGAATATTTTGCTCTATAAGAATTTGTGTCGCGTTTATTGGCTCATGCTGATTTCTGTCTGTCAGGAGCTGTCGGTAAAATTCGGAGGGAAAACTCGGACGTCCCAATTTGATGACCTAAAAATCAGTAAAGGACAAGTGAGCAAACAGCGCCAACACGTACTCTTGTAGAGGAGAACATTGTCTTCCACGTGCTATGAAAAGCTTCGCAAAAAATTCCAATCCTGACAGGAGAGAAGCGACTGCGCAGATGCGCACTTTTCCATTCTTTCACTTTAACGACCTAAAAATTCACAAAATTCGTGATGAAAAAAGAAATGCAATACATGTTCTGATAGAGCAGATCATTCTCTTTTGAAAGCTTTATAGCGCTATGCAAGAGACCGCCGGCGAAATCCGCAATGAACCGTTGAAAAAAAACGGCGGGAACTTATTGAACAACCTAATATCATTCCATACACGTCTGATGCATTCGCCGACTTCTTGGCTTTCACGGCTGTTGGTCTGAACTGGACCCTATCGAAAATCTCTATTCAGAATGCACACGACAGCCGGGGTACCCTCCGACTGTGTTACCACACGCCGCTTGAAAAAAAGGTTTAGGAAAGCAATCACAGAAAGTTTGGCAAAGTTCTGTAGCAGATGGCCATGTAAAGGCCACAGCAATAATAATCAGGGAAACATAGCGATAATGCGGACGGATGTGTGGTACGATATAAAGGAGTAAATGGAAAGGAAAAGTGCTGCGTTAATGTACTCCTTCTGGGATGCTTTATCCATTCAACCTCTAGGGCTGGAGGCAAACTGAATACGTACAGTGGCGTCCAAAAGTTTGTGAACGCTTGCATTTTTCGACATAACTTGCTTCAAAAAGGTCCAAACAGAGTGAAATTTGGATATGTGGTAGCAAATTAAATCGCAATGACGATCCCTTGATCAACGTTCGTTATTATCGATTTTTTGCAAGTGCAAAGTCAGACCTGCGCGCAACGGTCAAAGGTGAGCTGCTAAAGCATTGAGCGTAGTTATCAATACATTTTCTTATGAAGCCAATCTAGTAGCGTTTTGATATACTGTGGTCTTTAGCAAACTCCTCGTTATGCCGAAAGGAAAGAATATCCCTGCTGAAGAACGAGAGGCAATTTTTCGACTCGTCCAGAAAAAAGTCTCTTATCGACAGGTAGGACTGCTTTTCGGATGCGGGGTTTCGACAGTTGCTGCCATAGTCAGAAGAATGAAACATTCCGGAACAGCAGAAGATGCTCCGAAGTCAGGCAGACCACGTATTACGACCTCTAGAGATGATTCTTTCATCCAGAGGATGTCGAGGCGTAACCCGTCGCTGACTGCCATCTATATAAAAAAGTCCGTAGCCACTCACCATAGCCTAGATGTGAGCGTGAGCATGGTAAAACGTCAACTGAGATGTGCTGGACTCTATGGACGACGCCCCGTTAAGAAAGCCTTCATCAGCGAGAAGAATAGGAAAGCTAGACTCCAGTTTGCTAAGGAGCATCTGAGCTGGACGAAGACGATTGGAAAAAAGTGCTTTTCAGTGACGAGAGCAAGTTTAACCTATTTGGATCCGATGGACCACACTACGTTAGACGTCCAAAAAGCGCGAGGTACGACAGAATGTATCAACTACCAACTACTAAACATGGCGGAGGAAACGTTATGGTTTGGGGATGCTTGAGTGCACACGGAACAGGCCCTATTTACCACATCCAAGGAGTTATGGACTCCAAACGCTACCAGGAGATTTTGAACAATGTTATGCTTCCATACGCTAAAAATACCTTCCAAACGCCGTGGATTTTCCAACAGGACAACGACCCGAAACATGTTTCGAAGACGGTGAAGGAGTGGTTCAGTGCAAATGGAATTCACCTGATGTCGTGGCCTTCTCAGTCACCGGACCTGAACCCAATCGAACACCTTTGGGAACACCTTGCTAGAAGTTTAGCAGGTCTCACAGCAAGAAACAAGGCCGAAAAGTTTGAACAATTAAGGCAGAAATGGGAAGATATCGGACCCGACGTGATCAACAAGCTTCTAGAGTCCATGCCAAGGAGATGTGAAGCTGTAATTAAAGCAAAAGGTTTTGCAACTCGCCACTAGTACAGCTACATTGTTTCTGTGTACAACTTGCCTGCATTTGGTAATAAAGAATGTTGCCGAAGTGTTGTAACCTATGTGGTAGATTTCACGGTTTTTCCGTTTTTATACTTGAAATATGGAGAGGACTAATATAGAACAGCAGTGATGATGCGATATAAGAATGTTTGTTATTTGTCACAACATATCCAAATTTCACATTTCTAAAGCTTTGGTTGGCCTGTGCGAGAAATCCGAACCAGGAACAAAATAGGGGTCACACGACAGATGGCACCTTCTCCGACTGCGCTACCACACGCCCATTCACTCCATTTATTTATTTATTTATTTATGAATACACCCATAAGGATGTGCCGAAAACATCATCCTTGTAAGCAAACAGAAATTTCCAAGACAACAATGAAAAAACTCAAAAGAAAAGAGGAAAAAACTTAGGTGTCCTCTAAAAATAGAGCAAGAGCGTCGAGAGTAAAAATCACCATCAATGAGCGTGAACTCAAAGAGAGGGAGTTTAGGTGGGGCAACATACAGGCAACATGTTCACTATATATCATTGAAATAATGTACACAATTTCGCCTAGACTACGTTGACCGTTTTGAGCATGGAGGTGCGGGCTCAATGGTGGCCCACATTATCACTCTACTTCTGCTCTGGAAGTCCAAATTTTTAGCGTGCTCATTCCAATGTTCAGTTTCCAAACTCAGCGAGCTGGCTTCCAAGCTCCTTTCTGAACCACGTGCGGTTGAACAATCCCGTTCCCTATGAGAGGCGTTTGAGGAGTGCGCGCTGCCTCCGCCACGGAAAGCATTAAAAATCACCATAGAATATGCTAGCTGTTGTCCATGTCGTCACTTTTCAGAAGCGCAGAGCAGTTCCGAAATGAGAGCTGCTGTATAGAATCAGACAGTAGGTCTGGGGACAAAGAAGAGAGCCGCTTTCATGTTTGTTTTGATTTTTTCGCCAGGGTTTCATTCAGTACTCCCCTAGAGATGGGCGCCTATTTTTGCATGCGACGTCCGCCGAAATGATGTTTACTTATGGAGAGATTAACGATGTTTTTGGCTTTGCCGCAACGGAGACTCCCTTGTCATATCATTGACTTTTATTCGCTATGGTAAACAGCCTTGCAGTTTGCGTAATGGAGTTCGGAAGCGGAAATCGTTTTTGATTACGTTGAGAGGGCGGCTAAGGGATAGGGGTGGGCTTTAATCGATTCTTTTCTGGATTCGCAACGCATTGTACTACGCGTTGTCTTCGATACAGGTCGGGGTTTTACTACGGGTGGAGCCTATGGAGCCTAATAAGGAAAGGTTCTCAATTCAAGGTGAGCTTTTGCGATGCTATTGTGACAAGATGTAGGGCCGTGTGAGCGGGGTCCAGCACCACAGTTAGTTTTTGAAGAACGCTTTTTTAAAGACCTGAGAAAGAGGTGTGAAGGCGTGTGCGCAACACTCATCACCCTCCACGACACCCCACGAGATGTGCCTCGGTGGCGCAGTTGGTAGAAGTGTCGCCTCGTAAGAGCACACCGGCGGGCATCTCAGTTCGAGTCTGCGCACTGCCAGTATTTTTACGCACACTAGCTTGTTGTTATTACGCTTTCTCATGATCACAGTAGCAAATTATTGGTTAGCAATACTTACAACCAATCAAGGCTATCTATTTGCACTTTCATATGTGCCAGTTTTTCAACTATTCATATCTGTACCACAACCAAATCATACCATATCACCAATGATACCATAACTGCGCACAAATACGCATACCTCACGGTTGAGTATAATGGACCCGGGCCATATCTTTACATAAGTACACTAGAAATGTCATTCTCACCTGAACATGCTGTCGGCCGACTACTTTCCAGCTTCGCACCGGCTTCCAAAGGTAGTATAATGAAAATGGGACCTTGGGGACGATTGTTGCCTTCTGGCTTTTGTAAGGTGCTGCTGGTGTGACATACACTTGTGTTTGCTTGTTTCTGTTTTGTCCCATAATCGTCAACTGAAAAGGAAGACCAGTAAGACATTTTATTTCCAGAGAAATGATATGATGCAGATAGGCGATGTTGAAAACCTAGCACATATGAAGGCGCAAATAGACAGCATTGGTTTGTTATAAGCATTGATAGTCTAAGATTGCCTCCTATGATCATGAGAAAGCTCAATAACAACAAACTAAAATATTGGCAGTACGCGGACTCGATCTCAAAAGGCCGCCGGTGTGCCCTATGAGGCGTCACTCCTATCGACTGCGCCACCGGGACAAATCTCGTAGGATGTGCTGATGAGTGTTGCGCAGACGTTTTCACACCTCTTATTCAGGTTTTCAAAAAAATGTTCAGCAAAAACTAACTGTGCTTCCGTACTCCGCTCACTCGGCTTTACATCCTGTCAAAATAGCATCGCAAAAGCTCACGTTGAGTTGGGAACCTCTCCTTGTAAGTACCAGTCTGTTGAGTCGTATGCTAAATTGACGCTAATCATAAGGGACAATTGTCGGCCAATCACTGCCAGGGATGTGCCACGCATTCTGTGATATCCTGCAGGCGTTTTGGACGTATATTTGGCCTTTGCAATGACTTCTGTGGCCAACTGATGAACAAAGTGTTATTCTTTAAAGATAAGTTTTGTGTGGGCGCGTGTAGCGTAGTTGGATGAGGTGCCGGTTGTCGCGTTCTCCCGATACCATGTTTCTGGTTCGGATTTCCCGCCCAGACCAACCAAGCCTTCCATCCCTCCGGGGTAGCAGAATTGCTACCAGTCTTGTCTGGGAAAGATAAAGCGCTGCCTTGTTCATCAGCTGGCCACCGCAAGTCATTGTATGGTCAAATACGAATTCACATCGCTCCCATGACACTCCGTAGAAGTAGAACGCGTGGCGCGTCCCAAAAGGGATTGAGTAACCCTGTCCTTTAACCTTGATCCTTAAGTCTTTGGGACGTCAGTACGCGGTAGAGCATTCTAGGGAGCGCCGGGAGTCCCGTGCACAATGAGTCGAGGTTCTCGTTTGGGCCCATTCAGGCCAACCAAGCCTTTAATCCCTCCAATGTCAGTGAAGGGTACCAGACTTATCGGGAAAGATTGACCACCGAATTTTTCATCAGCTGGGCACTGCAGGTTACCATGTGGGCTAAAGGCATTCAAATTGCGTCCACTGTGTCGCAGATTCCCTTATTCTACGATACCCTGTAGAATGCGTATCTCCTCCCAAATAGCGTGAGATTAACGTCGTCCTTCATACTTTATGTAGTGATTAATTACCAGCAAGAGGTCTAGACCAAAATTACCGAAAATATACCCCAAAAGAGGTCCTCCTCGCTGTCCACATGTTTTGACAAAAAGGGTTCGACGGAATGGTTGAGATTGAGGGGTTGGACCACTTCCACTCCAGCGTATTCTGCGTTGTAAATATTTGTTGCATGCTCAGGAGATGGAGGTGCAGTTCTCGTGACTCGATATACCAAAACATCATTGTGAAGCTAGTCAAGTTTTATTTTTTTTCACAAAAAATAATTGGAAATCTTCGTTACAAACGACTCAGGCTGGAGCCACATTTTTCTTTTGAATTGGCAACTTTATCAAAAGTAGCTTGCACTTATTCTTCATTATTCATTCGAAATCATTTTGAGTAGGAACGGTTTAAACTGCTATGCTAACTGTAAAGTTTCGAGCTAGAACTTGCCCAGCAATTAACCTGCTTTTACGCAGTAACGTCAGCAACAAACAGAAAGCTTTCCTTCACATTCATAAAGAAACCGTGGCGTTTCTATTTTGGAGTTGGCTGTAATGACTTAAATCGAGTTTGAGTACGTTTTTGAACGCATGAGTAAATGTTCCCGTTAGCTCGTAATATCGTTTCCGTTAGTTCACTGAAATCTGAAAGGGCAGCGATGTTTTTCCGTTACTAGAGGTTTCCATGGAGGCGCGATCTTGTGCAGAGAAAACTGAACTCTTTAGTCTTTGCGGTACTTTTTGTTGTGAGGCGTTACATAGACATACCAGAGCGCATGGTACCGCAGTCGGAGGAGGCGAAATCTGTCGCGTGTATCCGTTTGCAAGTTTTTGGTCCGTATTTCACGTCCAGGCTAACCAGGATTTTCATCCCTCTGGGGTCTTTGAAGAGTGAAAAGTCTGGGTACCAGACTCCTCTGGGAAGGAACAACAGCAAGAACAGGGACATGAAACACTGACTCTTCCATGGCCATAGCAAGTCATTGTATGGCCAAATAGTCATCAAAATTGTCTCCGCGATATCTCGTATAAATAGAATGCGTGGCACATTCTAAGGGGGATTGATTAACGCTGCTCTTTAACCTTCGTCTTTTACCAGGGCTCATCGTAGCGCATTCTGAGAAGGCACAGGTTTTTGGGTGCAGACCGAAGGTTCATAGCTCGGGTGCCCAGAGTTTCATACATTTGCAGTCGGTGGAAGTGTTACAGACTTGGATAAGGATAAAACACTGACTTGCCCATCGGCTGCCAACGCAAGTCATTTTGCATGTTAGATTAAGGGTAAAAAGGATTCATTCATTCGGTTTTCGGATGCTCCACGTAGTACAGGTCTGCGGAGTATCTATGAGACAGTCTGAATGTGTATTTGCCCTAGGCAATAACTTGTGGTGGCAATCCGATGGAGAAGTCAGTGTTTTATCCTTCCCAAGCAAGTCTAGTACCAATTAACCGACCCCGGAAGGATGGAAAGCTTGGCGGCCTGGGCGGAAACCGTCGAACCATGAATCGATTCGGGGTGCATACGGAAGTCGGCGCTTTTTCTGACTGCGCTAAGCGTGCTTATAGGCTGGATACGCATTCATTTTGTCTGCAAGATATCTGTAGATGTAGAATGCGTGGCGCACCCTAATAGGGATTGATTAAGGTCACCCTTTACACTTTTTCCTTTACCTAGCCTTAGAGATGGTGCGCTACTAGGCCAGCATTCTACCCGTTTGAAATTTTGGTTAGATCTACTTATTTATCCTTTGATCGATCTCCCATTTCTGTGCTATTGGTATCGGCACCTATCTGCTGATATTCGCATCGAGATTGCACATGGTTGTGGAACACTCACATAAGCACGGGCTTTGTGCTCGGATCTGTCCTAGCCGGGGGAGGGCGTCGCTAGAAAAGCGAAAGAAATGTGAGCAATATGGAATCTCCTGACTAAATTATTGCAGAGAAGGCTTCTCTCTCAGCATGTTGTGCACAACGGTAGAGAGCCATTTCTCAATATGATTGTGCTGTGCTATAAGAGGTGAAATAATAAGCGAGAACCGCTCTGGAAAACTGGTGGATTTGCGGACTCTGTGAACATTTTCCAAACACTAATTTGTAGCTGAAAATGGTTGTGATCACTGCTCGGCCGGTATCATCGACTAGAACGCTTCTGGAGCCCTATGAAACAATCGCCGAGGTGCAGAACATCCTCGAGCCGTTGATGAACCACCTACCACAGTAATGCAAAAGTAGTACTGCTATGACTTGGGCTAGCAGACGAAACCCTCAGCTGTACGATAGTGATCTGTTGGACTTGGGAAACCGTGTGCACGAGCTAGCTAGGTCAGGGATTCCGTTCCGCGCGTGTTATACTCTTCAATCCTCTACACATCGACGTATCATTTCCTCAGGTGTCTTCTGGAAGTCTTAGCTAATCAATATGTTAGGATTGTTAGAGCGCACTTCGTCTTCTGGCGCTCGTGTACGACGATGGACCATAACTTTGGCAAACTCGCACCGTTGATGGTATAGTGCGACGCGTGATCAATGTGATTGCGTTCGAGGCATAATATTGTAACGTTTATTGGCGGAGTTTCGCGCCACGTTTACAATACATTTTTTGAATTTTACTCACCTTTAACGCAACCAAAGATTAACAAATGTAATATACAAGTGCTTCGACACGCCTACGGCGTGTCACGCACGGTGCGCTTCGCGCGACTTTGTAACATCACTGACCGACGGCAATTTGAACTCGTTTTTGTAAAACTTAAAATTCGCTAACATCTAGGATCTGCTCCGTACTTTGTTGGCATCAAGCCGTTCATCACTTTGGTACCTTCATCATAGACGTTCTCTCCGGACCGTCCAGTAACACCATGGGTTTGTGCTGCGCAGTACTTCTGCCCTCAGGTTGCTCCACCGAAACCGTTCTCATACCCAACAGCTTGTGCGCGGTCCTCCCATGCTCACGGCAGACGTCGGTGACACAGAAACGCGCGCAATCGCCGCTGTGTCGAGCAGGAGGAGGCTGCATTTCCTGGCTGCAGCAGCATCCCATGTTGAATTCTGAATGCGGTCGCTCGTTGTACAACGACGGTCTCACCCCTTCCGACTCCAGACGCTTGTTGCGCGACGTAGGGGACCCAGCTTTTGGATCCAGACGCTCAGAAACGCGCGCAGATGCCGCTGTGTCAATTAGGAGGAGGCTGCTCTGCCTCGGATGCAGTAGCACCCATGTTGAAAGGCACATTTTGTTCGCGCGAGGCACCATGAGGCGTATCTCACGCAGGTTTCTAACCTGCGTGATATACGGCTCATCATCTACAGCACGGGCAGCTAACTCAGTTACATAGTGGTAGATGAACTATCAGTATGTGTCGCGAAGACGGGCAGCATTGGGAGATGGGAACGCCTCATCCAATCAGACCGCATTGAATGGCGTGCCGTTCAGAGAGGGCGTGTACAGTCGGTACTCTGATCTGCTGGCATGTGTTCGGTGTGTGCTCTGCTTGGTTATTATTGGCTGGTGTGCTCCCACCTACCAATGTTGCTCACCTTCGTGACATGTACCGAACTATCATTATCGACTACATATTGTCATTTGTTAGGTGAATTTTGGATACCGCTTCTGCAGAAATCCTGGGTTTCGAGAGAAAAAGTCGATGATGCACTTTTTGAGTTGCTCCACGTCGTCAAGCTTCCCGCCCTCGTAAATGGTTGGATAACGATCGAAACAGATGGTAGTGTGCTGGCGTTTATGTTATTTGGTGAATGCGATTGGATGACCAGTACATGTCATTCCAAGCGCCGGTTTTTCTGGGTCTCCCTCGCAAAGTGTGGACGAGTGTTGTGGATTGTGGAGAAAAAGGACCCTGTTGCATTTTCCACTTATAACCGAGCGGCGCGATTCAGTCGCTTCCAGTAGACTTCCGCGGTATGATTAGAGCTTGTTGAAAGCAACACCCTGTGAATGATTCCTTTGTGGTTCTAGCAAGCACTAAGCGTTGTCTCCTGAGTATGTGTTCCGGCATTACCGTTGGTGTCCCAGGTTCTTCATGCGCGAGCCACTGACGCCTCCATGCGTGATTCTCGTAGGGATTCTCTCCAGCCAGGTGCAGAAGGCGCTCGTCATTCAATGTAACCAGCCGACCAGATTGTCACTCAAGGTCCCCCGTTTCTGAACTTGTGGAACTAAACTTTTGTCGCGTCGTAGGGGAAAGGTGAAGAGCCCATCGCGTCGCATATGTTTCTTACCGCATCGTTTGCCTTGCAGTGCTTCATGAACTCATAAAGCAAATGCAGTTGATCCGCTATGGAATCATTGACGATTTTTTCAGTCACGTTTTTAGCGAAGCAGTAGGAAAATTAGGGTATATCTGGACTGCCTCAAAAATTTGGGAAGGATTACCTGAGTGGCGGGAAACGTTTTGGCCAGCTTAATAATAGACTCTGAATTTGTTGGCAGAAATCTAATTCAGGTCACTTTCAGTTGTCTTTCTTGTTTGATAGAACATGCTTCTTCTGCAGAGTACAGGAGCAGAGTTACCTTATGCTTTTCACTTCTGCTGCTAGACCTATAGTTCTCAGTGTCCGAATTCTGCATTCGTGTTTTACACGTACATCTGACGACATGCCACTACGTTGATAGAGGTATCGCCCACAGTCCTAGCTGCTCTGAAGCGCGTCCTAGTTCCGATGGGCTTTTTGACTGGCTGGCGTTTCTGGGTTTCTTAGCGGCTTTTCGTTTGGGACGCGTGGTAGCGCAGTCGGAGGAGGTGCCGGTTGTTGCGTGCACCTCCAGCTTGCTGGCTCGGATCTCCCGCCCAGGCCAACCAAGCCTTTCTTCCCTCCGCGGTCAGAGAATTGGTTGCATCTTTGTCTGGAAGGATTACGTATCCCTCGGCAGGTCATCGCAAGCCAAAAGGCATTCAAATAGCCTCCACGATATCCAGTAGAATTAGATCTCAGGGATTGGTTAACGCCGATCTTTATCCCTTTTCGTATGAATTTTTAAAGGAAATGAAGAAAGGAAAATTTGATTTGAAATGCTAAGATTGAAATACCCAATATATACAAGCCTTTTATAAAAATTTTCATCCCGTATGTAAGCGAAATGCTCATGTACGTACATCATATATCTTTACTGCATACCACGCTACACATCAGGTACCAAATTTCACTTCTTTATTTCGAGCTGACTCATTCTCAACACATAAGTACGCTGTGAGTGAAGCGGAGGGGGATGCATTCCCAGGAATGGGAATGTGTTGAGATAGAAACGAACAGGAATTATTCACATGTACATCGCATTCTGAACGCATTATGCAGCGCAATAGTCTATCTCGGAAAGAGTTGGGGTTTTTGATTTTCGGATTCGGGGGAGCAGCGGACTCGTCCCCGTCTATGTGTCTTCGGTACAATCGAATCACGTTATTAGGAATTCCACACAAATGTTCACAACGGGAAAGCGTGTCGCTTTCCATGGGGCGTCTTCGGCATGCTTTACGGGGAAGGAGCAGCACTATCGATCAATATCTACACTTTACACGGCGAGCTGCCTTTAGCTTCGAGTGGAAGCATGCTCGGAGGCCCCGAACTGACAACGCTCTATAGTATACGAAAGTACGATTTAGCGGCTTTGACACACCTTCTTTGGCCAAAGTAATGGCTCAGTATTGGCAGGTTAAGTAGTCTCTGTTGTTAGAAGAACTGTGAATAGAAGTGGAATCAACAAGTAACAGAGTTAGTGCTCCTCGTCGTTATTCTGCTGGCCGGTGAGCTCGCCGCGTGATCCGGTTGCTCGTCGTTTCATTCGCCAGTACTGCAGTCGCGTCCACACTTCTCGCAGCGCCAGATAGATCATGGCGACGTTTTTGACGGCGAACAGGCTGGCGTCATAGCGCCTGCCTTTCTGTTGGACTTCGAGCAGTACGTAGAGATAGATTCGGAGACCAAGGAACGGACCATTCACCTGAAAAGGGGGTGTTTCGATAACAAAGAGCCAAAGATGGAGAGGGGAGACTCACTATGAGCACGTAGAGAAGACTCCAGATCTTATCGCTGACAAAAAGGACTCGCGGATATCGTCCAAAGCGAAGCTTCAGTAGTGCGAACGTGGGCATGACGAAGTTGACGCATGCTACCGTCAGAATGGTGATGTCGAGCCACAAAGGGAGGTTCCAGCCGTCCTTCTGGAAAGAGGAGTGTTTGGAGCAGTAAGCATAAACGATTTGTGCAATGGAATGTGCTACAGAATGTCGTCAAGATGTTTTGAAATTCAAGACCATCGAGTGGCTGAATGTATAAAGCATAGGGGACGACGCTGTTCAATCCTTTTAGGGATGAGCCACGCATGCGATGTCGTGGAGGGAATTTGAATGTGTATTTGGCATACACAGTAACTGATGGGGCCAGTCGAAGGAAAAACCGCTGCTTAGTCCTAAATAGAGATGTCTGGTACCAATTCGCGCAGAGTGATGGAAAGCTTGGTTGGCCTGGGCGGGGAATCCGAACCAGGAACCTGAAATCGGATGCGACAGCCGACGATCCTCCGACTGTGCTGCCAGGCGTTTGGAGCAACATGTGCAGTAATTGATTAAAAATGTAATTGACTTCACTACAATTGTAGAGACTCGGTCCGAAGCCGGCAGACTTTCCCCAAGTCTCCCATTTATTTGCCCTGTGGCCGGCCACCTATGGCATCAGTTGTCCACAGCCTCTGTAGGACTAGTGAACAAATAACAAATGAGCAGCTCTACAGTCGTCTTGCTCAATCTTAAGGCTATCGTAGGATTAGTGATAAAAACGCCTTTATTTCCTTTGCAAAGCCCCGAAGGACTTTTCCTTCAGTCCTTCCATGGTTCAGAGCATTTGTAACAGTCTTGTATAGTAGGAATGAAACAGTGCCTATCGGCTCTTCTCCGAAAGAATATGCATAGGTGAGTAGCGCTGTCAGGGCAGTCCCACGACTCGTAGAAGTGGGCTCGTCCAAAAATATTCAGTTGCAGCCTACCTCTACATATTCTAATTTACATTTTTTGAAGAAACGTACACTGAAAGGAACAGTTGTTTATGGGGCCAATGACCAGCCGACAACGGAGTAGGGCTCACCGCTGAGGCTAACCATGATGTATCTTCTCCCTCGGTAAATTACTAACAAACTGGTTTGGGAACGACGAAACACTGAGATGCCAATCAGCGTGTTCAGTATGTGTGTAATGCACGGCGTATCCCCAAAGAACTGGACAACGCCAATCGCTACCCTGTGTAGATGAAGGAACCAGCGTTATTCCCCCAAAATCGCTTAGTTTCTAGAGCGCCTTCAGAGGAAAGGAAGGAATGCTATTGAAGTCGATATCATTCCAAACACAACATCTCTCCTGGACCTGTTTGAGGCAACAAAGAACACCTAAGATAGTGAAGAAGTCGTGATGTTTCGCGGTGACAAAGGACCATGGGTGTGGAATTTGAAAGGGCAGATGGGGAAGGCTGCCCAAACTTCCTGTTCCTGCCAGAAAATCACAAAACTGGACTTTTATCTTATGAGCATGCAGTTTGCACAGGCAAATGCGTGACGCGCACGTATGCGCTGACGTATCCTTAACTAGAACTGAGTTTAAAATACCGGGTATGCTTCCAGAGGCGGATATGACCCTGCCGTTTGAGGTTCGTTTTTTTCTGGCTGAATATCCAATTAGTTCTCGCATATCGAAAGTCAGACTAACTAAGTACAATGGTCGACGTTAACTAATCTCGTCGTGGGATTGCGCCGCACATTCTTTTGCGGGGAATATCGTCCAGGAAACTTTGATGTATCCCCGACACATCTGGTACCAGTTCGTTGACGTCGTATTCAAGAAAGCTTGGTTGCCTTGTGAACGATCCTGATCTTCTACGACTGCACTACACGCATTCCATGGAAAAAAGGCCATCGAAAAAAGGATGGATTTTCACCGTGGTAGAGACGACAAGCACTAAGCGAACTTTGGTAAAAAATAGTAGGATCCAAAGATTACTACTAAAAGCTTTAAGTCAACATTGATCTATCCTTCAAGGATATGCCATGCACTCCAAGGCTTCAGTGCATACTTGGTTGAATAAGTGTGGTTAACACCATCAGAACCTCCTGGAAAGGAGATTTTTCCGGTTTTCTTCGGTGATGGGCGTGCTGTAGCGCGGTCGGAAGAGGTGTTGGCTGTCGCGTGCACACGATTGCAGATTCCTATTCGGATTACAAAACGTTTCATTCCTCTGCGGTCTGTTAATAGATATCAGACTCTTCTGGGAAGGATTAGATATTGACTTGCCCATCGGCTGGCCACCTTAAGGCGTTGTATAGGATGAATACGCATTAAAACTGCATCCACGACATTACGTAGAATTAGAATGCGTGGCGCACCCCAAAAGGGAGGCAACAGGTGGTCTTCGTGGTCTATCCACTTAATTCCTGTACTGTTGGCGTAGAACGGTCACTAAAGGACGCATTGTTGTGAAATCAGGGTGATTTGGACAAGAAAGTGTTCACAGAAATTTCTAAGTCGATTGGAGACCGCAGTTGCATGAACGCATGTGCGACTATGCAGCGGAATAGTGCAGGGTCCAAAGAAAAAACAGGAACAAGGAGCACAAAGGCTCTTCTCGTTCTTGTGGTAAAGGGAAAATGGCTTGACATGAGGGGAAGAACTCACGAACGACTGCCAGAGGAGGTCCAGGAAGTAGATGTTGTCGACGAGATCAAGACAAATGGCAGTGGTCAGATAGGTGATGTAGAGCTGGCGAGCGCTCATAAGGGGAGTGTAGTGGTGTGCTTCGAGCAGGAACAGGAAGATCAGCACCGACAGCGAAAGTCCTAGCTTGAAGAGGTGATCATCGAAGAGCTTGTCGTTGTTGTCCAGTGGACCCGGTGGCAGCTGAAATCGAAGACTACGCCAACTGTGGTTCCATAGTTCGGACTCAGGTGTCAAACCTCGTTGTAGAAGAGGCGGAAGCATGTGGCGACTTTCCCCACCAACACCAGCGAGTACACGAGCCATCCGATCCAGGCGAATTTCACCTTACCGTCTGCAACAGAAAAACTGACACTCGGCAAACAATGGGTGGCATCGCGTGTGCGTACTGAAGAGGCGAATCTCAACTCACCAGCAGAGCAAACCTCCTCCATCTGAGTTTGATTGTACTTGAGAGCGAGCACGAGCAGCCACAATAAGACGACGATCACCAGTGCGTCTGCGCCGATCCACGAGTACCATATTCGATCAGACAGCACGGTCAGATAGTAGTAGTCTATCAAGCCCAGCTGAATGATGACGAGAACCAGGCAGAGGACAAACGAGAATATGTCGAGGCATCCTCGGAGACAGCGTCCTGGAAAAGAGACCTAGTACATGGCTTTCCTAAAACATATTGCTCTGTTTGAAGGAAAGAACTACGGTGCCATGGTTTTGTGTGGTGTCTTCACCACGCTAAAGCGAGGAAGAATCAGGATCTCACAAAAACTCTACATCCTCTGCTAGAAGCACATACTTCGGATTTACTCTTAAAACGCAGAAAGGCGAACATTTATTGGTGAAACTGCATGTTGAGGTTGCGCCATGTACTCGCACTGTACGCCATGATGTTCGCTCGATTAATAGCCTATGTTGAAAGGAGAAATGAGGTTACACTCTTGAGGACTGTGCGACCTTTGGATGTTACCTTTACCTTTGTTGAGCCTTTAGTTTGAGCAACAGAGCTTAGAGCTACCTCCGCCTGAGGGGGACAGGAACAAAAAGGATGTTTTGTCTCACTAAACTCGAAATTTTTGCGGCATTGCATGGCCATGGTTCACGGAATGACCGATCAATCGTCCACATATCCACCATCAAACATATTTTGGATTGAATGCTGGGATCGGAGATACGGCGCTGGATTCGAGGTTTTGTAGGTGGTACATGGGCGGTTACATGGTCTGTCTTGGTGTAACCCCAAAGGTAGTGAAAATTCCGAAAATATTTGAGTGAAAGCGTTTTCTTCTTTGTTCGAGAGTTTTAGCTCAAAGTTTCATAGGTTCCCGAGGTAGTGCAAAGCGTTGCTCAACTTTGGAAAGGGGGCAGACGCCAAAAACGTGCCGTCTTTAGCTGCACAACTTCAGTAAGCAACAGGCGCACGTCAATGAAGTAAACATCGCAGCATGCTCGGTGAGCACGTGGCGCACACTCCACCTGCGACACACCAAAACAATTCTGTTTCTTAGCGCCTTATGATAAGTGTGTTTATGCTCAACAGATGTTTTTGGATAAAGCAGCACGAATTTTATGGGCGCTTAAAGAGCAGTGTTTTTCGAGACACCCAGAACTTGCCAAATACGGAAATGAGAGATCAGTACCAGGAATGACGGCCATAGTATGGTATTTCGTCGGCGGAGCGAGCACTAAGGCCGTTTGATCGCCTGGAGCGCAGTTGGCGTCCGTTTTTAGAGGATAGTCTTCGCCACCGTCGTAGTAGGAGGCGTGCGGATTGTACTCGTCAGCGTTCTCCTCGACAACGTCCTCGATCACGTGTCGGGGATCGCGGCCAATTGTCGTGTTGGCGTACACCGCTTCTGGAACACGGGCGAGTTAGCTGAAAGTCCGCACATCGCATCGGAAACAACATGCAAATTCTGATGGAGTCTGACTCCGCTGTGTGAAGCTGCTCGGAATGAGAATGAGGAGCTAGTTGTTAGTGGCTGCTGCTGCCGCCGCTGCCGAGGCCGAAAACGAAGGCGGTAGCGAGGAAGAGGAGAATTGGCAGGAGAATTTGCGTGCGCGCTCTGCACCGCACCGCGTTTCTTTCGGCGAGCACCGACGCATCCGAGTTGAAGTTGGCGTAATCGGATTATGGGTGAACCGCCGCCCTCACCGCTCTGCGCCACACGGTGGAGCGTTTTTGTGCTATTCCCTGCGGATTATCTCGTTGGAGGAGTTTGCTCCGAGATGAAAGCGGGTGCGAATTAGCAGAAGCAACGAATGGATAGGTTATTCCTGAATATCGAGTGGGATGGGAAAACAGGAGCGAGAAGTTCGAGCAACGTAAGTGGAAGGCCGAATGCCATGCATCTATTAGCGGCTCAAAAAATGGAAAGCCCTTTCTTCTGCAGCACAATGTGTACTTCGAAATGAGGCTAGAACAGGAGTACTGGAACGAGGAAATTCGGGTAATTCTGCTTAAGCAAGACCTTTTATCGGAGCCATCTTTTCCATCTTCATACTCGGGCGGACTGGAAAGACAAGGCTGTCGTAACAAAAGCTCAAAAGTACTGCGTAGATTAACGCTTCTTGGAAAATCGTCAACCGCATTTAGCCCCATTATTCGTTGCAGCATACAACATTCGAATATGTGAGACAGTTGGGATTATCTCCAAGAAGCATGTCGAGCACAAATCAGAACTTTTCTCAGAGCAAGGCGAGCAAGATTGATGTGCTGGTGGTCATTTATCAATATAAAGAGGACTCTGGATTCAGATTCCTTCTTCGTCACAACGATACATCAAAACTGATTGGAAAAAGAGCCCAGAGCTTTATCGTTGAAAGGGTTGTGATTAAAATAGGAAGACAAATTTGCTCGAAATCTTCATGTACTGAATGAGATTCTCGCAACTACGGCTCACCTGGGCGAAATTACTTAACCTTCTACGACATACAGCCGGATTGCGCCACTCATGTCATAAAAACAGTTTGAAAGCGAGTGACCGACAAAACGAGTTGATCCGATGAAAAGGTGTTTCATCCTTCCCAGACAGAGCAGTCTCATGAACCGACTCCGCAGTGATGGAAGGCTTGATTGGCATAGGCGTTGAACGAACCTATGATCGAATCGTGATGCCATGGAGCTCAGTCCTGTTGTCTACGTCACTCGCGCCACAGTTTTAAGGAAAAGCATAGCGAAACCTAGCCACAAAGGACATCTGAAGATGTCAGACATTTGGGGAAATCCCTAAGGCGCCCTATCGAAAGCACAATGGCGCTTTCCTCGAGACAAAGAAAGCAGGGCAGGCGCGCTGGTGCTCATTAATCACTACGAAGAGGGCATTGAACCCGGCTTTCGACCCCATCTCCAGAAAGCATGGAAGCTCTACTGACTTTTCCTTAAATTGGACGTTTGAAATAGGCAGGACGTTCGAAATAGGCACTGTGTACATAGGATGTGCTCAGAGTTAGCTTAAGAATGGCAGTTCCGTGAATTCCGTTGTGAGCTATTCTCAGGCTCCATCCTCTGACTTCAAGTAAGGGATGGAATGTGGATAGTGTGAGACTGCAATCTGCTAGAGCCTCATCAGACAAGGTCGTCCTTGCAGTCGCTGTCGACTTACCTAAACAACTAGCTCGACGCTCCTGATGCCCACTAAGCGAACAGAAACCGCTAGGCTATTCTGACACGCGAAAGACGTGAATATGGACGCTGCTGGTGGTTGTGCAAGCCAACACTGGAACAGCAGGCAGCATGGTATGCAAATAAAAAAATGCAAATAATATGCGGCTTACATGCCTTAGAATCGAAAGAAGTAAACGATCAACGTTGAGATTACTAATCCCTTAAGGATGAGCCACGCAACACGCTTCCACGTGAGGTCGTGGAGCACTTCGAATGCATTCTTGGTTTCTACAATGTGTTGAAGTGGATAGTCGATGCACATGACAATGCTTCAAGCCCTTCAAATTGTCTGACATACAATGGACCGATAGGAGGGATTGGGAAGAAACTGCCAACCTCTGCTTTCTCTTCCGGAAGTCATCATATATCTGAAGATTCTAGCTGGAAGCTAAAGCTGCTAGGCGACGCAGCCCCGCGAACTGATTACCCGATGATGATGACGTTGTTTACGGCCAGGTTGGAAACGGTGAATGAACGCGTGTCTTTTCTAAGTGTTTTCGTGGTCTGCCCGTCGCTGCACATATTTGTATCGGACAGAAAGACAGTTTTCATGGAAACGAGGCGAAAGGTAGTCATCAGCGAATGGAACGCTTCGCCGTTTTGAAGTCGACGATTTAGTACTGATTTGCCAAGCGTACGTATGCGAGGAATTAATTCAGAGGAATGAGCGGCGAGTCAACGGAAGGTATGCGGCTCGAGATGTACGACGAGCGAACGGATGAACGGGTGGCGAATGTGGAGAGGGCCTGAAGTCCCGTTCAGTCGAGCAATTATTTGAGAGTCGGCATGTAAACAAGCAGCTGACCGAAAGGGGGCGCGAGCGGGAGGGGAGAAAAGCGTCGTCTTCGAAGTGAGTGAGAGTGAGTGCCGTGAGCGGGCGCCCCAGTAGATTTACTGTTTGCCTCGTCGCGCTCGCGCCGCCGGAGTGACGTGAAGAAGGTGTCGTGCAATCGTCGGAACATGCCGAAGCGCGTGCAGCCGGATGAAGCTGAGTGCAAGTCGGCTGAGGAGAATGAGTCTAGGCCTAACGTGGTTGTCGAAGGAGAACTCGGTCGGACGCCGCTCATTGGGACATCATTAGTTGCTGCGACCGAAAAAAGACGAACACAGCGCGTGTCTGCTAGGGGTCCCCGCCGGCCGCTCATTCTACTACTCAAGCCAGAACTGAACCACAGCAGCAGCAGCAGCAGTGGCAACGGAGCCGCCAATAATCGGAGCGATTGTTGTGAGCCAGTCAGGCGAGGGGTATCGTCGTCGTCGCTGCGCCACTGCGACACTGCGACTTGCAAGCCAATTTGCCCAACGATAAACAAACGTGTTTACTTTTACATTCAGTTGCGCAACGCACTAGGTATTGCTCACGGCGCCGCTGGCCCCGGCCTGTCTACTAGTATCGATAGACAGCAGGACGAAAACACATCCGTGAGCGAGCAACAATTGCTGCGAATTGAAGCCATTCCACGTGAAGGGGTAGAGGTAGCAGAATAGCCGGGCGAGGATGTGGCTGCTTGGAAGAGGTGCTTTAGGGCTTATTCGCCCAGCAGGACCTACTTATGGAGACGGCTGCGGGGTCCTTAGCGAACGGCTATTGGAGAAAATCCATTTTTATGCAAGAGTGATGTGATTTCCTCCCATTCGACGCCGCAGTACGCGTAATACTTATGCTCTTCCAAGGATGTCAAATATTTGAACGGCTTCGAATACCGAAATCTTCGAGCATTCGAAATCGAATATATTCCAAAAACGTGGTTTTTCTGAATATTCAAAATCAAACACACTCGAAAAACGCGGTGTTTTGAATATTCGAATTCGAACACGTTCGAAAAATGCGATTTTTCGAATGTTCGAACTCGAATATTTTAATTCGAATGAAAATCATTCGAATACCTATTAGAGTGGGCCTTTGGAGCATAAGTATAGTACGCGTTTGCGCTGCTGTTGGTTTTGAGCCGAGGCTTGTTTGGTCGCTATTCCTGCTTAGAAGGAACTGATACGAATGAGCAACTATTGCATGCCAACAATTCCGCAAAAACTGCACAGTCACGACAAGTACGTGGAAATGAAGGTTCCATTATTTTACAAATGATTTATGAAAATGAAGGGAATTTGAAGAGCAATAAGCTAGAACAATAGAGCCTACAATGCCCAGAATCCGGAGGCAGAGAACTCAATTCAACCAATTTGAGGGCATATCCCCTGCTCCAAGACATGAAAGGGTAATCGTCGATGTTAATTTTTAAAAAAGCATGAGAATTGCGTCAATCGGCCGTTGTTTGGGATTCGCCGCGCATCCTACTCCAACCGGATGTCGGGAGGCACATTTCGCCTATGCAATGACTTGTGGCGACTAGCTGATGGTCAAGTCAGTGCTTTATCATTCCTGTATAACAACAATTCACCAACTCTCCAATTCATTGTCCGCGGAGGGACGGAACGCTTGGGCGGCTTCAAGGAAGCGCCAGGCACTCCACTCTACAATTACAAAAATTCACTGTGTGGGCCAGACACGTAATCTTTTAGACTTTTCGTCTACCATGCATAAATGCGTGTCTGGCCTATACGGTGATGTTTTGTATCTACAAGATGGGCAAAGCAGAATTTTATTTTTCCCGACAACTGAATTATACCAAATCACTGAGCCCTGGCAACGGAAGAATGATTTGTTTTGAACCTAAAATCAATAACTGGCGCGGTGAAGACGATCGCCTGCCTGCTACCGACTGCACCACGTGTATCCTACGTTAGCGAAAGTATAGATCCGGCAGCGACGCAGGTCTAAAACGCTGTGAAAGCCAAGAGAACGTGGGTATAAATGCAGGGATAAAACGGGGAAGTGTGAGCGCTCGTTAGGATGCGCCCCCGTGTCTTACTTCTATAAACGTCGCGGAGGAATTTTGGTTGCGTACAGTGCACAAAGGGATAAACCATTGAAGAATCCTGTGCATCTTCCTTCCCAGCCAAGTCGGTTTCCACTCTGATCGACTGTGATTGAAGGCTTAGGCTTAGCCAAGAAATGAGCTCAAAATCGATTACGGGTTGGACGGCAAAATCGAATCCCCCTGCTGACTGCACCACCTAGCCACTGAATGCAGCAGGTAATATAAAATATTTCTCCCCTGCTTCCGTATTCTCCGTACGGGCGCGAGAATCAAGAGTTTCAGCTGGCAGCAGGGTTAATAGACCTCCGAGCGGTTTTAAGCGTGTTGTCAGAGCATGAGAAAATATCGACCCCTTACGTCTCGTGGGAACGCTTGTTGCACTCCTTTTTGAGAGGGTAAAAAAATGTGTCGTGGCAAGCGATGTGATAAAATCGACAAGGGCAACCAAAGGCACCTTAGACCCTAGAAAAGATGTGAAGTTGGAAGTTCTAGCACACTTGGCACAGAACATAATGCATGAAAAGGTAGCTCCGAATAATTGGCAAGCAGTCGAAAAGAAGATTCGTTCGGGTAGGTGAAACCCACGGAAGACGGAATTTGTCCAGTTTTTCAGATTAACGGTCGTCCGCTGGGATCGAGTGTGAATAAGAGAATCCTAGTCAGAGACACGTGATAGCGCATGCCGCCCTCTGCTGCATCCGATTCAAGGTTCTTGGTTCGGTTTTCCTACACAGCCTAGCTTCCGGGGTAATTGGTATCAAACTTGTCTGGAAAGGATAGAACCCTGACTTGTTTATCGGATGGCCACCTCAAGCATTTGTATACATATATAAGCCAAATACGCGTTCAAATCGCCTCTATGACACTCCGTAAAGGTAGCGGGCGTGGCGCATCACAAAAGGGATTGACAAACGACTTTTATCTCTTTATCTTTAGTCAGAGACGACCAACAGAACATTCATCTGACAGGCCATGGTTAGGGCTTTCCCCTCAAAGGAGTAATTTTTCGCCTCTTTGCTTTCTGGGCTTTTGGTTCCAAGGTTTTATTGAAACTTCACTGCCGTAGAACTTACCCGTTTTAGGTGTTTTACTGGTTTCCACGGCCATGCATCGACGTTGTAGAAAGTTGTACTAAGACTGTCAAAGAACTAAAAGGAAAACAATAGGGAGACAGGTGGAGCAACAATGAAAAGGAAAGCTAAACGCGGAAGAGAGGCCGAATTCTACAGTTCCTTTCAAGGCAAATTAATCAGCTGGCGGTCAGCGAGCAGCGCGGACGGCTCGGTTTCGGTGAAAGCTTACCCACGTAACGGATTAGGTTGTGGACAGTGACGACCTTGTGTAAATATATGAACAGACGCCTATCATTGCCGCGCTAATAATTGAACAGTAGGGGCCGGTATGTGAGGTCAACGTGCCAAATGCGGTGGCCGGGTAGGTTCAGGTCGGGTCGATCGAGTGCACGCTGCTGGCATGCATTATTATCTGTCCCAACAGATCGAAAAAGAGAGCGAACCAGCGTTCCAAAAGTCGAACAGGTCGCGGCTCCTGGAGGTCTAAAAACAGTGGACACCGGTCGAGTCCGACTCGAGGAGAGGGCTTTGCGTTCCAACTGACCAGCACGGGGACGGGGCGAGGACTGGAACAAAAGCGGAAGCTGCAGCGGCATCATGTGACCGACTGGTGCGCACGGTGGTTTTCATGCAAACAAGGGGAAATGCATGCCTGGTGGACACCTCAATAACACGCACACACGGTTGCCGTCACGGCTGTTCTGGCAGGAATGTGGGTGAACTGACGCGCGCTTCGGAGCTGCTTTCTGCTACCTGTCCGTTTCCATTTTCGTGCAGAAAGTGACATCCAGGAGGAGAACTGATTAACCTGTTGTGGCTTCGACTTAGGCTACTTTGAGCGCTTGAGTACTCGGGAATTCACCTACAAGGAGTTTACAGCTTCTTGATGTCAACATAGCTCAGTAAACCTCCCCACTCTCATCAGCTTGTTTCAGAACACTCTAGTCAGCTTGTTTCAGAATCCGAAAGCTACATCTTGTGGCGGGCTTTATAGAGACAGATGCGGTGAAAACAACGAATTCAGCTGAAAATGGACCAACAAAGAAGTGTAAAAGTTAGCGATAATCAATCGCTTTGAAATGCGCCACACATTCTGTGTCTACGTGTCATAATGGAACGCTTTGAATGCGTGTTTACTCCAAAGGGCTACTTGTGGGGTACCCACAACCCAGAATATTAATCCGGTTAGCTTACTCAGACTGTTAGAGAGCCAAAGAGGGGAGATATGTGGAGGTTTTTCCAGCCGTAGAGCGGAGTCGATCTCCAAATCAACCGCCTGCCTGAGGTTTCGACTGAAACAAGGGAGAATGGAAGGAAGAAGTTAACTGTCGACGTCCACTTACAGGAGTCATTATACCTCGACTAAACATATCATTCACGCGTGTGTGGAAGCGCAGTCGCAAGAGGCGCCAGCTGCCGCGTGCCCTGAAGTTCTTTGGTTCGAGTCCGGCCCAGACTGGTCAAGCCTTCCATCCTTCTGTACCCAAGGGATTGGTAGGAGACTTCCGGGACGCCCAAGATGCTGACTTGACGAGCACTTGGCTACCGAAAGTCATCGTTTGGGGTGAATACGCACTATACCGCTTCCAAAACATTGGGTTTGAACAAGAAATACTGCGTGGCGCATACCATTCACATCATCTTAAGGTGGGGTTGATTAAAGCCGTACTTTACTGTACTCCTTATTCTAAACGTATTCATACCTAACGTTAAGAGTCGCGAAGGAGGTTTTAGCCAATTTCTGCGGCATTTCGTTATTCAACACCTTATAAAGGCTTGAAAAGCTCCTTCAAAGGAGCTTAGATGGCGTGATGGATTGCCGCTATTAAGTTTTTCTGGAGGCGACCGACTTCATTATGTCAAGCACTCTATAATGCTCACTGTTCCCATTTCATCGATGCGAATCAGTAGAGTGCGAGTGTTTCTCATGGTGTTAAGAGAACTTGGTCATATGTTCAAGTTGTCAGGATTAGAAAATCAGTTGGGATCAGCACAGATACTAAAGCGAAAATCACCAAACATGGAGCTACCTAGCTATCAGAATACCGGCTAATCCAAAAATATCGGCAGATTCTGAACACTGCAGTAAGGCTAGAAGAGAAGAGATGTTTTCGCCTACGCAGAGGTTTTGCACGATTCCAAAGTCTGCGGCTGACTTCTATCCTGACACCAGAACACTTAGGAAGCGCCAAGTAATATTCATCCGCAGAAAGGTCTACAGAGAGCGGTGATTGTAGAAGGGTTTCTACTAGCTAATCTGCGTTGTACTTTTACTGGAGGCACTTTGTCAAAGACTGAAGTGCGTGCTGTTTTTTCGACCCTTTTTGAAAAGCTTTGGACGTTTTTTGAATACTCAAAGGACAACTGCGTGAGCTGTTAGCCTTTCTCCTTCTTAAAAAGGACTACTATTACCGAGTACTATGGAAGGGCCAGTCTTTTCAACCAATCGTTAAACCTCACGAGGGAAAATTTTCGTCATTGTATAGTTTTCAGTGTGTAGCTGGGAGTTTTGAAAATTTCTATCCTTTATGTGGGCGAATGTAGCTCGGAAGATTTTTTTATAGACTTAAATGAGGCTGGTTATAGGAAATATGTTTATTATATTAACCAGCAGCATGAATTGGAGTCTCGCCCGAAAGTTGATGTAGCTTCTGTAGATCTTATCTGCCGGTCCTATACTCACGTGGTTAAATCGCAAATGGTCATTTATGAGCAGAAATCAATAATATTGATGGATACCGAATAGTCGATCAATAACTTTACTTGAACAGAAACCGATGAAACCGATCGATAATGGTCATCCGATCGATACGTTTCTCATATTGTGGTATCGGTTGGCCGTCATATTGACGTGATTTAGTCCTTGAAGGATTGCCACCTGGGTAGCGATCAATAATGCTGATCGAGATTTAAAGCTTTCCTCCGGCCGTTATGTCACTGTGACGGATGGATTGACAGACAAACGGACAGAAGTTAGACAGAGAGATATAGGGACGGATTAGCTCTTTGATACACATTAGGATGCGGAGTAAACGGTGAAGTGCTCAGTCGGACTGGGTATCAGGCTTTCCTTCCGGATTTCCCGCCCAGGCCAACCAAGCGTTTCATTCATCCGGGTCAGTGAATTGGCATCAGACTTGTCCGGGAGGGATAAATTAATATCTTGTTTATCGGCTGGCCACCGCAAGTCATTGTATCTCCAAATACCCATTCAAATCGTCTCCACAACAGCCAAGAAGTTGAATGCGATGCGTGGCCCATCCCAAAAGGAATTTAGCAACGCCGTCCTTTATCATTTTACCCCTTTGTGCACCATTTCGAACTTCAGATACTTCTCCGGTTCTGAAACAGGTTGCTATGCAAACAGGGCAAGTCCTTTGTACTGTACTTCAGACTTGCAAAGAGCTCATGGCTTGAGACATTGTCAGAACGAAAAAATTGATGTATGTAACGAGGATCAGATATGGACGGAAAGATTGTACACATGAGGAACGATCAAACGACAAGCATAAGAAGCTGCTGAAAAGTCTTGGAAGCGGAGTCGAAGAAGCCCTGTTTCCAAAGTGCAGTGGCCAGTATACATTGGATCTGATCGAAAATCTTCAGATAATTGAATGATTCGGATAACGGGGATTTGGGGACCCCGGATTTTTGGATGATTCGGATAACGACAATTTCGCGGACCCGGGTTTTTGGGATGATTCGGGTCGGGTTTCCGAGAATGATTCATTCGAATCCAATGTATAGTGGCCAGTAGTGGCTACTGCTTTGTTGATAGAGGCATCTGATGTTCAGTTCAGCCGTGCCAATGCTCTCAAACGTGACCACCTATCTCCTGTCGCTTGGCGACGTGCGAGTTGCCTGCCTATTGCAGGTACTTCTCACTAGCTGTATAATTAATGTCGTTTCCAAGGACGACCCCTTCACAGAAGGTCATGTTTTGAAGGTGCGAAGGGCTCTGTGATCGATAAACAGCTGAAGAACGTGGAATGCTGCTGCGTTCGGTAAATGCTGAATGATCCGGCAGTTTGAATGGGGAAAATGAAACTTTTTCGAGCACTGCTGCAAGGAGACGAGTTTCTGGCAACTATGTTCTATGCAGTCGAGCACAAAGGAGACACTAAACGTAGAAACGATGGCGAAGATGTATAAAAGTGTACCGAAAGCACCGGAGATCAGAGATTGACACCTGTAGTTAGGCATCCTGTCGAAAAGTGCCCATTAAAGGGTGGTGAAGAAAAAATGGTTGCCATAAAAGCCGTCACGTGCTAATGCGACGTGATTAGCTGGTAATGGGACGAGAACTATATTGGAGCTGTTAGGGATCGCCCTTCAGCAGGAAGTGGTTTCCTACGTTTTCCTGGAAAGAGAACTGGAAGTAAGAGGCGGTATAGCTCCTGAAATGTCTCGCATGTCTCGTCCTACCTCAAAATGGTATCGTGGAGCCAGCCTTCAATGCACATCTGACCTATGCGGTGGCTTGCGATGGCCAGCCGATGCACAAATAGGTCATTGTTCTTTCCTTCCCAGACAAGTAGGTGTCAGTTTACCGACCCAAGAGGTGAAAGACGCTTAGTTGACAAGAGCATGAAACGAAACGGTGAAGGATTCGTATAGTTACGCTAGGAATCCTCCCGACTAAATCACTCGCTCCCTCGTTCTTCCAGCAAGGTAGTACAGACCAGCAAACTAGAACCATCGTTTTCCAATCTTGAGTCTCGGGCAAGAATGGGAGGTCGGTTCAAAATGCATAGGCCTAAGTGAAGAATCGCGTCTGGTGGAGAAGCCGTTGCATGGAAAGATCGAGACACCATGGGGTAGTCACTTGTCTTGACGGGGAGCCTGTATGTGCCCGAATAGCCTTAGAGGAACGAGACATAGTAGGCTTCTGATGAGAAGACCCCGCTGACAGATTAAACGAAGTGTTTCTCGGGAACGCTTAAAGAACTGTGTTTGCCGAGCTAGATGTAGGTCGCTAGAACCGTGTAAGAAGTGAGACCCAAAGCAACATCTGAGGGACCAACCATCCCTTTAACTATGCAAAGTGTTTGCGAGGGAAATCCCGTCTGAACTTCTGTTGCTGAACTTGAAATGAGCGGTGCATTCGTGATGCGGAGACGACCGAACTGCAGAATTAATATCGAGATATTAAAAAGATGACAAAGAAAGAGGAGCAATCGAAAAGGAGTAGCCTCGAAAGAAACAGAAAGCGACACAGCGGAGCCTATGAATCAAAGCACTCTCCTCTACTCTCGTGTAAAGGAGCAGCAACAACCAAAGGTAAAAAATAACGACAAAGCGAATAGACCGGCACCTCCTTGCTCCATAGACGAATATGGCGTAGGAGCAGAAAATAGCCGGCGTTAATCCAGCAGCAGACGGACGACGACGATGCGTTGTTGATCGACTGGAACGGCGGGGTCGTGGATTTTTTGTTGCCGCCGGCGAAGAAGTGTTGTCGCCCTCACGGTGCTCGTCGTCGTCGCAGTCGGTAACGGCAGGCGGCAAAGGGAATAGTGCTAATTTGGCGGTGAGCCAACGGAACACGACGAGTGACGCGGAGGACCGAGCTCGGCAGGAGGATGCGTGGTGTGAGGAGGGACGCGCGCGAAGAACGAAGAGAAGAGGTCACTATGCCACCACGCCCCGATGCCGTGGAGACAACAGACGCTAAGAGACCGACCGGACGCGATTCGCTTCTGCTGCTGCTCCGCCGCCGTCACTGCCGTCGTCGTCGCCGCTTCTAGCGAGAGAGCAGCGGACTAATCATGTTCCCGTGACGGGTTGTTGTTTTGAGCGTGCGTGGAGCCTAATTCGACTTTAGCGAGCACGGGGAGGATTTCGGTAACTCGGCAGAGCACGAAGGTCGATGGCCAGACGGAAACGAAATGGATATTCCGGAGGCAACGTATTGCGACGAGGAAGGGAATTAGCAGAAGAAGGTCTTGTGCGATGCAAGAGGCCTCACCAGGCAGCTCTGGGGGAGGCATCTGGCCAGAGTTGATGAAGAATCGTCTAACTTTATGCACGAAGTTCTCACCCATTAATTCAAGTGCATAAGTTTCCAGATGTGTTCAGGAAGCATTACAAGTTCGTCGAACACCTGTCTTAGAAATATTCGTGGGCAACACTCTGCTCAGTGGATCTGCTCAGGATAACTACTGTTTCAAGAAACCACCGGAAACGCCGATAGAATGCTTCTGGGGTGTCTGGGGAGCAGTTCAAGGAACAAATCACAAAAGCAATGCGTTACAATGGAGCATGCACACTTTTAGCTTTCCCGCTGCATGTACGCGTGGAGATAGATTGAAGCCTCAACTCTGGCACTGCATAAAATCCGTCCTTTAAAGATGCATCCGTTAAGTGAAATATGGAAAAACAGTGCAAGTTGGAGAAAACTATAAAAGATAAGGAGTAGAGGCCACTACCCTGCTGTTCAGACGAAAGTGTTACCGTTGAGAGTCGCACAGATCCGTTGGACCATCTAACAGCTGCTGTGGCGCAACCTCTCGAAGGTGCCGCGACCGTGGTCAGACTGGCATTCTTTTACAGTCTGCAAGAGACGTCGCTTCCTGACGAGGATGGGTATTTTTATCTTGCAGGGAAAGGAAAAGTGTGCGCAATGTAGCGCAGTTGGAGGCGCATTTTGTCGCTAAGATTCTTGGGTCGAGCCCCGTCCAGGCCAACCATGCCCTCCATCCCTCCGGGGTCGGCTTATTGATATCAGAGTTGCTTGATGAACAAAATGACGACGGCATAAGGAACCATTGGCTAGTATTTACAACGTCTGGCCCACATTGCCTTCACGATATCCCGTAGGAGCAGAATGCGTGGCGCATCCCAAGAATCGATTAACGCCTACCTTTATCCCTTTCCGACTCAGGGAAGGGAGAAAAAGACGCTTTACTATCTGCCTCAAAGGAGTTGAAAGGATAATAACAGAGGATGAGCTGTAGCAGCATCATTGTCCTTCGCTTTTATGCTACTGTATGAGTGGTTCCCGCGCACGAGTTTGGGAGATTAGTGAGACGCTGTTGCTCGGGCCGGCACAAGTGGGCTGAAGGGTCAAATCGCTTTCCTTGACTGCTCGTCTGGATTCCTTTTGAGAGCCTTCGAGTTGTATCAGATTCGAAGGCCTCGCAATTAACTGGAGTTCTGTACTGCTCCCCATATTGACTTCAACTTCAGGGGCATGCCATGCAGTTCTTCTATTCCTCCAGCGTGGGTGATTTGATGCTACACCTGTTCGGAAGTGGTAAAATAGTGCAATGTTCGTCTGATGGCTTTCCGAAACGTTGTTTTTGTTGTTTGTAGTTTGTTGGTCGAATATGCTCTCGAAGTGTCACGAGAACGTCAAGAAGATGTAGGATGCGTGGCGTTTTCGAAGGTAACGATTAATGCCGATCTTGGTCCTCTTAATTTGTCCTCTAGGAAGTGCAGACTGTTCGATTCTATGGAGCCTGCAACGTGGAGAAAGAAAATAAGGGCAAAGTTCGGCTTCAATCCTTTTTGGGAACGCGCCACTCATTCTTCTTCCCCTCTTGTGGTAAAGAACGAATCCATTCTGCACAATGACTTACGGCATCCTGTAGAAAACCCAATGTTTTGGCATCAACAGAGAAGTCGGATCTGTCCTAGTCGGAGAGGGGCACTACTAGAAAAGCGGAACAATCATGAACAGTGTGTCCAGTCCCGGTCAGCAAGTTGCGAGTGGGGGTCATTTCGTGGCCTAGTTCAGCGTGTCATCATTGTATAATAATTCACCTTCATTTTTTACATCGTTGTTCAACAGACCGACCGAATTCGCCTCCCCCTCCCCCAATTAAGACAAATCCGACAAGGCTTGTCTCAATTGGGCGGTTTTAAATTTTGAGAGATCTAATATAAATAGGATCTGGACGGGAACTGAACCCGAAATGGTCTTGGGAAACAGGAGAACTGGCGCCTGCTGCAAGCCCTACTGCTCGACTCAGTAACGAGAAGCGACGTGCTGGTCGGTATCCGCCGTGTACAGGGTTAAACTCTCGTTTTTAGGCAGATTAGTAACGTAGAGCGCGCGCTAATGCAATCGTAGGGGAGCTTGTTGTCGCGTGCACCTTATTCCAGGTTCTTGGTTCGGATTTTTCACCGAGGCTAACCAAGCCTTCCATCCATCTCTCCGGGGTTGGTGGATTGGTACCAGACTTGTCTAGGAGGGAAATCCAGTGACTATTTCATCGGCTGGCCACTTCAAGACATTTTGTCGGCCAAATACGCATTCAAATCGTCTCCATGACATCCTGCAGAGACAGTTTGAGTGGCGCTTCCTAAAAGGTATAGATTGACGCCGTCCTTAAAGGGTAAGAATAAAGGACGGCGTTACTCAATCCTCTTTGGGAGGCGCCACGCATTCTACTTCTACGGGATGCCGGGAGGCGGTTTGAATGCGTACGTGGCCATACAATGACTTGCAGTGGCCAGCCGATGAACAGATCAGCGTTTTACCTTCCCAAACACGTTCTGTACTGATTCACCACCCCCGGAGGGATGGAAGGCTTTGTTGGCCTAGGCGGGAAATCCGAAGCGGAAACCTGGTATCGGGTGAACGCGACAGCCGGGGCCTGCTGCGCTCATGCAGCCTCTTTTGGCCTTATAATGACGTAGTAGAAAATCGAAAACCGAAGAGAAACCTGGACAGTGTTGGGTGTTTGGTGCATGTGAGCGAACCTTCTTAAGAAGCCTTCAGAGGCACCGCGTTTGGCTAGTACTGGGCGTGTGTCGCAGCAAGCGGGTTGCGTAGAGAGAGAGCGCACGGGGCGGCTGGTACAGGTAAACACAGCCCATCTGCCGGCAATTGCCACCACGCATCATATACTATGCAATTTGTGATTATCATTATACTGGCAACGCACCAGCGCTCGCTAATTCGCCAACCAGTCACTGCATAACAGAGACGCCGTGAGCAGGTTGCAAGCAGCTATGCCTTGAATGGAGATGTGACCTGGCTGGTGTAAGGGGGCGATGAAGGCGCTGAATTGTCCTCTGGAAGAGTTCTGAGAAAGCCTCCGCAATTGGCTTGTCATCTATTTCGGGTCGACAGCGGCAATTAAACGGAGCGCGTTTAATTTGCTTTAATAGCAGGCCGAAGCGTTGATAATTGGTTATGACCCGCAGCTATCGCTCCATCGTAGTAGCATTACCCCAGTAATCAGGTTGAATCATTTCTTGTGAATGGACTGTGTGAACGGAAAGGTGAGGTCGCAAAGTGTTGGAAATAGGAGGGGCGCCCTTTAAAGGTTAGCGCACCTGCCTCCGCAGCGCCTTTTTCGGGTCCATCGTGGCGTTACGGGCAATTTGGGAGTCAACATGAAGGTCGTGGCGGTGGTGAAGAACTCAGGGCGCAAAACTGCTACCCATTTTGGTGCCACTTTAGGTCGGATTTTTACAGTCGAGCCCGTATCGATCTTAGGCTCGACTCGTGCCCCGTCCAACCAAGGACGCCGCGAGGTTCACTGCTTTTATAGCACCTTTCTGAGAAGGATAAGGCACCGTCTTCTTCACCGGCTCCCTCCCATAGGTTGTGTAGGCAAGGGGACCATTCAAGGTGCCTCCTTGATATCTCGTTGAAGCAGAACATTTGGCGAAGGATGTCTGACGGCAGACTTGGAATGGATGCACAATAGGTCCCGGCAGGGCTTCTCGAGCTCACCGAGAAATCGAATTCGTTATTGGTCTATTACAAGCACATTGTCAGATATATACCATTTTCGTGTCGAATTGGGCACTTTTCAAATCGAATTGGACACATTTTAAGCAAGACTGACACTTCTGAACTAAACTGAATATTTTCTAAATCGAAACAAGCATTTCTCAAATGAAAATAAAGCCGGTCAAAATATTTTTGTTGTACAGGTAAAATTTGGTATGACTTTCTTCGAAATTTTGAAATCTACCTGCCCTATACGTGAAAAATTGTATGAAACTTTATAAAAATTCTATTTTTAAGGAGAAATAGTGATTCAATTTTGTTTTAAAGTGCAGAAAGAAGAGATCACGTTGCGATTTACTGGATCGTCACGATTTGTATTTGATTGATAGCAAAAATTCTGTTTGCATGCAGCAACTCAGATATAAACGACAGAAAAAGAACAGCCGTAAAAACACATATCTTCATATCGTTGTATCAAAGAGGAAACATTTACACAATCAATCGAATAAAAATCGCGACGATCTAGTCGAGTGCATGGTAGGATCTCTTTTTAAAATATACTGTATGGTGGCTACCTTCCTGCGCTTTGAAACAAATTGCGTTCATTATTTTCCTTAAACAATAAAATGTCTATAATTTCAAGCAGCGTGTGCATTTATTGGAGCAGGTGAACTAAAAAATTTCGAAGAAGTTATAATAAATTTTCCTTTAACAAAAAATTAGCTCAAACTTTTCGAGAAGTGTATCGTTCAATTTAAAAGGAGCTCGCTTCAATTTGGTACGTGTTACGTTTGGATCTGACGTTAAAATGGGATATAAGGGCTGAGATTTGAGAAGAATGGCAATGCAAGGTGTGCATGCCTTCAGCACATCGCGTAGAGGTTAAGCATGGATTGCTTAAGGTCTCTGTTCCTTTGCGACTTCACATTGAAGGCGTGTTTGTGTGTTTGAAGGAAAGAGCAATGAACTGGTCCAAGAATTTCGAGACAGAGATTTGAGCTTTGAAATTTGTGAAGGTCAAGGCCGAAAATGAAGTCAAAGTGGTCTAGTCTCCTAATCTACGTTTGGTTCGCGTCGGAGCATGCGCTGGCTGTCGCGTACACTGCGAGACGAGACGAGGGCCTCGGTTCGGGTCCCACTCAGGCCCACCTAATCCTCCGCCCCTCCGGGGTAGGCGAATTGGTACTCGAATTGTCTGGGAAGCACAGAACATAGCTTGCTTTGTACAGGTCAGCTACACATTCAGATTGCCTCCAGGGGCCGGATTCATCAACGACTTATGTAACTTTAACGGAGGATTGTAAGCTTATCAAGCGATATGGTCAGCGATAAGCCGCGTTAAAAGCTCAGATAACGCGGCTTATCGCTCACCATATCGCTTGACAAGCTTACAATTCTCTGTTAAAGTCACGTAAGTCGTTGATGAATTCGGCCCCAGGTGGTCTCATAGAATTAGAGTTCGTGACGCATCCCAAAAAGGATTGATTAACACCGACGTTTATCCTTTTACCATTTGGCCCACCTTTGTGTTCAGATCGCGTGAGTCTGCATTCCGAATTGGAATGCGTTCCGTGCGACGGCGGACTGCGATGGCTGCTGACCCCTCGGACACATGATCCGGTGATGGAAGCACGAGCCACGGGGTTTCAGTTTCCGAACATGGGAACGTGTGCTGGATGTGTGCCTGCATCATGAGCTCCGACTCAGGGAGCTCGATGTCCATGTTTTGAATGTGGATTCGGCGTCTTCTTGGAGAGACGTGGTTTCTTCGCAGCGGGAAGCTCTACATACAGATCGACTCAGAATAATCAACACAAAGGCGACCATCAAATGTCGAGAGGTGCCTCGATCTGCTGACAACATAGCCATTGTTAACTCAGCAAAAAGTGTTTACATACGTCTAAGCAGCCAAAAACTTAAGGTTCAAATAGCTTGCATGGGGTTTCGGTATTTTCCCTTTTTCAGAGCTTGGAAAAGACAAAGTAGCTTGAGAAACTACCCTGTGCTGTGCGAAGAAACACAGAAGCTAAGAGAGTTCAAAAAGGGCGCCGTATGGAACAAACAGGACAGCTAACGTTTAGAAGTTGGTTGGGGTACACCGTCACCCCTGCTGTACGAAAAATGGAAAAATGAGTGAGTGGGATTCCATGGTAAATCTTGAGGGCTCCAGACGTGGCTGGCAGCCATCCAACCCATATACCTCTGGTTTGGTCGAACTCTTTGATAGGATCGGAGTAACGCTAATTCCGCGGACCCGGATTTTTAGATCGAATAGCGAGCGTCACACGCTGATTAGAATCTTGAAGTGGTCTATAGCCTTGTCGAAGACTGATCTAAGGGCATTCCTCGCCACTTGTGAAGCGCTTACATGTTCGAGGACGGCTAGCTTGAGGAACAGTTTTTCAACTGACCAGAGAAGGGTCTAAAGCGTACGTCTGAATGGGAATATGAGGATCTTGTAGCGTTGTTTTGACTGAGCTCCTCACGAGGTTATAAAGATCTTTATTGGCTAACGTTTCAGCGGTATCGCCTTCTTCAGAGCCTGAAAGGAAGGACCAAGTCAAAATGCGGCTACCGTGTCAGCCATCGCCTCAACCAATATAAATAAGAGGATCGCTGCGAGAATCGCCTTCAAATAATAGAAGGGTGTGCTCCGTTTTTGCAATGCCCTTGAGCCTAGCGAGTTAGGGCCGCTAAGATTTTGCATACTTCGTGATAGGAAGGTATTGCCTTGTGCGACCGTGCGATTCCATTAGTAAACTATCGGGGCTCCTAACACGATAATTTCAATGGCTTTCAGAAATTGAGCAAAATGTCTTTTGCTTGGAGGGTGGAGATTCACGTAGTGTTATTCACCTTCGGCGCTCAGATATGTAGTATACGCCGGAGATTCCTTCCTGGTTAGTTTCCTCTGCTTAGTAGGTGTTCTCTTAAACTTGGTGGGAGTGCGTTTATCACCTTTCCTCACCTGCACATCTGGACTCGAGGTTTTTGTCTGAATTTCTGGTTCCCGTCTCTGTTTGCCATTATTGTCGTCCTTGCAGTAGCTCTCTTCTTGCTCCTTTACCAGTTTGGAACGGCTTCCGATTACACATAGTTTTGCGCTTGGTCACGCAGGTGTGTGGGAACTGCGACTTTGATCTGGACTGAGCACGGCGAGCGTGATACATTGCCGTTTCAGGGGAATACTGTCCATTCTCTGAAGTTGCAAGTGCGTCTAAAAACACCCGGAATCATCTATCAGCCTGTTTCAGCGCCCATATGGAGCTGAACGCGGAACACACTGATAGGTCGCCTTGAATACACATACGCCGGAGATGATTTGTCCGGCCTGTGCATACGCGTGCTGAGTCCGCATGCCGCCTGCCGCTGCTGACGGTGGTGCTTGATTGTGTTGCCATTTAGTAGCTGGCTGGCGGCTGGCCAACCGATCGCTGGGCGGCTGCGACTTGACGACGCCATCTGTTCGTATTCCTCCAGCGAATGATTGCCGAGCACAACACTTCTGACGATTACGCGCGTCAGAACCACGGCCGGCTCGTCGTCGTCGTCGAATCGCGGAATGCATGTGTGACCTCGTCGTCGGGGTGCTCGCGGTGGCCGAACGCAGCTTGTAATGATACTTCACGCATGATTCCGCGAGCAATCGCGTCACTACACGCTTCTCTCACAGGGTCGTGAGAGCGACCTGCTGTGCTTTGGAGGGGCTAGGATTAGCTAGTGCTAGACAGTAGTGGCGAAAATCGCTAGGAGCTCAGGTACTTCCCGATGATCCAATCTCAGACGCTGTAGAGAACTATAAACAGTGGATTTAATCAGTTCGTTTGGGGCAAACAGCGCATTGTGCTTCAGTGTGACATCGTTGAGGCTATCTGGAGTCCTATCAGCCTCTGCAGTGACATCGAGAGGAGAGCTGACGGACAGGTCAGGGCGTTATCCTTCTAGACAGATCTGGCGCCAGTGCCAGCGACCAGAAGGAATTGAAGGGATGACTAGCCTGGCCAAGAAACGAATGCATGGCGCTAGTTCTTGGTCCAACTCTTAGAAACTTTTCGGGATAAAATATGGCATTAGTAAGTTCCTTCTGGTACGCGCCACACATTCTAATTCTACGGGATGTCGTGTAAGCAATTAGATTGCCTATTTGGCCTATACAATGACTTGTGGTGGCCAGTCGATGGACAAGTCTGGTTTTAATCTTCTCAATCAGGTCTGGTAAAAATTCGCGATCCCGTAGGATTGGAAGACCTGGTTGATCTGGGCGGAAAATCCGAACCAAGATCCTGGAATGGCGGGCGTGCGACAGTTGGCACCTATTCCGACCGCGCTCTACACATACTTTCGGGATCATCGGGATAAAAAGGAAAGGTCGAATCAAGAGTAAGAGTGAAAAGGCCGTTGAACACCAGAAGGTTTACGGAAGTTGGATGGAAGATGAGGGAGTACATGGGTGACTGAGATTTCAAGGAATCATGCCGCGGAACGCTCCAAGGTTGGCAGATATGTAGCACACAGACATTTTTTGAGGGATGAGCTGCATGGATTCAATTGTACTGATCAAAGAACGAAGGAAAGCTCAGCCATGTCAGAACGCACTGATGCTACGACTACAATGGAGGCATGTGACAGGAGCGAATACGTTTGAAACGATTGATGCTGACACTTTCAGCAGAAGTTTGCCAAGAAAATCGAGCAACGATTGTCGAGTTACTGGAGTGTGTGCTATACGGCCGTTCTAAGCCTGCAAAGGAACGGATGTTCACAATTTATACACGTAGGGAAGTCCCATGGGTCTAGGTGTCAAGGCAGCGCAGTGCGAGCTACGAGTGCGGGCTTTATCAGAGCTTGACAAGTACCCTAATAGTGCGCATAGTGAACTTGCCTTCCAGTTGCATCGAGGAAGCCAGGAATTGAAGAGAAAAACTTCGACGTTGAGCCGCCTCATTGGTATGTGCCGTGCTTAGTGCTTTTACAGTCTTGTGGAGGGGCTTTGTTATTGCACGTGAGACATTTCAAAATGACCTACTGTGGCCAAGAGGTGGACAGGTTAGTGAGCTGTACTTCACAGATATTACTGTTACCGATTTGCGTCTCTCGACAATGTTAGGCTTTGGTGGGTATATTTGGTACAGGGTGCGTAAAAAGTATTGACGCAGTAAATGGCGATTGTGGAAATAGTAATGCGAAGTAAGTTTCAAAATGTTTACTTGGGAAATGTAGAGAATGATCTTACAAACACGATGGGATAACTCGTAATCGACTTTGGCTCCTTTACTGAGAATACAGGAGCGAAAACGACGGAAAAATTCATGAGCACGCGCCGCAAGTACTCGCTTGGATTTCGTTCCGTGCTTTGAACAGGGTAGCCTTCTGCGACTGGTCACTTCTGCTGAAAGTAGCCCAGACCTCATTCTCCAAAGTCGCCTAAAAAGAGTAATCCAGCGGATTCATGTTTAAGCTCTGCTCGTCTGAGAAGCTGTCCACACCTGCGCGCGTTATCTGTTTGCCGTTATTGGACAGAGATTGATAATTTCGGATTTGAATGTTATCGTGCTTGAACATATTGTAATCATCATCTGTTATGATTGAGCCGTGGCTGGCGTTTAGGTTGCTGACCTCTTTCCTCATCAACCGTTTCGAACATCGCCTAATTCTCTTGTTAAGGAAATATTCAGCTCTTTGGGTAACAGACAAAAAAAGGCCACCGTAACGATGACGATCATGCTTCTTCAGTTTTTTCGTGAGTGTTTTTTGACCACAATATAGACAACAAAAATAACACACAAAAACCTAGAGAGGTAGAAAGAGAAAGCTGGAGCTGAAACAAAAAGTAGGTGCATCAATACTTTTTACGCACCCTGTACATTGGACCCGATCGAATCTTTGGATAATTGGATGATTCGGGTAACGCTAATTCCGCGGACCCGGATTTTTGGATAATTCAGGTAAGCGGCGTTTTTGAGGGCCTCGGGTTTTTGTATGATTCGGATCGGGAATCCGAATCGGGTATCCGAAAATGATTCATTCGGATCCAATGTATAGTGGTCGGGCCCAAAACGTCCTCTATGTAATATAGTTGTGCTCTCGCAAAATTTTCGAATATTCGAATGGTTTCGAATACCCGCAATTTTCGAGCATTCGAATTTCGAATACATTCGAAAAACGTGATTTTTTGAACATTCGAATTCGAATACATTCGAAAAATGCGATTTTTTGAACATTCGAATTCGAATACATTCGAAAAATGCGATTTTTTAACATTCGAATTCGATTGGATTCGAAAAACGCGATTTTTTGAACATTCGAATTCGAGTACATTCGAAAAACGGGATTTTTTGAACATTCGAATTCGAATACATTCGAAAAACGCGATTTTTTGAACATTCGAATTCGAATACATTCGAAAAACGCGATTTTTTGAGCATTCGAATTCGAATATTGATTCGAATATTCTATTCGAATATTCGAATATTTTCGAATGGAATATTGGGTCACGGAAAGGAAAAACATGGCTGGTGCTTTGGTGGCAATGACCAATAGACGGTTTACCCTGACGTAGTAGGAAATTTACATTCGTTTGCAAAGTGTTTAACAAGGTTTTAATGGAGTGATTTTTCCACCGAATTCTTCTATGCCTGAAAGGATGAAATATGTTACTGGTCATCAAACCAAACAACACGTCCTTGAAAAGCTTAGCTCTTTTTCCTGGTTGACTGATAAAAAGATTCCAAAGGCCATACCTTACCTTAGCCCAATAAAGGGCCAGGTGATATAGCACGGGATATAGCTGGTGGAGCGCTTACACTTTGGTTTGAATTACTGGGGTTACATATGTGCATCCACCTTTTCGGCTTACCATGGGACCCCTTACCATGGAACCCTGGAAACTCTCAATGAAACTATTTGCTTCATCGGAGACCAAGGTCATCATGATGGAGATCTTCGAAACCGGAAGGTTCCATCTGCTTCGTCTATTTATTCACATTACCTAAGAAACATGAAGTGTACATAAGAAGGAGATGAGAAGTGCTTGAGTGTTGTTTGTGCATTACTTTTGATGGCATACGAGAGTGCGGAAAGCTCTAAATGATCTTCGTGATTGAGAAAAGTGGTCGTCGAATAGATGTGTATAATATAATAGCTGCCTTCTCTACAGTGCTTACCTAACGATTGTTCGAGCCGAAAACTTGGCCGCAGTTAACCCCACTCCCACAAAGTCAGACCCATAGTCAGCTCGGGCGTACGTTCCGAAAATAATCTTAAGGAAGGTAGTGCAAGGTTGGAACATAGCAAGGTTCTTAAATTCTGCCTTTTGTACTGCAAGGTAGGAAAGAAAGCAGAATGAGCAGAGCAACTGGCTTGATGTGATTGTCCTTACCATAACCTCAGTGATACTGCAACATCGCGCGAAGAGTGCAAGTGCGGGGCACGCCGATAGGCGTGACGGATATATATTATAGGCGCCAATATTTTTGCCATTACTATACATCAAGGACTGAAGAACAGTGGTGTCGCTTTTTTGCTGTCCTGCCGATATGTGAACAACAACATATCCTATGTGCGACATAAGATGAAATGGACAAGTACTTTCGGGTTATAGACAGCCAATCCAGGACCAAGAAGAGCATAACCGAGAAACATTGAGTGATCTGACTTATTCTTGTCGATGCCTATGACCACCTGAACGAAGCAAGTGTGTTACTAAGTCATAATCAAAACCCAACTAAGAGAAGCAGAGTTTCTTAAGGAAACTTCGCGACTAGATGTTTTCACGCTTCTTCGCCTTATAGGATTGCAAGGAAGATTAATCTTGAGCAGCCTAACCGCTCCCCCTCCTTGTATTGGTAGTCCTAATAAGTCCCTTAAGAGTTGTAGATCAGCGATTGAACTACTTGTTATTAGATTCAGGTTTCTAGCTACATGTCTGAACAATAGCCGAAAAGCTCCATCCTAGGTGCTTGATGGATTAGTGTCCGAATCGGTAAGTAATTTTGGCGTGCAAAAACGATGATGGTCAGAATGATAGGAAACTCAGTAAAGACTGATCAGCGTTACGACCTCGTTCGGCACAGAAGCACATAAAAGAAACTACATTCTTTCCATAAACATTCGCTCCATCCAAATTGGCAGAAAGGCAGACCTAAGAAACATTTTGCATGGACGTGTACACGGAAGGAAAAGGCAATGCCTCACGGAAATGGTCCCGAGATATTGCTCTTCATGATCACGCTGTCCATAGGTGCTCACCTGGATGCAAAGGAGAGCGGTTCGAAAAGGAAGGCCTACCCTTGTTTCGAAAAACCTCTTCATAGCGTTCCTTGTCTCTTAGGAAGTCAGCACATCTGATCGGACGTGTCTGAGCAGTTGTAAAATCCGGTTGCTGTAATTGATCTATCCTAGAAATCTTATACCCACTAATCCGCCTATATTATCGTCCCTACTGCACCCCAACTGTATGGTTTATTGCTCAGCTAGTAGAGAATGCAACTGCATCGCATAGTAATCCTGATCTGCCAACCCTCGGGCGGCGAACATAGCATGGAAACAAAGCGGCTTTAGGATTAAAAAGCAACTTGATGTGAAAAGAAAGCTTGGAAAGGCTACGATAGGATCACAGAACCTTGCAGTGAAGATGGTAAATTTGGAGCGTGAAGGTTAATACTGGGTGCACAAAATAGTTAGGCCTATGTTATACTTCGGCGACGCTGTTGTCGGCAGCAGAGTTGAGCGCACTGAATAGCACCCGCTCAACACTGTCACCGACGTCGCCGACAACAGCGTCGCCGAAGTATAACATAGCCCCCAATGTTTTTGGATCTGTACTAGAGTTCCCCTATAGAGAACAAGAGATCAAGCAAAGTTCAACTGTGCAAAGATGAGGACGAAAAACAAGATTAGTCGTAGGCAGTGTCAAACAGAAAACTGGTTCCTGAGCTCCAATAGGAAAAGTTCGAATACGAATGAAAGTGTAAGTCCTTCTGTGAATAAAGCTGAAGGTTCAGCTTCTGATTCAGCCGTGTTTCTTGTTTCCTGTGTGGTGTTGTGGAAGAGGGATTAACAGACTCATCATATATGGAGTGAAAGGGAGACGACGTGCTTACAATTTCTGGACTCTCAGTGCAAAATATCCATGCATCGGCTTCGCAAAACAATGCAGATCCTAACTTGCCTATTCGAATGGCATACATTGAACATTCGAATAATTGTGTGTTTTTTGGCAATTCTCGAATATTCGAATGGTTTCGAATACCCGCAATTTTCGAGCATTCAAATTTCGAATATATTCGAAAAACGCGATTTTTTGAACATTCGAATTCGAATACATTCGAAAAACGCGATTTTTTGAATATTCGAATTCGAATACATTCGAAAAACGCGATTTTTTGAACATTCGAACTCGAATACATTCGAAAAACGCGATTATTTGAACATTCGAATTCGAATACATTCGAAAAACGCGATTTTTTGAACATTCGAATTCGAATACATTCGAAAAACGCGATTTTTTGAACATTCGAATTCGAGTACATTCGAAAAACGGGATTTTTTGAACATTCGAATTCGAATACTCAAATTCGAATGAAAATCATTCGAATACCTATTCGAATAGGTCATTCGAGCACAACTATACTATGTAACACAGGAAATGCGTTTCAAGGAGGCCAGCCCCATCTGTCTTGAGAACAAGTGTACTACTCCAGTCAAACGAACGTCACTACGATCAAAATACATGCAACGTGAATGCGCTGCGCAGTGAAGTGACGAATTCAGTGCCATCATTGTTGGAGCCCTCATTCCCTCCAGCTTTATTGCTCACATCTGTTAGACCTCTCGCCTTTCGGCCTCGCGGTTCCGTTATCAGAGCCCAGACCTCGAACATATGGCTAGAGTGGTAAATCGTCCGAGTTCTTGGACATACGGCAAAGTACAGTGTACTTTGAACGATTTCGAAGCCTTTTCAAAGGCAGATCTCGAGTTTAAGCCTTTGGAACATGTTGGTTATGTTGGAAAATGGGATCTATGTGAGAGAACCGTGGGTCTGTGAGTCCATCTCCTAAAAAGTAGTATATGAATTAACTGAAAGGAACTTAAACTTCCAGGATTGTAGGGATACGGTTCTCAATATTGATTGGTTAGCATTTCATATGTTGTAACCGCATTTGCATGTAGTGGCTGTGTTGCAGATCCTCGCTTCAGTTGCTATTGGATTTGCAGCTTGGCCAATACACTGTGATAAAGGACAGTTGTCTGGAATGCGCCATGCATCCTGATTTCTTTTGTGTGATATCAAAAAGGCACTAGTTGTCGAAATGACGTATTGAATTAGTAACCGAAATGCACATGACAATTTGCTCCACGAAGTAGTTTGGGAGACGCACCATGAACAAGGAATGATTCTCTACTTCGCTTAATGCATTGCAGTGCAGAGCAAAGGCAGTTTTGTTAAATAAATAGGGATAAAAAAGGATATAGAATGGCGTAGAAATCAATTCAAACCCTTTTGTGATGCGCCGCACCTTCTACTCCTACGTGGTTTTTGGTTTTCGTGGAGGCGATTTGAATGCGTGTCTGGCCATACAATGACTTGTTGTGGCCAGCCGATGGACAAGTCAGCGCTTTATCCTTTCCAGAGAAGTTTGGCACCAATTCACCGACCCGGAGGGAGGGATGGAATGTTTTGTTGGTCTGGGCGGGAAATTCGAACCAAGAACTTAGTATTGGGTGCACGCGGCAGCCGGCAACTTCTCCCACTGCTCTACTCTCGGCCTCCGCCTCCATCAAATAAATTCGATTGAAATAGTGAAATTGGTTTCCAATAAATAAAAGTCAGATGAAAGGTGTTCGATGAGGAAAGGTTAATCAATCACTTTGTGGGGTGCGCCACGCATCCTCACTCCACAGGATATCGTGGAGGCAATTTGAATGCATGTTTGACGTATATGACCAGAGGTGACATAAAGATTTAATCAGTGTGTCCTTCCCAGTCTGATCTAGTAGAGACTCTTCGATCCCACTGTTAGGACCCTTCATCTCGTGGAATGGGTCATATATTCCACCCGCGCGTGAGATCAGCTCTTGCCGACTGCGCCACAGACATCTGTCTTTAAAATGGTAGAAGCAGTTCTTGAAGAACGTCAGCACTGACCGGAACAGAATGTCGGGAAATGTTTTCAATTTAGGCGAAATGGGTGCACGAAGAGGTCACCGGCACGTGAAAAACTGTTTGTGGCTGTGGCCTAATTCTGGAGTGAAGTGGCGAAGTTCCACTATATCCATTACTACCCACATGCCCTTTTTCTCCGTTTAGCTCCCACAACTTTGATCTCCCGGCCTTTCGAAGTCTCAGTCCCGTCGTGAGGTTCAGATTTCCCAGACGTTGCTCCGATTATGAAGATTTGGAGCACTAGGCCTTGCATTTGATTTCTGCTTGGTTATACGATCTGTCAATAAGAGCAGTAGCACTGTGCTTCCGGAATGGGACTCGGGTTTCAGAACGCGTTCGACTCATTGCGTTCTACGGGACTGACATGGCAGAGACTCGGTTTTGAGTTCTTGGGCAATGATGGGTTCGAATTCTTGAGGATGGGACATTGGGCATATGGTATATCTCCTTGGGATCACTCCTTCAACTAGTTTTTAGTCGGAGTGTGCCTTCTAGAGGTATCGGCGTTGCAAATGTGATCAAAAGGAGAAACAGGGGCACGTAGTAGTGGTGTCAAGATAACCTGCTAAAGGGCAAAGCACAATATTATAGCGATGTTTTGTTTCGATAAAAACTCTAGCGCCAGGTGGGGATCGGACCCGCTCCTCTGCTGACCGGGCTAGAATGCTCTAAGCCAGTACACCACCGGCGGTGTTTGATCGAACGCAACATGCACACCTCGTGAGATCCGTCAGCACTTACCCAATCAAACAGCGCCGATGGTGTGATGGCGTAGAGCATTCCCGCCCAGTCAGCAGGAGGTGCGAGTTCGACTCCCGGCTAGCGCTATAGTTCTGGTCATTATTGTACCATCTTGCTCGATACCAGCCAGTTGAGGCTTAAGGAAACTGACTTGCAAAACACAGAATTCACTGCCCGCCACTTTTTTGGGATACGCACTCACGAAGGTGGGTTGATCCCATATTTGATCCACGAAATAAACTATAAAAGTAGGCATTAATAATTTGGAACAAGTCGTTGATGTGGCCTACTTGAACAGGGCTTGGGGACGCACCAGACCACTCCGACCTCATCGAGGAGGCCACTCACAAGGGTCGGCAGAGGAACGTGTTCAATTGTTCTGAGTGGCTGTGATTGACTGACGCGTTCCCGCTCCCCATGTAGGCCACATTATGGAGTAGTACAAATTATTGTTTGAATGCGCCATACATTCCACTTTTTCGGAAAATCGTTGAGGCGGTTTGGTTGCGTATTGGGCCTGCACAATGTATTGAGATGCCTAGCTGATAAAGAGATACCAACCTAACCTCGGAGGGATGAGAATGTTAAGAAGCCTGAGCGGACCCAAAGCGTGGATCGATCCAATGTTCACGCGATAGCTGGCGTCTTCTACGACTGCGCCACCGCGTGCACTAGTGGGGACCAAACAGTGGACAAATCACTATTGCTTTCCGCCCTGGTAAGTGTTGCCATTTAGTCGACCCGCCATTTTTGCCAGAGCGCGAGGTGAATGTCGATGAGCGTATGGGAATGACGCTTTCTAGGGGCTACTAAATGTGAGCCCTGAAGAAGGACCTTTGCAAAGTCTATAGCTCCATCGGCTGCGGAGGCAGGCCTTACTCCTTAATAAAGGATAAAGTGTGAAGAACGGCGTTACTCAATCTTTTTTGGGGGTACCACGTATGCTGCTTTAAACACTGGAGGAATGGAACGCTTGGTTGGCCTGGGTGAGAAAACCGAACCAGAAACCAGGAATCGGGTGTACGAAACAGCCGGCACCTCCACTGACTGTGCTACCACATGCCTTATTTCCTTAATAGGGCGACAATATAAAGGATAAGGATAAACGACGGTGTCACTCAATCTCTTTTGGTATGCGCCACGCATTCTACTTCTACCGGATACCGTAGGGGGTTTTAATGCGTATTTGGCCATACAATGACTTGAGGTGGCCAGCCGATGAACAAGTCAGCGCTTCATCCTTCCCAGACCAGTCTGGCACCAATTTACTGAGGCTTGGCTTGCCTGGGTGGAAATCCGAACAAAGAACCTGGTATCGGGTGCACACGATAGCCAGCACCTTCCCCGACTGCGCTACCACATGCCTTAGCTCCTTAATAGGGTGACAATATGTGTACCAATTTCAACGTTATTTCCTCGGGGCAGTCCAAGAGCGGCTTGGATGCTGTTTTGACGGATAGCGCGACTCCATCGCGAAATTACCATTCGAAGGGTAATTTGAGAATATCGTCGTTTGATGAATAAGTTATCGCAGCCGTCGAATGCGGTCGTCAAACGGCGAGAGGAATGCGTCATGGCATGCAAGGGAGTGAATGATGCGTGAAGACTCAGCAGAAATTCGGGAGCAGAAAGTCCCCTAGTAGGTGCAGAAGCTCAATTCTGCAATGGACGACAAAAAGGAGGGTCGAGAAAAAATGAAGGAGCTGTTCACTCTCGGGAAAGAGGTATCCTCTTCGAAGGTTGACAAGGCGGTCTGCTCGTTCCAGGAGCGAATCGTCCTTGCGGGATTAATCCGCTGGAATTGTGTATGAGGAGCAAGTAATTCTGATAGCCATCCCACTCGTGGCTGCTTCGATTCCCAGGCGACACTGAGTGCCTAAGAATATCATTGCCTCGATTACTTTAGCTGCACGTTAATGGCAGTGCGTATTGAGTTGCGCTGAGCGGGTCCTCGCAAGGCGCTGCGTCCAGACTGTGTGCGCATAGAATGTCACATGATAGTCAGAGCATTGTGGGCTTCAAGAGGGTCGGACGCTCGCAGACGTCAATAGCTTGACGTTACCATCTGGTGACGTTGTGGTGTGTCGAAAAAGTTCGCCGTGATCCAGTTGGGGACCAGTTTCAGGTCATTTCCCAACAAGCAGACGGAAATGTGTCTGCCTTTTCCGAAGCCTGAAATGGTTGGACAGCTCTGAGCAGGGGTTGTTTTGATTCTGCTGGTGCTCGGGCAGCGATATGCTCGCCAAGAGGTCACATTCGGTAATTACGCGCTCTCTGGTGATCATACTAGGTGTAATTAAAAGGGATTGTCCGTCCTGGTCGACACGGAACCTTTCCGCTAACGCGGCCCTAATGAATCGCAAAGGGGAACGAGGAGGATGCGCGTGCCCGTCCAGACAAAGGGAGCGCACTAAGTGCTGGAACAATCGCGGCATTCGTTATCTGAATATGTTGTGGTGAGAGCAGAAAAGGACAAGCCTTCAAAAGGCCGCGGAAAGTTCCAACGCGAACTTTGTCGGCTGCGAAACTAAGGCATTCAGTGGCGTTATAGTTCCGACTCTCGTCAGAGATTTTGCTCCACAGGAATCAGTGGGATTTTTCTTATCTCTGCAACTGCTCAATGTAGGGTGATGTTGCTACGTTATTCTAGTCAGATAAGCATAGCCGGAGGACTTCCAGGTCCATTTTAAGAAGGGCTGCTTCCGGAGCTGCTTCTGAAATCTTACGAGGACGATGGTCGAGTTTCTGATGTCCTCGCCCAACGGAACGGACATCTCCGAATGCTCCAACTACGTGAATGCACGTCATAGTGCCAGAACTGGGCAGTAGGAAACGATCGGCTTGGGGAGCTTTCAAGAGCGTCGAAGAAGTCGTGAAGAAGACGAAGAGCGCCCGGCTCCTCGCCCACCTGTTCGACTACACATGCCATAAGGAAACAGGATGAACACGCGATATGCGTCGCGAAGAGGGAATCGAGAGGGCGATGCTCGGAATGACACGATCCACACAAACGGGAAAAGAGCTCCGAAGTTCCGAACCTCGTTGACGTTCGAAGATCAGAGACGCTGTCGCATGGGCCAAGTTGTCGAGAATTGGTGGGCCGGCCATGTAATGCGTTTCGTAGACATTCACTGGACGAGAGCCGTCACCGACTAGATTCCGATGAATGTCAATAGGAACACCATGACGCCCACCAACGCATTGGCCGGACTTCTTCGTGAAAGCCCTCAACGAGAGACTTGACGTTCTTGGTGTTTCTAGAGCGAGGAGGATCCATTGGGCCTTCTGGCATGTATGGACGAATGAAGACGACGCTTGCGCTCGCTTGAGCAACTCGATGATCAACGGGAGGATAGGTGATACAGTCGACAGGCGTCTGAAACTGTGAGCTTCCATGGATGGTCGTGGTTGACATGATGAACTCAGACAGTATTTCTTCTCATTCGTTCCACAACATACTGTAGGTCCCGATCTGAAGTTCTTCAGATGATTTTCGTGGTGCGGACTTGGTGCTGAAGTCGCCAACTTATATAACCTGTGTTCTTTCTTACAAAACTTTTCCAGCTCCATGTAGGAGGCTTCGACGTCTTCGTCGTCGTAGTCGAATGTTGGGCATACGCGACGAACACAGTCAAGGTTGGCACGGAGCCGCATCGCTTCAGTCGCAGACGTCCGATTCGGCTTGTCAGAGACTCGTACTAGTCGATGTTCATGGCCAAGTGCGCGTTGAAGAGGACAACAACGCTGTCTAGTCTTCTGCTATTCAATGTTCCGAGGAGCTGTTCTTCTCCAAAGTTGTAGGCGACATGTAGGGAGCGGTGCCTTCTTGTCTGTCCGATGCAGTCGTACTTGATCTTCCTGCTGGCATCGTCAGATCCTCGATGGGAGCTCCCGATGCAGGCGTACAGACGTCACAAGTGCAGATCGTCGTCTTAGTCCCTCTCAAATTGCGCGTCTTGAGTAGGTCCTGAGATTTTAGTAGCCTCTTCATAGACGTACCATCGCTGCAGCATCGTTCGTGTTGTCCATTGGAGAATAAAGCCTTTTGGTGCTGCTGTTTCTGATTGATGTACATGCAACACGGGTCGGCTTTGTCATGCCGATAGATCGTGTAATCAACTGGACCCGACGAGGAGAAGAGCGTAAAATATTCTTTAGTTAGTGTCGTTCGCAGCATACAAAAAGCGTTATTGTTAATAATATTGAAGAATGCAGGACTGGATGTACCTTGTAAAGTATTCAACAATAGAAACTGGTTTTCAGGGAGTGTAGTGGTGAAAGGTCGAAGAGAGAATGAAGGAATCTGCTATTTTCAGGAGATTCACTCAATAGTGGACGATCTGTCGGTGAGACTGGGCGGCGTTGGAGATGAATGGCTGACCAGCAGCGAATCGTCTCCGAAGTACTTCGAGTTCACTCCGATCGAGATGCATGCGATTACGGAACGTCTTCGGCTGCCCGAACCAACGGCGCCAGGTGTGTTATTGCGCACATGGTCTTGCCCGAGATCTATGGACTGGTTTGAAAGGTTCCTTGTGCTAGTGATCGAAGCTTTGGCGTCAGTGAGACTCGAAACCGCTCCCAGTGCTAGCTTGACAGGATGCCTCCGCCATTGTACCACCGGCGCTGTTTGATTCAGCGAAATAGGCACGATATATCGTAGTCATGTCCAATAACCCCCCCCCCCCCCCCAGTTATCAACATGAGCCAACCATTGATAACTGCTTGGAAAGGGTTAAGCTGGAGCACGTCACCAAACGGCATAGGTGGAGCAATGGCCTACAAAAGAAGTATCCTGCCTGGGTAGCAGTTGGTGCGGGTTCGATTTATAACTGCATTGAAGCATTAGTCTTTTCATAGATGCATCGACTAGAATTAACATACAGTGCTCGTTGTCCTGTCGAGTTTGTCTTCAATTACACAAGATACTGAGGACTCCTGCCGTCGATTTATCCTCATGTGTGGTGCGCTACAAATTGAACATCACCGCGATACTGTGTAGGCTCTAAAAATAAGTCTGAGGCTCAAAAGTTGGGCTAACAATAGGTACTTTGCACCACTTTGTCTTCAAAAAGGCACTGCTGACGTCAAACTGGAGTCTTTGAGGTCAAATCGGATGTTTCCCAAAATAAACTGAGCTCACTCACATGAGCTTTTAATTAAAAAATTTGTTATGCCCTTCATTCGAATTTGTCGCATCGGTCGCGAAATGTGAACGTATGGTTTGAATTTTCTTAAAACTTTCGTTCTCTTAAAATAAATGGATAAAGGACGGCGTTACTCAATCCCTTTTGGGATGCGCCACGCATTCTACTTCTCGGGATGTTGTGGAGGCGGTTTGAATACGTATTTGGCCATACAATAACTTGCGGTGGCTAGCTGATGAACAGGTCAGCGCATTATGCTTCCCAGACAAGTATGGTACCAATTCACCGACCCCGGAGGGATGGAAGGCTTGGTTGGCCTGAGCGCGAAATCCGAACCAGGAACCTGGTATCGGGTGCAGGCGACAGTCGGCGCCTCCTTCGATTGCGCCACCCGCGCCCTTCGTTCTCTTAGCTACAAAAATTAAACTTTGGTTTGAAATGCAAAAAAAAACATTTCAACCGAAAGCTAAAGGTGAAAATTCTTCAACACGACCTAAGAAGAGATCGCGCTATGCAGTCAGCCGACACGTCGCTCAACTTATTTGATTGATTGTGTAATTCCACTTAGTTGAAGCTGCGCAGTAGATGGACGACGCATGTTTACCGCAACACTTTCTGTCGTACCATTGAATACTGTGTGGAACAGAATTTTTCTTCTACTCGAATGAAAATTGTCGTGATAGACTAGTGCATGGCGCGATCCTTCCTCCGGCACAAAAAAGGAAAACATAGAAATTGCTCTCTTCATGCACTATAAAATGGACTTGAAATTTTCTGCTGCTAAAAATAAATATTTTAAAGGAAATTCGGACGCTGTATTCACTTTTTGGGACCAGAATTTTTCGAATTGCAAAATTTTAAAGCGATATGATATTCTTTAAATCGGAAATTTATTTTGACTTTTTTAGGCAGCGCCTATTTTGGTTTGGAAGGTGTCCAAGTGGCTTTGAAAGGTGCCCAATCTGACGTAGAAATGGTATATCCTTCCCAGACAAGTACCATCATCGGGTAGAAGACTCCGTTGGCCTGGGGCCTGGGAAGCTCAGCCCTAGCCGGCGCGCTTTTTCATGGGCTAGCCTTTAACCGAGCTGAGTGGTGCTGAAAGTGCAACGGACAATTAATCAGCTCGGGTGCGAAATGTTCCGCCCGCGTGCGTTTTTGCAGCGGATTCGCATATTTCATCGCGTAATTCTTTCCACCCGTGTGAGTTGTTGGGCCGCTATTCAAGATGCGAAAAGTGAATCTGCGGAGAAACTAGTGACTACGTAACCAGCGCGGAACGGAGTTCTCCTCGTTGAAAGGTCTACCATGAAAAGACGCACGTACACGTAGGACGTTAGGCGACACGGTTCGCTCCAATAATCTATCTTTGCATCGCTGGTACACTCGATTATTTCTTGAGCCTGTCACTGATATTGTTATTGGCCTCACGCGGCTTGCCTTTGGGCGCTCTCGCCTTTTCGGAGCCTAGGAAAGCCTATTTAACACACGTGAATCTGTCCCCAAGGTCATTTTACCTTGCAGCATGAGTCCCGAGGCCGTATCCACGATTGATAAGGTAGTAGTGGGTTAAAGATAATGGATACTATCCACATAACCCTGGGATAAGTTTACTATCGAAGTATAGTGGGCACAGGGGCGCATTTGGCATTCATGATGTGATATAATTCGGGGAATGAAATAATTCTACCCCATTGTTCACCCACCTCCACGCTCTTGTGAATTGCAAGCAGTGCTTCAATTTCTACCCACTATCCACATAACCCTGTGTAAAGCCATCCATAAATCCGGCCTAAGGATGCTAGCAAAGTGGTTGAGGACGACGAAAAGGCTAACCTTTATGAGTTGATACCGTGACAGTCCACCACTGACCGTCAGATGGAAGTCGACGCGGCTGACTTTTCCCTAAGGGGCGTTATGAGTTACAGCTATATGTAGTCCTGCGCTTCATCATGTGATGTTCATGAGAAACGGACGAGTTTCTGATACCCCATTTACGCTCAACGGGGAGAACATCTTCGAATTCTCCAGCTACATATTTATAGGTCGTGGTGCAGGCGAATTCAGCATCGCCAACGGCAATGTAGTACCTGAGTTGGGCAGGAGGAAACAATCTGGTTGGGAAGCCATTAAGAGCTTGGAAGAAGTGAGGAGGACGAAAAACACCTTGCTCCAAGTGCTCGTATTCGAGTCCACTGTTCTTCCTGACTTATGTACGCCTCAGAGACCTAGGCCACAAGAAAGCTGTATGAACACGCGTTCAGCGTCTCGTAACGGTATCCATAGGATGATGCTCTGAGTGACACGGATCACGGAAGTGGGAGAAGATCTCCGCAGTTCCGAACTTCGTGAGCGTTCAGAAATCAGAGCCGTTGTCGCCCGGTCATCGACATGATTCCTCGGAATGTGAAGCGAACGCTGGGACGCCCACGAACGCGTTGGTTGGATTTATTCTTGGAAGTTTTTGTGAGGAGGACTATCTTTGCAGGCGACATGGACGAATGGAGAATTTGTTAGCATGGGCTCGAGCAATGTGGTGATCCAAATCAGTTTCTTTAAACCTCAAGTGGCTAGTATCGAGGTTGTAAGCTGTCACAATGTCTTGTTGCGATCAAAACTCCTAGCGCCAGGCGGGACTCGAACCCGCACCTCCCTCTAACCGGGCGGGAATGCTCTAAGCCATTACACCACCGGCGCTGTTTGATCGAACGCAACATCCACACCTCGTGGGACCCATCAGCACTCACCCGTATATCGGGATGAGCCGGCCGCTGATATCAGCATGGAACCAGTTAAGCTGTAGGTGTAGTGATCAATTTGGATTATGGCTAGCGCTTTTAGAAAATAATGCTTTTCGTGGCGTTTTAGGATAAGGACAAAGGGACAAAGCACGGCGTTACTCAATCCTTCTTGGGATGCGTCGCGCATTCTATTTCTAGGGAATATCGCTGAGGCGATTTGAATGTATATTTGGCCTATACAAACATGCGGTGGCCAGCCGATGAACAAGTCAGTGTTTCTTCCTTTCCAGACGAATTTGATACGAATTCACCGACCTCGGAGGGATGGAAGTATGGAAGTCTTGGTCGGCCTAGGCGGGAAATCCGAAGCAAGAATCTGAAATCGGCCTGCACGTCCTCCGACTGCGACTCCACGCACCCTGCAGCACACTATAAGTAGATAAAAATGCGCTGAAAGTGTTACGAAAGTTTCTGCAACTGAGAATAGAGTGTGTGGTGGGGCGTGTGTAGCGCAGTCGGAGAGGAGGCACCTGTCGCATGCATACGATTCCAGGTTCTTAGTTCATATACTGCCGCCCAGGCTAATCAAGCCTTCCTGAAGCGGTGATTTGGTAACAGATTTGCTTGGGAAGGGTAAAGCACTGAACTATCTATTGGCTGGCCATCGCAAGTCATTGTGTAGGCCTAATACACACTAGAATTGTTTCCACAATATCCCGTGGAAGTAGGTAGGGCATGTTGCGAAGGCATTGACCAACGACCTTCACCCTTCGTCGTTTAGAGTGTGTGGCACACTCTATTCCATTCTGAAGTGGATCTCGTCGTGTAATATCCTAGTATTGAATCGACGTTCGTTTTCGACGTATTGCAGGACATATGAGAGAACGAGAGCTCTTTGTCCTGCTGGTGCATAATTGCCGGTCGGGCGGGAATATGTCGAGCAGAAATCCAAATGGCACTGTTTTTCTACGTCGCTTTCTCACACATGGAGAGGAAATTCGGTGATTACATCTCATTCTCTATGCTGTCGATCCAGTATGGGGGATTTAGGGTACCAGTAAGGGGCTATTATTCAGGGGTAGGTTTCATAAAGTAGTGGGCTATAGGTTGAGGCACGATAAGGGAGTCATACCACTACCCGTAGTGGGTAGCAGGTACGATTCGTATTCATTAAAGGAATCAAGGGTAAGGTAGAGCTAAGCCTCTTACGAGAACAGCTGATCTGACTAGAGCGCCATTTTGGCAATGCGGCGCGGAATGCGGATATAATAACGACTGCAGCGACTATTCTCCCCCCGCTGATATACCAACGATGTGGCGGAAAAGATTTATCCTGCATGCCTCATCTTAGGTACGTCTAACCCCTATACCCCGCATACCCGCGAGTATAAGCGTCAATGAATCCGAACCCAGGACATTGTTCGTTAAAGTTTAAAGAATTAAGGATGTCGTAGCCCAATCCCCTCCTGGAGTACGCCACTCATTCTACTTCAGCGAGCTACGATGATGCAGATTGAGTGCATATTTGACCTGAGGTGGCCGGCTGGTAAGCAGCGCAGTTTTCGTCCCTCCTTGACAAGCACAGCTGGAATTCAGCGATCTGATAGGGGTGGAAGAGAATTGCTTGGTCTGCAACGGACCCGAACCATAAACTCGGAGTCAGGGTGCACACGAAAGTCAGCTCCTCCTGGTCACGCTACTCTCGCCGAGTTTCTCCCGTACCACTAAATAGCCCGTTATGGATTGATGTGAAGTCCTCGAGGCTCATGATGTATTCCTTCCGGAGGAGGGTGAGAAGGCTATCGTGTGTCAGTGGTGCTCTTTTATTCATTATGTATGAGCAGTCGGGACGAACTAAGGCTGACTTCGTCGAAAGGTGTTTAGAGCAACCAGAGTGTTGCGGGACGACGTTAAAGAAGTCCCTTGGGCAAAGTGTTCTTTGTCACTGTATCCGCTGAAGATTCGAAAATTGAATTGTTTGTCTGGCTAGTCCGAGTAGTCAAGGTCCAGTATAAGAGACGATGTCGAGATAGAAGAGCAGAACGTGCTTCATCCAGCCCACCTTTCTCACTACTAGTAGGAAACAAACCAAAACTTGTCTTTCCATTACATCGTTCAGCGGCGAATTATCTGTCCTAAATCATTGTCAGCGGCAGCCAAAAATGCGGGTTTGTTTGCGAAAGGTGACCTCGATGGGGCGATTTGATTTTTTTGATTCGTTAGTCGTTTTTTGCAAACAAAGTTCGTGACCATCACACGACCCTTTTATGAAGATTTTCCCGATATTATCGCAAAGCAACCATCGTTATCTTGTCGAACATCTTCAGGGGAATTAGTGAACAAAATGTATTGGCAGGGTGGAACGACTCGAAGAGGGGTTTGAATAGACTTTTTCCGAATGAATAAGGCCTTCCAATGTTTTTCATGGATAAATAGAGTTGTATTTATTTATTTATTTATTCGTGGCGTGGACCAAGGCCACACGTGAAAATACAGTCAGTAGAATAAAGTACCAACAATCTCAATCGAAAACAAATAAATACAACTTAAGGCCTTCATTGTACACGTAAAGTAGTCTTGAAACCATGCAAAGTTAGACCTAGGACTTTCTGATTTGCGCTCAAAATTTGGTTGAAATCCCTTAGCTTTCTGTAGATGAAAAAAGAAAACATTCTGCCACCGAAACATAAAGTCTGAGCTTCCATGAAGAGAGTTTTCAGCATTGTGAAAGATAAAAACAGTGTGGGCTTGTTGATACTGGTTGAGCTGTCCGATACGTTTGTTGTGGTTTCGGCTTAGTGTTCTGCAACTTCGTTTTCTTCAGAGAATGGAAAAGCCTGGAGCATTTTTGGTATTCGTACTCTGTACGCCGTTTCATTGGTAGCAAGGAAAATTAGACACCCGTGTAGCGCAGCAGGAAGCGTCGGCCTTAACGCGCAATAGAGTTATAGGGTGTTATAGGCACCCTAACCCATTCCCGTGTCTGCGGTAGCACAATCGGAGGCGCCAGCTGTAACGTGAATCCGATGACAGGTTTTTGGTTCGGATTTCCCACCAAGCTAGCTAAGCCTTCCTTCCCTCCGAATTCGGTGAATCCCTACCAGACTTATTTATTTATTTATTTATTTATTTATTCACTACATGGATAACCATGCAAAAGAAAAACAAGGTAAAACTAAACAAGTTAAAGTAATTCTAAACAGGAAAAAACAGAAAAAAACAGAACAGGCAACAAGTATCAACATAATACAGTTGAAAACTACTAAACTGCATCCTGAAGATATCGGTCAAGAAGTTTTTTATACTTCTTCAAGGAATTTGGTATAATGTGTTTTTTTGATAACCTCAAAAAATCAGAGCCAGCACGGCAAGTGAAAAATTGAGACCTTACACTGTTTTTTGCTCCAGGAAACTGAATCTTCCACTGACCACCCCTTGTGTTCGATGAAGAAAAGGTATAGAACTCATGGAGGGGAATACGAGTAAGACCGTGTATCATCTTATATATCGCAATTAAATCATTTCTTCTCCTACGACGTTCAAGGGTATGTAGATTGAAGAATCTGTTTCGTGAAGCCGGTGAGGGGATGGTGTTGTAATCATACCCATGTACTCGTATCCATAGCTTTCTCGTGAAGCTGTTTTGTACAGATTCCAGCCTGGCAATTTCACGCTTATATTTGGGACTAAAAATTGTGGTGCCATATTCTAGAATTGGTCTAACATACGACTTATAGGCAATTAATAGGTGTTGTATTGAATTTGTTCGCAAACATTTGAAGAGGCTGTGCACAATTCGTTCAGCTTTTTTCGATATTGTTTCAATATGTTCCTTGAACGAAAGTTGGGTGTCCAAAATAAAGCCCAAATCACGCAGGGAAGTTGTACTACTAATATGCATCTTGTCAAGGTAGTAAGGATATCTACCTACCTGCTGCCCTAGATAAAGTACTTGTGACTTTTGCGGAGATAGTGGAAGTTCCCATTTTGATGACCAATCCGCAATTGCATTTATTGCTGATTGAAGAGAAAGATGGTCTTCTCGAAGAGCAATATTCTTATAAATTTTTATATCGTCAGCGAACATTTTACATGAAACACCAAGCTGATTAACTAAGGACGGAATTCCAGAGGTATATATAGAAAAGAGGATTGGGGACAAAACACCGCCCTGAGGAACACCACTTTTAATAGAATGACGTTCAGAGAATGCGTCATTTACCCTAACTTGAAAAGATCTACCAGATATAAAGTTTTTTATCCATAGAGTAATTCTATGATGGACACCTATATCCGTGAGCTTGACAATTAGTTTATCCAAAGGGACCTTGTCGAAGGCCTTCATAAAATCAAAATAAATTACATCCACATCAATTTTTTGTTCAAGAGATTTCGTCCAATCATTAAGCGTAGATAACATCAGTGTTTCAGTAGATTTACCTGAACGGAAACCATGTTGATCATTAGGGATAAGATTATTGGACTCGAGATATAATACAAGCGCTGTCTTGAGTTTTCTTTCAAAGACCCTAGCAAAAACTGATGTGATGCTAATTGGACGAAAGTTTGATACAAGTTGGTGAGGAGGCTTTTTTGGAATGGGTGTAACAAACGCATGTTTCCAACGGCATGGTACTTCACCAGTCATATAACTGGCATTAAATATGTGCTCAAGAGGGTAAGCAATCGCGATGGCAATTTTCCTGATAAAGTAGGACGGTACTTCATCCGGAGTAGTAGCAAAACTAGGTGGTAGCTTACAAAGTTCATTATAAATCTCCTCCTTATAGAACCAAACCGAACTTTCCATGCTGGAATTATTATTATTAACAGCAAAGGAGTCGATGTTGAAAGGACGTTCTGCAAAGGTCTTTTGAAAATATTTAGCTAGCATGGTAGCCTTTGTTGAGTCAGTTAATGCTACGACGCCGGTTTCGTCCTTCAGTGTGTGGATTCGCTCGGTACGTTTCAGTACAGAATTTAACAGTTTATAGAGAGATGACTTGTTGGGAGTATCGAGAGTTTTTCTCTCAACATACTTGTGGAATTTGTTTAAAAGTCGGTCGAATCTATTATTGATTTTTTGAAAACGGTGAAGGTTTTCAGAACTTGGGCAATGTTGATATGTCGACCATAGTTTTTCTTTCTGTTCAAAAAGTCTGACTAGGTTGGGAGGAAGTTTATTAAAGTGTACTGGTAACTTTTCGGTAGGTACTAGTTGGTCAATGCATTTATGGAGAATTGAGATAAAGAACTCGTACTTGCCATTCACAGTAACTTGTTCCTCAAGGAGTGTTCTCCAATCTATTGAAAGCAAATACTGACAGATAATGTCGTAGTTTGCTTTATGAAATGCTTTTTGAATTCGATACCTTGGTTTACTCAGTGAATAATCAGTTTTAAATGAAATGCTAGAATGATCGCTGGAACCTATTGGTGGCCCAATATTGATGTCTTTGACAAGTCCCAAACTGCTGCTGAGAACGATATCAAGCAGATGGTTATGTCGAGTGGGTGTCACAATGTTCTGATGAAGATTGCAAGATTGGCACATATCAACAAAACATTTTGATGCCATAGAAACTGAAGACGGATAATTTTTAGACCAATCAATATCTGGAAAATTGAAATCGCCGAGAACAAGGCATTGGGTTTTAGAAGAGCAGAGATCACTTAATACCTTGACAAGCATGATTGTGCTGTTTAGAGATGCAGAAGGAGCCCTATAAACAGCAACAAGTCTCAAGGTTGTATCAGCTAAACTCAAATCGCAGCACAGTATTTGCCTTAGAAAGTCAAATGTTGACTTCTACATTGGTTGACCACTGTAAGTCACTATGTACTCCAAATACGCATTCAGGTTACCACGACATCCTGTTAAAGTGGCGTGGCATCGAAGCCAAAGTCATATATTTTGATAACCCGTTACCAACTCTTGTCAGCATTTACCCCTCACTGTGGCGGAGTGATGCGTGCTATTCGTTTCCATGATGTACAAATGAGGACCTCCCTAGAAGAGTGCCTGTTATAGAATTCAATTACACGGTTTCATCTATTTTTTAGGTGAAGAGTGAATGTAACGATATCTTAAAAGTGCATTTTTTTCAGGCAGCTGATGTACTTTTACGCTTTCTTCGTATGGAAGGGGTAGAACTCAAGGGTGGGGGGAAGCGGGGGGGGGGGGGGGCGTCGACAATGAGCCGAAGTACGTGGCACAGTAGAATAGAAGGACAACTTGCGAGATCGCTTGATTGATCCTTTTGGGTCTGATTTGCACTCAGTCAAACGTAGTTTTGAAGTCATTAAAGGAAAAGATTTGTGCACGGTTCTTTTAGAAAGGTAGAACCGTGACTTTTCGGTTGACTGGCCGTGTAACTCATTCAAAGGATAAAATAAAGTATAAGGGACGGCGTTACTTAATCCGTTTTGGGATGCGCCACGCATTTTACTTCCACAGGATGTCGTGAAAGTGATTGGAATGGCTCTTTAACCATACAATGACTTGCGGTGGCCAGCCGATGAACAGGTCAGCGCTTTACCCTTCCCAGACGAGTCTGGTACCATTTCACCGATCCCGGCAGGATGGAATGCTTGGTTGGCTTGGGCGAGAACTCCGAGCCAGAAACCTGGTATCGGGTGCACGCGACTGCCGGTACCTCCTCCGACTGCGTTATACGCGCCCGTGTAATTAATTTACAAGCCACAGACGCTTTCAGTGTAGAACCGAGTACAATTTCAGCGTATTTCTTCAAGCTGTTCACCAAGATTTTTAAACAGACTTTACTTCGGCTGACATTTCGGCGTCTTCGCCTTTTTCGGAGCCTGGAAAAGTCGAGAATACCAGTGAAACTACTCCCTCAAACGCCATTTCATCATACAGAATAGCATTCTCAGACCGCTATAGTAAAGAGCCGATTTCCAGGTACAGCTATCAACTAACCTTCCATGTGGGTGCCGACGAGCAACGCCGGTACTTTAGCTGTCTTGAGAGTGCTATTCTGTATGATGAAATAGCGTTTGGGGGAGTAGTTTCACTAATATTCTCGACTTTTCCAGGCTCTGAAGAAGGCGAAGACGCCAAAACGTCAGCCGAAGTAAAGCCTGTGTAACAACCTTGGTGAACAGCTTAGACAAACACGCTGGAATAATGCATTCTGCATTCAATGTACCCCCATGATACGATCTAGCAGTAGAATTCATGGCGCATCCGAAAAGGACTGACCATTGCGTCGACGTAGCTCCTTGCGGTCCTACTCACTGCATTGATTATTAATGCAAATGCGTGATGACTAACGTTCCACAAGTTGTCAATCCGCTGTGCTATGCATTGCGTGTTGCAGGTCAGTTATTATGCGCTGTTCTCAGATCTTTGCCATGCCATCCATTCCAGATCCGCGTATGGTGGCCGACCTGGGGAACACTGTCGATTTTCTTCACCGAGTTCGAGCGCTGAAAGTTCGGGGAGCGAAGGGATACGTGGGAACGTCGAACATCGTATGGAATTCACTTTCCTATAGTCTTCACATCTGCAAGAATTTGTTGGCTCTATGGGTGAGTGAGGTTTTTGTAGTTGAGGTGCAAAGGTTGTCACCAAGAAGCGCATAGAGCGTAGACCTTGTTTCTAGAGGCCTAATCCATTTAAAATTAGTGATCCATAAGGCCTTCTAGGCTGATTGAAAATCGAATTTTCAGATTTCCGACTCAGACGCCACTAAGGTTCGTGGCTTGAGCAGTGCTAAGCGGACACTACGAAGGCTGGTAGTGCACTACTCCATGAACAGCATAGAGGTTAGTGTCATTTTAGTGAGAAATAAACTGGGAGGCGCCACAGAAACGATATAAGTCTGCTCCAGGGGTTCTTTATGAAGTGGGAACTGGCGAGGTGTTAGGTTGCGTATATAAATTGCGCTCTTTAATGCGTAAGTTCAATACTTCATAACTTAAACAAAACATTATTAACAAATGGAGCACAACGAGAATCAATACGTCTCCGTCAGCGCTCTGCAAGTGAATGAATCTTCTTGAGATAGAAATCTGAGCTTCTGGAAGCAATAAAGTCGTCGAGGACGGTTTTAGCATCGACTGACTCTTGAACACTATGCCCTTGACACAGTTATCAGAATCGTTGGAATATTGTAGTCCGTTAGCGAAAGGTCTGGTGATTCTACAGTAAGAGTCAGGCCGAGGCTGAAACTGTCCTCTGCGATTTCGCTGCTTCGAGAAGTTTGGATTTCTGTCTTACTGCTGGCCACAATTCGGTCATTAAACTACAAGTGTTTCATAGCCGAGGTCGTTCAACTTCTAGGCGTTTTTTTATGAGAATTTAATCCTGCACTATCGTGTTGAAGAAGTGAAGCCTTTCTATTGACGGCTGTTTTGATGTACCTATTTCTAAAGAATTTTGTTGATTTTCAACAATGCTTAGGTTACGAATTGATCGATACAAAAAGTGTAATGGCCCCATGATGCATATTCTGCGTTGGATCCGAATATATCATTTTCGGATATGCGATTCGAATATCACGATCGGAATCATTAAAAACCGAGGTTCTGAAATGAGCACTATGTATCCGAATGGGCTCCAGGACGTAACTCCAATGCGACGCCGTTCGCTAACCGCAAGCGATGTCGCGGCGCTGAAATGCGGACGCGTGCGCTCGGTGACGCGTGGTTAGCCGAGGAGCACGAGATTTTGCCAGTGTTTGAGCTCCTTGTAGATTGGCTTGTGGATTAGATTTGTAGATAGGAGATCCTTAGCAATTGCTAAAAGGGGTTCTTGCCAACTGCATTACACGTGAACTATGACAAGTGAGTTGATGATGTTCAAGTGCAGCGCAAGGTTAGAATTAAGAGAAAAGCTGTGGATTAGTGTGCACATCCCCCCCCCCCTCCCACCAATAGAGACTTACGAACACTTACTTACGAAACTTATAGTTAGTAATCCCGTCCCAGTTCTTGTTCCGTTTTTCCCTCACCAGATCCTTGACCATTTCCCTTCTCATTTGGATTGAGTCTGATACTTCCCGAACTCTGTTAACGGATACTCCCAGTTCCCTACCATTAGACATCAAACTTGTCTCATCCTCATCTCCTGTCTCCTTCCTTCATCGACGTCGTCGGCGCGCACTCTAAAGGCCCCACAGAGTTCTGCGGCAGCGCCGCGGCCCTATGCTTAACCATAGGGCAGAGACGCAGAGCTCGTCGCCGCCGGCGTCCCGGCCCTATCCTTAACCATAGCGGCGAGCGGCGTTGCCGCAGAACTCTGTGGAGGCCTTAAGGCCTATGGTATACTCCCGTCCGCTGCAGCGACGCGGGAATGCACAGCGATGCGACGGCTCGCGATGCGCGTCGCGAGCCGTCGCCATCGCTGAGGCTGACATGGTCCGCGCAGTTATGCAGACGGAGACTTTCGCAAAATTTTAGCGAATCAGCTGAATCAGCATGCCTACGACTTGCGGTCCCTTTTCATATAGAGGTGTGGACGCGCACTTCTCAAAAGTCTTAATTGTTGGAGCTAAATTAAACGCAGTACTCTTGTTTGGAGCGAAATGAAACGGAGTACTCTAACCAGGGAATGCCGTCAGCTTCCCATGGAACTTCGGATTGAGACCTATATCATGTGAAAGAGCTCGAGACGCTGATCACAGATATGTAGATCAAATTTGCTAAATGGATCTGCTAAGCGAGTTATGGCCGGCGGAAGCCGCGATGTCTTCCATGTGTTAGGCGCGCTCAATCAGCGTTGGGCGCAGTATTGCGCGGAAATCAGCGGTTGGGCTATCAGTGCCGTCAGCAGCGGCGGCGGCGCAGTAGTAGAGTGCTTGCTCCAAAGGATTGGGTTCATTGGTTCGGTTCCCGCCGCTGTCGGGCTTTTTGCATTTTGTGAGATCTATCTTCGACGAGGACCTATAATCTCATTTTTAGCACATTTTTGAGCGAACGGCTAATGGCGACTTGCATTTACGTCTATTTGAAGACGGAAACGTGTTTCAGGTGGAATGTTTTATTCATGAAGTGAAGCAAGTTAGAAATTCAAATCAAAACAATCAAACAACAATCAAAAATAAAAAGTGAAAATAAAATCAAAAATCAAGA